>CM034154.1:758464169-759064169 GCA_019776745.2 Taxus chinensis | reverse complement strand
AATCTAGCTAGGTGAGTCCAGCGAAGGAAAATTTCATCATGCGAGACATCTAAGTTCTAGTAAGTTGATGCTTTGTATTTCTAAGTAGAGAAGATAAAGATAAAATAATTCAATAAAATTCATCTACTTCAATGTGTGGAAATCAAGAAGGTAGACAGGGTACTTCATGTTTTGGTTGTCTTGAGGATGAGACAACATTTGAATTCCGGGGATGATGTTGATAGTGTTCTTCATGAAATTTTGGAAATTAATCCATAGAAGGATGGAAAAATATGAATTAAAGTAAGAAGCCATAAGAAAATGTAGAAGATGTGAGAAATTATAGAAGTTGCAAGACATTAAAGAAGCAACATGACACTGACGAAGCTGTGGGATATTGGGAAAGCCATCCAAACTATGTAAAATCATGGAAGACCACCAAAATGACCAAAAGTTCAATGCTTCCGATAGAGGTGCCACCAAAGGAAGTTTCTTTTGGGTAATTAGTAAAGATAAATACTTAATGTATTGAAATGTAATAATATATATATAGAGAAAAGTGATGAAGAGTATAATAGAGAATAGAGAGAGTATAAGAGAGATGTAAATAGAGTTGAAAAGAGAAAAAGGGAATAGAATACAAGAAAAGAATGAGGAATTATGAAGATTGATGGAATGAGAGTGTGTGAGATGGATGTGAAGGAGTGATGTACTATTTATTATATATGAATAAAGAATGATGTTTGACGTTATCTTTAATGTTCATTATCTTTAAATACATTTGTTGATCTATTAAATATGTATATCATTCTTGGTACATCCTTAGAAAAAGGGAAAACTAATTAACCCTTATAGTCAACGTTGAGGCTTAAGGTCAACACCGAAATCATGAAACATGGGGTGGTCAACAAAAAAAAATAGTGCCTAACACCAATACTAAAAGGTGTTGAAAGTAAGTACATAAAGGAGTGCTAAAAGGACTAGCTAAAATGAAATATAACCACCAATGTGTACTTGATAATGTTCCTCGTCCTTCCACGTGTGGGTGTAATCCATGTTACAAGAACCTTGAAGAAGAAAAAATGAAAGGAAACACTAGAGGATCATTAGTAAAATAAACATAAATCACCTAGCTAGGGCCCCATGGGATGGATGTCATGATATTGTGATGTTGATATTGTTGTGCTGGTATGGTGTTAAAAAATAGGTAAAAAAATAGAGATAATCGAAAATAGACATGTAATAGATCAAAATAAATGGTACAAGTTATGTAGAACAAGAGAAAAAATGAAATGTATTTGAAGATTGAGGTCAATCATGACCGATTTTAAATAGAAATTTGAGATTTATATAGTAATTTTGATTGTAATTTATTTATTACTATTTTTGGAATGGAGAGAACCGAGCTCTAGAAATCCAAATTTGGGTGAATTATAGACAACATGGCATTCATACAAGGTGGTGATAGAGGATGAAGAGGTGGAGCACTTGTCCAGGTGCGATCATGGGTAAGTCATAACATTTAATTTTGCTGAGCCAAATAGGTGCATTTTAGTTATTTAATTTTTTTGGATTCAATATAGTGTGAAACTTAGTAAAATTTACGTCACGGAGTAGGTTAGGAAAAAATATAAGTGGGTTTGGGAGGGATTCAATAATTAGTTTTTCATTTTGTCAAATTTTAAATTCAAATTTTTGGGATTTGCGGCCATGATTTGACTAGATGCCATTGCCTCCCCTGCAATAGTAGGGATGATGGCGTCAGGATGGGAAAAAAGGGATCCAGAGGGCTGATGGCATCTACTAAAGGGCCTATGGATTTTAGAAATCTTACTAGGGGATGATGACATCTGTTAGGGGGCCGATGGCATAGGGAGGCTGATAGAATGGGTTGTATGTCTTGATTTTTCACTCCAAAAATTAATTTTTCAGAGGTATATGTTTTCTTTTTGTCAATTTGTGGATGAAAGTAACACATATGATCCACATATGGCATAATGTAGATGTGTCATGGCTCAATGGGATGATTGTAAGATTATTAGATTTAGATTTTACACAACTATATGGTTAAGGATTTGGGGGCATCATGCAGATGCCCATGATACCATTTGAAATGGACATACTACATATGTTTTTGGAGGTATGGGAGACCATGTCCAACACTTTTTGGTGGTGGATAAGATGGGAGATGTGTAGATATATTTGAATTTGGAGGATGAATACATGATTTTGGGGTTACCGATTTGAGGCACATGCATGTACTGTGAGTTGATACCTGATGTTGTAAAGTGGAGATAATCGACCATCTGGGCTATAGGGAGCAATACATATGATGAAGCATTCGACTCAACATAGTATATGAAGCATGGATTCTGGATATTCAAAATGTGGTTATGGGGATCATGGTGGCATACATAGTATGTCACAAGGATGATATAGCTATCTCATTTTTTAAAAAATAAATATGCATGGATGTTATGGACCAGGGTGTATTATTTAGCTAGGGAGCCACTATATGGGTGCAGTTGGTTAATGATCTATACTGAGTGTGACATAGAGGAAAGAGGGTTATGTGACCCCTCATTTTATTAACAACATGTATATATGAGTGGTTCTTGATGAGCATGCTAACATGGACACCTGATTAACTAAAATGCATGAGGGGTTCATTAGCTAGGAAATAACCTAGCACGTGGGTTCATATTGAGGTAATTAAAACTAATAAAATTAAAGTCAATATACCGGTAGACATGAGGGGGTGAAAGGGTTTAATTTATTAATATTTTGAATCAGGTATTGGGGGTAGGTTAGAGAGGTGGGCCAAAGGAAAGGGAGGTTTAATATTAATATAAAACTAAAACATTTAAACCCTAGTTTTAAAAAGTAAATACCTTAAAAATTCAAAACGAGTGTGTTCATAAAGTTAAATTATAATCTCTTTTTGAATAAAGAAATCTCAATTAAGATATTCTTAACCAAGAAATAATAAGATGATAGAAAACTAGGATTGAGCATGTTTTTCAACACAAGTGATATTATTTCACCATCTTAATTATTTGAAGAACAATTGATAAATAATTAAAGCATAACATTTATAAGGTGATATGTAATATGTCTTCAGTGGCTTCAAACTATCTTTCGAGAGGAAATGCATATAAAAAAAAATTGAGTGAGAAATATGATATATTTTCAATTTAATATATTAGGGTAGAAATAAAAAGGGGTAAATAAAATTGTAATTGAAAAATGGGTAAGTAAGGTACATGGAAAAAATAGGGTGTATTTTCATTCTAATAATATAACAGGAGGGGGTATTGTCAATTGATTAATTAGAGGTAAAAACTATAATTAAGGGTATTCTTTAATAGCCTTCGAACGCACGTGCTATACAATACTTTTACTAAGTGAACCCCCATGCTAAAATGTGGATTTTTGATAGTTAACCTAAGAAGTATAGTAGTAAATAATAGTAAAAAAACAAGGAGGAATGACCCAAGAAACTAAGTAAATGAAAATGTGAAACCCTAATTAAAAAATAAGGTTAGAAAGAGCTTACCTAATTTGATGAGCTTGTTGAACTGTGTTGCAGAGATGGCTGGGAAAATATGAGGAGGGAATGACTATGTCGAGGTCCATAAAATTCCAGATCTATGAAATCAAAGTGGATTGGGGCACTTAGATGGTAAAAGGGCACCTGTGGGCACCCTAGTTTGAGATATGGGTGCCTTGGTCTGTGAAAAAGTTCTGTAACCTTCCTCCAAGGTGTCGTTTGATGGTTGTGTGCCTTTACTTCCTATCACACTAGCTTCGCTGGACTACGGAGTATTTTATTAGAAATCCAAAATGAATATGAGACCTATAAAGCCCCTAGACGAGCATCAAACCCCTTAAAAAAAGAAAGATGCATATGAAGGGGTCGTAATATCCTCAACTGCCACAATGGTGGACTTACTAACTGAGCACTACACTAAATATCATATCCGATGTAGTTCTATGTGCTTATGTGTGCAATCATGCCCCAGATGCTCTTGTGCTAGTCACAATTTGTGAAAGTAGAAAGTAATAACTATGTGTATAAATGTAATAGAATGGTGAATGGAATAGAATAAAATTCCCTCCTATATAGTGTGATACAAATGAACCATCTTTGTGTCTTGTGATGTAGCTAGATAGATGCAAATTGAGCCTTTGATGGATGCATCCTTAGGTGGTGATAGTAGTGTTTAGTGCTTGGTCCCTCATTATGGTCTCATAACTTTATATTTATATGGTTATCTTGATCTAATATCATAATTAACCCCGAAGAGGTTGACCACAAAAAATATAGAATGCTTAAATGGTTAAAAAGTTCCCAAAAGATAGAAGTAAAGTGGGAAAAGGATCAGGGCACCCCAACTAAGGCCAGGGCACTTGTGGGCACCCCAGTACAAGCATGAGTGCCCCAGTTAAGGCTAACATGATGCAAAACGACAAAAATAGACTGAGCAAGTATGTGTTGAAGGTTGACAGTGATGACATAAAGCAAAATAAAATGGCCAAAAGATAGGGATTAATTACTACTTTCTTCACTCAAAAACCATATGAATAGTATTATGAGATCGAGACTAAATAATGTATAGAGTGCGTGATTTACTGTTTACATTTCCCCCCACTTTATGTTGGTGAGCGGAATGCTTAGTAATATAAAGTAGATAGAGATGAGTACCTGATGTCCATGTAGTGTGATGTAAAAAAAGTGTTGATGGACTAGACAAAGTGTGGAATGAGAAAATAGTAGAGCGTGGAAACTAAAAATGTAAAAAGTGCAAAATGTAGTGAGAGTGAATCTAGGGAAGAAACATGTGTGTAGTTGCTGATGTGTGTAATGTATCGGCATGTTAGTATGAGGTGTGTGCTACCACAAAATGTTGTTTTTCGTGCCATTGTATTTGATTGCTTTCTTCTCATACGGTCAGAATTGCAAGGATAAGATAATCAAGTATTCAAATACGCATGTATATATGTGAAAAATGCATGTAAAGACACATGTCTATAGTAAAAATCATGTAATGGAAATGAAAAATTAAAAAGGAACATGTGCACCTGATCCGTGATGAGAGAAAGGGTGTAGAAAGGATATCCTGTACTGCCTGGGTTTTTTGGGCAATCTGACACTATTGGGAGAAGTAGTGTAGGGAGAAAGATGCATTATTCTCCAATCTATAATTGCTTCTCTGAAGAATGTGTGAAGAGATCTATGTATTTCATGGTTTTTTGGGCGAGCTAACGCCACTGGATGAAGTAGTGTAGAGAGGAAATCCGATGTATCCTAAAATCTTGTAACTGCTCCCCAAAATACTAAGGAAAACCATGTCATGTAAAATTTGATGTGTACGTGGTTCGTAGACAGGTCTGAAACCACTTGTTTTACAACCCACAAATCCAAGGGCGGAAACTAAATTGAACTGAACCGGTGTCGAAGTGTTGTGTAGTATGTAAAACCCCAAATGATGCCCCCCTATTTGGGGTGCATACAACATCGCTGATAGGAGAATGCGACCCTAAAAGAGGACCAACCACATAAACTGTGCTCTATAGGGGGAAGGAGATACACTTGGTAAAAACAAAGGTGTATGTAAACAAGTGTTAGTACGAACAAACATGCATATAGAAAACATGTGTAATCTACCAAACAATGTGTAAAATAGAAAGAAAGTAAACACACAAAGAGACCGCACAAGCGGGTTATAAACATAGGACATCACTCACAATGTCACAAGACACTAAAATACATAGTGGCCACATACAAAAAACAAGTGAGCACTCCAAATAAATGGCAAGGATCGCATACAATAGAAAACAAGAGATAAACAATAGTATACAAGTAAACATATAGCCATGGTAAGTAATCCTACAAACAAATGTTGCACATGAAGCACACGTTAACATGTTAGAAAGATAACCCATATGTCAAAATCGTGTATAAACAAGTAATGTAGAGTGATAAGTATAAAATGAAACAATAACACCTATAAGAGACGAATGTGGATGCCCCCAGTGACTATTTTAGGAGTGATAGGAGGTGATAATCCATGTTGCATGCAAAAGATGTGTATATGCGATCAAAAATAGAGAAATACATGAATGCACATGTGTAGATGGTAAAGATAATGACATACAAGAAATCTAACAAAAATGTGTAATAAGATGACAAAATACAAGAAAATTTAAGCAAGAGTAAAAGTAACTAAGATATGTAATATGTTGTGGATGGGTGGAATGGAATGCAATATGGATGATAGGAGACAAATTCCCCCCAATTGAATGGAAGTGTATGTAGCGAGGTTAATTTAGTATGACCCCTCAGAAGTCAAGAGTGAATTGTAAACGAAAGTGCGTCATCAGGAAATGGTTGAATCGTGTGTTGTGTCTAACGCTCTATGATGATTATGTATGTGTAGTGAGGATGATATGTGACCTAGAGATGAATGTGTGATGATATAGCCTAAAGTGTATATATCACGATGAGATAAATATAGGGAGTGGTGATGTAGCATAAAGCATGTACCACTACCAGATGAAGGAATAGGTGATTATTTATCCTAAAGTGTATGTCACTAACCTAGTAATATCACATGATAGAATGTTGAATGATGAACGTGTAAGTATGATAAGGTCCATTTGATTTGTAAACCCTCGGTAGTTGAGTATGGACCGAGGAACTAAAGTGTGTCATATGGTAGTGTGTGTAGCACGTAGAAGTATATGTATGTAGTATATGCGATGAAGGATGACCATGTGTAATACCTATGGTGCAGTGTTTGGGGTTCATGTGGAGTATACCCTCAACAGTCTAGTGTGAACCAAAGAACAAGAGTGTGTCATCAGGTAATGGTGATACTAGTATAAGTGTGAAGAGTGTGAAATGTGATGAGGATGTGATATGTGTATTCTAGAAGTGTGCAATGTTGTAATGTATGATGATGTTAGGATTAGGAGGGGGGATGTGTGAATGTGATCCCCCCAAGTGTGTACGAGTGAATGAACTATACAATGAATGTAAAGGCCAAATGTCCTCCATGCGATGAATGTGGTGCTCAAAACATATGACACTGCTCTAATAGTGGTGGCATATGAGACATACACTACGCATGTGAATGAATTCAATGTGCATGTGATGGATGAATATATGATGAAGGCCGTTGCTGAGAAAAATGTGTCGGTGATAGATATCTACGTGATGTTGAGCGCAAAGGTGATGAACACCCACGTGGAATAAACCTAGGTGGTGATCTATGTCGAGAAGTAGTAACTGTCCCAAGAATATGCCTATACCTATGTGTAGGACTAGCGGAGTGGTGAGGTAGTGTAGAAAATGCATGAGTAAGTGAACTATGAGTAGATTGCACTTTGAGTAACATAAAGTGTGATGTGCTAGAAGATGCAGGTGGTGTGTGAACTGATGTGCGAGGAGATGGCGACCATGGAGTAGATGGAGGGACATCATCAATAGTAATAACATGGTTGTTATGGATGAATTTAAGTCACAAATTATTCATAGAGATGATAGATTGAGACTGAAAAATCTAATTGAGACTGAGAAGCATGTCACACTCGTCAAATGTGTTTCCAATGAGAAAAGGAATAACTATAGTAAGAGGACCAACAATAACATGTAATTTGACAACACCAAATGGTTTGTTCATAGGGTATTCACTTTATGATAGAGGGTAACTGATAGCCTTAAGAAGTGGAATAGAACATGCGCTAATGGGCCATGATGGGTAAAACTTAGTATTATTGATGGAAATTAAAGCAAAATATGCCTTAATATGTAAGTGATTATATGTGAAATTTACATGATAATCGTGGTTAGGGAAAGAGATGATCAGTGGTGAAGGGTCAATACGTGCAACTAAGAAATCAAGAGTGTCTGATGCAGGAAGAGGCACTGCATGATATGTCTGATTAGTAGAAGAGTCAGATTTTTTTTTTTCACGTTGTTGGGATTGATTATTAAATAATTTGAGTTTACCATTGTCATTGATTCATGTAGAATTTGTGGATTCCGGAAATTCAAGCTTGTTATTATTAATAAGATCTTGACTGATTGTGCAGAGTTTGAAACATTGATTTGTCATCGAAATTTTTCATTTTAATTCCTACCTTTTGGTCGTGATGGATCTAATTTGAGTGGTCGAGGGAGCATAATAAGACTGCTCTCAAAAATTTGTTTTTTTATTATTATTGGCAAATAGTTTTTTGAAAGGGACTATACCCATGAGAACAAAAGAAGGCCTAAGAGCCAGAATAAGAGTGAGAATCAGAGAGAATGGATTAAGATCTGAGTGTTATAATGAAGCTCGAAGTAGCCCAGAAACAGCTACTCAAACGAGACAAAACAGTAAAATTACTGCAAAAAAGCAGTAAAGAGACCGCAAAAAAACAACATAAAAACAAACAGAAGCAGCAGAAGCAACCAATACTACTTCTTGGTAGCTTTGTTGATGCTGGTCTTGACTCTCTTCCAGGCGCGAAACATACCCAAATTTGTCATGTGGGCAGCATCAGTTTTATCAAGCTCATCAATGGTTTTTTTGCTCTCTTTTTCGTTGCCCCAAAGTGTAGCCGGGACACCGCTGAGGTTGGAAACACTTTTGGCATGACCCTCAATGAACTCCTCAATTTCCCTAAAGGCGGAAATGCTGTAATCATGTCTAGTTTTGGCCATCCCTAAGTGGGAGTCTAAGGAGGTCAGCTTCTTATAAATGTCCTCAATCTGATTGCTATCAATGTTCCCCTCCCCCTCCAAGCTTTTCTTGCCTTTCTGTTTAGCCAGGTTCTTGACCTCATCCTTCAACAGTTTCATCTCAGCCTCTAAGGCCTCCAACCTCTTTGAAGAGCTATCCAACTACACTTCCCAGGGACTGGCACTGCTGATATTCAGAAGGTCATGTCCAATCTCTAGTTCGAAAGGCTCCTTCTCCACAGCAAGAGCCTCAAGGTTGAGCTTCCTGGAGGCCCTGGTGACCGGTCTTTTAGAGGTAGAGGCGAGGTGGGTGGCGGGAGCAGCAGCAGGGGGAATGGATGGAGAAGCTTGAACAGTCGGCTGGGGGGTGACAGCAGCGGTGACAGGGGCAGCAGGAGTAACAGGGCTGACAACAGCAGAGCCCATCAAAGGGGTAGCCAGGCTAGGAGAGGAAGGAAGACCAGGGTATTTTAGAAGGCAACATTTATGAATCAACAATATAAGTCCTTGATGCAAGGGAACCACCCGGGTGTGCTTCTGAAACTCCAAAATGGAGTGTTCAAGGGAGTTCAGCAAATAATGAGGAAAGCAAACCAATCGATTCCTACGGAAGTGGTTTAGAAAGATAAGATGTTTAGCAGGGATAGTGACAAACCTACCTTCCAAGGAGATGAATCGAATCATCATGCGAGTAACCTCATCATAGGGTGGAGGAATTGAGCTGACAAGTAGGCCCGCTGTACCAAATGTGAGCTTCTCAGATCCCTCCACAAATCTTCTTTCTTCAGCATCTCTATCAACCCTTTTGTTGAAGAAGTGGTATCCCTCCAAACAAAGACTGGTCGCTTCAGCAATAAGATCTTCATTGACTGATATCTTCTGTCCCCCGTAGTCGACAGTCTGTTCCTTCCATTCCTTAGCAAAATGCACAGAAATGCTTTGGTCATGCCCCTGCACCTTTTCCATGAAGTTGGTGAAGCCACCTTTGCTGAGAATGTTCCAAAGCTTGATATTTTCCTTCCAGTCGGGGTCCGCGCATGGATCAATTTGGCAGGGAGGTCCTCCCATCTTCTCTGTGATAGACTGATTACAACAATTTTCTAGATGCCTGTGTGCATAGAGACATGTCCGCTTCTTGCTATTGTAAGCCGCACAAAACTGGAAACTATAGCCGTTGCTCTTCCCACGAACGGCTGCGTGACTTCTGAACTGAGCCTGCGGGAAGTCGCGTGTGTGAGTAGCTCTCTCTCTGTCAACAATCACATTACAACTCCCATCGGTTTCTGAGGAGCTATGAATCCAGATTTTAACAGCTGTAGTACATCCCGCATGCGCGATTTTCAAATCAACATAACTCCAATTGGAGTTCCCCAAATAATTCTTACTATCATGAATATTAGATATTATTTGCATCATCATATTCATTAAAGCAACACGTGTGAGAGTGTTATTGATGGTGATCTTCATCCAAAGATTATGTCTCATCTCTAGGGATTGCTTGCATATAAAAGTCCGCATGAATGCTGTTGTGGAGCTGATTAGGGATGCTGTTATTATCCCAGATGGTGAAATTAATATTAATGCCATAATTGGCCAGCGCATCCGCCAATTTATTGCCCTCTCTATAAGTATGCCTGATTTTGATGTTATTGAAAGTATGACTGATGCTTATGGACTCAGAGATAAAATCCTTAATACTCCAACTAGGAGATGAGGACTGATTAAGAAGTTTAATGATATTAAGGGAGTCCCCTTCAACAACTAGGTTCTGAATATTCTTATCCTGGGCAACTCTCAAGCCCCAGAGAGCAGATAATGCTTCAGCAAAATGATTAGTTTGAACTCCCATTTTTCCAGCATATGCAGCAATCAGATTACCATTATGATCCCGTATTGCTCCTCCTCCTGCCGCTGTCCCAGGGTTTCCATTAGAGGCCCCATCAAAGTTCAATTTTTACCAATTAGAATCAGGAGGATGCTCTCAAAAATTTGTTGTAATATGAGATGTGGGGCCATAAGAATAGTAAACACTCGCCTAGGTAGTGGTGATTGAACTTGTTTAGGAGTAGTGAGTGTATTTACAGTAACTTTAGTGTCGAAAATCTTAGTTGTAGATGGTTTGAATGATGCATTATTTTGAAAATGAGTGGACGAGTAAGATTTCTCCCGATACTTAAGTTTTCCTATGGATAAGAGTTTAGTTTCACGAAGCTTAAGAATGTGAAAAATTTGGTCGAATGATGGAGAAGTATCAAAGAGAACAATTTCCTAGAGTGGCAGTAAGAGACTTTGAATAAAAAAATCCTGAATTTCAGAGTTCGTTAGCACATTAGAAATCTTAGCTAGATTATTTTTGTATCTCAAAACATAGATGGTCAGGTGTTCATTGGGTTCTTGTTTCAGGTTTGTTGCTTGAGCATAAGATATCTTGGAGATGATATTCATAGAAAAAAGATTAAGAAAATCATCGAACATATGCGTAAATGAAATTACTAAGTGAATAGGTATGTCATAAAATCAACGCATCACATAATCATGAAGACTATGGGGAATTTTTTTAGCCAAAATAACATGATCATCATCAAAATCTAAACAAATGGCATGAAATTCTCTAAGATGTTCCTGTGGGTCATCATGCCCAATGAAAATGGGAAGCATAGGGGTGAAAAAACTAGGAGGAAGTAGATAAGTGGAGATGGTAGGTGTGAACAAAGTATGCAATAAAAAGGTAAAATCTAAAGAGGTCGACACATGCAAAGTGGCATGTTTCAAATTACGAATTTGAGCTTTAAGGTCATGATAAAGAGAAGTTAAGTCTTGAGTTCCAATGGATGAAACTTGTTGTATGTGAGAAACTAAAGGTGGTGTAAAGTGATTGGTAGAAGTAGTATCAGAAACTGGAATGGTAGAAATAGGTGGAAGAGTAGAAGTGAGAGATTGAGTAGCAACAAAGGTTGGTATGGCCATAGAAGTAGTGAATTCCGAAAAATTAGTAGCTTCCTCATGAGAAACATGTAACAGTAAATATAGATCTTGGGGATGTTCAACAATATGATCATTAATGGCCTTAAGATGAGCTTCAATAAAATATTTATGATATTGAGCCATGGCGAAAGGAGAATAAAACATAGAAAGAAAGTGGATTCGGATGTCGGGTTCACCAAATTTATTAACTAAAATTTGGATTTTTGATAGTTAATCTAAGAAATAAAACAATAAATAATAGCTAAAAAATTAGGAGAAGTGACCCAAGCAACTAAGTAAATGAAAATTCAAAACCCTAATTAACAAATAGGGTTAGAAAGAGCTTAGTTGATTCAGAAATCTTGTTGGACTATGTCGCTAAGATGGATGAAGAAATAGGAGGTGGGAACGACTGTGCCAAGGTCTAGAAAAGTCAGATTTGGGAAATCTGAGTGGATTGGGGCACCTAGATGGGTACATGGGCACTTATGGGTTCCCAAGTTTGAGATATGGGCACCCTAGTCTGAGATATGGGTGCCCTAGTTTGTGAAAAAGCTCTGTAACTTTCCTCTGAGGTGTCACTTGATGGTTTCCTACCTTTGCTTCTTATCACACTAGATTTTTTGGAATACGAAGTATGCCACTGGAGATCTGAAATGAATATAAGACCTGTAAAACCCCAAGATGAGCATTAAACCCCTAAAAAAATAAAGATGCATATGAAGGGGTCAAATTTTCTTCAATCCCATAATGGTGGACTTACTAACTGAGTGTTGCGCTACATCTCAGACCTGATGTAGTTCTATGTGCTTGTGTGTGGAATCATGCCCTAGGTACTCTTGTGCTAGTCGCACTTTGTGAAAGTAACGATCAATAATTATGTGTAGAAATGTAATAGAATGGTGGATGGAATAGAAAAAAATTCCCTCCTATTCATTGTGATGTAGATAAACCAACAGTGTGCCTTGTGATGGATGCAACCTGAAGTGGTGATAGTAGTGCTTAGTGATTGGTTCCTCATTATGGTCTCATAACTTTATATTTATATGGTTCTCTTGATCTAATTTTGTAATTAACCTTGAATAGGCCAAACACCAAAAATATAGAATGCTCAAACATTTAAAAAGTGCCCAACAGATGGAAGTAAAGTAAGAAAAGGATCAAGTCGACCCGATTGGGACTAGGTGACTTGTGTGTGCCACAGTACAAGCTTGGGTGCCCCAATCAAGGATAAAATAACATAAAATGATAAAAATAGATTGCGAAAATATGTGTTGAAGGTCAAAAGTGACTACATAAAGTAAAGTAAAATGGCCAAAATATGGGGGTTAATTAGTAATTTCTTCACTCAAAAACCATATGAATAATAGTATGGGATCATGAATAAATAATGTCTAAAGTTTGTGATTTAGTGTCTACAACACCATAAGTATTAGTAATATATGCCTCAAGAGTGCTTTAGTGGGCACATGGGCCGATAATGAGAGCACTTTGGGTATATTGACCATTAGCACAAGTGCGTCTAAATGATGTGATATGGTAACCATACATAGGGAACACAAATTAGTAGACCATATAGCCCAAAGTAGATTACCTAAAGGCCATGAATGAGGTGACGAGATACTATTTGTATTAGTGGAGAGACATGTGGTAGATAGAGTACCATGAAATTTTGGATGACTGACACCAACAATGATACTAACATTCTCACCCTACTAGTTTTATAATGCAATAGAGGCTATAGGGGTAGAGGTTTGTGTTCTAACATTATGACCTCTTAAGGTACAAGAAACGAGTGTAGCAAGGTGATGAAAATTTAGACACCACGGGGATGCTCGATTCCCACTACAGATCATTGTGGATAGTGGTTTGAAGGACGGATCTGAAAATACAAGGCCACATGATCAATCAGGTCCTAGCACTACAGGAGGGGGATCCCTACAACTGGCAATGTGGTTTAGAGAGCACAAGATGTGGTGACTAGGTGGAGGAGTTTTTACGTTTTTTAGAGTTCATATTAGTGCCCCAAAACATGTGGGCACAATATATAGGAGCTAGAATTCATTTTGAAAATGAGGCAAAGGAGGTATTGGGTAGTAGAGGACACAACAAGACCTTCATGGAGAGACCTAAGTAGCCAGGTAAGAGTGATAACATTTTAGTTAAATGATTTAGATAGAGATATGTGATATTGGTAGTGATGTATGTGATTTTTTTGGTTTTGTAGAGTGAATGGTGGAGGAGTGGCATTCATTGATTGAGAGTGCCCACCATGAGATCCTGGACTTTGTGCTAGATGTATAGGATAATACATTGATGGTGGATCCAACAACACCATTGTCTGGGGATTCAATGCGACAATTTCAATTAATGGGCAAGGAATCTATGAAAATGTAATGATATAGAGAATTACAGGTGCAAGTGGCTACTGACAACATAAATGTGATGCTTCAAAGTCTATTACACGCATATGTAGCTCTAGTAAAGGAGCTGGAAGATCACATAACAGATGCCTAGAGATATGCGATGCAAATAACATCATTGGAGACATAGCTAGAGAGGCACAGGGAGAGGCTTCTGAATCCTAATTTAGGGGGCATCCCTTACTCACACAATGAGAGAAAAAACATGGCCACATTGATCTGAAGAATCTAGAGACCCCCCAAAGGAGACGAGGGTGTTTGAGTCATAACATAGATAGGTGAGAGACATTGTGTATGATATTTGTTGATGCATAAAACTGATTCGATATATATATATATATATATATATATATATATATATATATTATATTTGGTGATGTTTTGGACATTTGGATGATTTATTTATCATTTTCCTTCTTTCTGCATGTATTTATGTGATAATACCATGGTACTTAAGAATAATGATAATGAGATAGATAGGTAAAGTTAGTGAGAAAGGTATCGATAAGATAGATGAACTCACATGATGTAAAAAAGAAAAGAGGAAGATCAAGGACAAGACACCCAATGATAGGATGTTAGGGCACAGATGGTGATGAATCCAATTAGAGCAAACAACCCGTGCAAGGATGATATTTTTGAGATATTGGAGATAGTGTGAGAAACCCTAGGGTAATTGAGAGCCCAAGAGAAGATATAAGATGAATGTATAAGAACCATGTGGTGGCTGAGAGCCCAATTGAAGGCACAAGATCAAGAAAAATACAAAAATAAGATATAGTCATGGCGTTTATAAGCAAATAACCAAAAGGGGAAATTGATCAAAGTGTTTCGGTGATAATTTCATTGAAACAATGTATAATATGGATTCGGGCACAAATGATGAGGTCCTCAATAGCATGTTGTGTAATGGATACCTACTGATGAACTCAAGACATAGTGGCAAACAAGGTTTCATTGATATGGCGTTGCAGACACAAAATCATGCACTTTAGACATTATTTAGTCCTAGTCTCATACTACTATTCGTAAAGTTTTTGAGTGAAGAAATTACTTATTAACCCTCATCTTTTGGCCATTTTACTTTGCTTTCTATCATCATTTTCGACCTTCAACACCTAATTTCCCAGTCTTTCTTTTTCATTTCCCATCATTTTATCCTTGACTAGGGCACCAACGAGCACCCTGGTCCTAGTCAAGGTGCCCCGATCCTTTTCCCACTTTCCCTCCACTTTTTGGGAAATTTCTAACCATTTGGACACTTTATCTTTCTTGTGGTTGGCCTTTTCGGGGTTACTTACAAAATTATAATAAGATAACCAAATAAATATAAAGTTATGAAACCATAATGAGGGACCAAACACTAGTCACTACTATCATCCACATAGATTTTCATCCATCTAAGGCATCTGGAGCTCATTTGCATCCATCTAGCGGTATCACAAGGCACAAGGCTAGTTCATCTGCATCACACAAGTATATGAGGGAAGTTTATTCTATTCCATCCACCATTCTATTAAATTTTCTACACATAGTTATTACTCGCTACTTTCACAAAGTTTGACTGACATAAGAGCACCTAGGGCATGATTACACACAATTGTATATAGAAATACATCGGGTGTGAGATGTAGTGCACCACTTAGTTAGTAAGTCAACCATTGTGGCTTCTAAGGATAGTCGGACCCCTTCATATGCATTTTTATTTTTTAGGGTTTGATGCTTGTTTTGGGGTCTTGCAGGTCTTCTTTTCATCTTGGATTATTAGTGACACTTGGAATAATACAAAAAATCTGATGCGATAGACAATGAGGGTTTAACACCATTTTCCAAACCTCTATAACTTAGTTCTAGACCTCCCATACAAACCAGAGCACCCATACTATAGACCAGGGCACCCACAGGTGCCCCAGTCCCTCTCCAGGTGCCCTAGTCTGCTCAGATCTATCCTTTTTAGGACCTCTACATGTTTGTTCTTGCTTCCATAATATTCTGTCTATTTTGTGACAAAATCTAGATCATCCTCTGAATCAACTAAGCTCTTTCCAACCATTCTTTGCACACTAGGGTTTTTATTTTTATTATCTTAGTTTCTTGGGTCACTTTTTATATTTATTTATCTATTATTTACATCAGTTTAGTACTATTATTTACTGTTGTTCCTTGGTATATTAACTACACTTATCTTCAAATTTTACTAAATAATTTTAGTGAACCCAACTGATTTCACGCTTAGGATCCTCATCTTTCTTCTATCCTGGGTCGTAAAGTTACTTTTTCTGATTTACTTAAAATGCATCCTGACTATTAGGATGTTCTACAAAGATAATTAGAATCCATATGTTGTCCTATAAATATACCACCAAACAAAATAATTCCTATCTTCCATCATTTATCTGACGATCCTAGTCCTAATGCTCCATCTAATCAACCCCTATTGGACTCAACTCAATATTTACATTCTTTCTTTCAAGATAAATTATGGCCATGGAATCCATGATTATATCTCTCAAATATTAAATTCAACAGCTTAAGGATGCTTCTCCATCACATGTTTGTGCTCCTTCTACATCTTATATGTAATCTATGTCCACTACATGTCATCTATCTGAACCTTATGACATGTCATTACCTAAGCCTCTTATATTTGAGCATAATATACACAACATGGCATTCTTTCTCAACTCCTTTGTTCTTAGTTGATCACTCTACCACCTACTCATTAATATTCTCCTTATCGATTAGTAAAATATAAAGGTTATCCATATTACACTTATCATTGAATCAATGGACATAATGAAAATGAATGCCACACTTTACAACGAATAATCAAACATATCGAGCATCAAGGATTTATTTCATTTACTTCACAACATCCTATTACCAATGCTACATCCACATGGGCTCCTAAATATACTCCTTCTTTGGTTAGTCACGAGCTTCCTAGGTAACCACCTACGACATCCCCAAGTCAACATAATCAACCACTTATCAGAATTAGTTCACAATATTGTCCTACTAAGTCATCTATTTTATTACTAAGTGAACCTAAGCAACCTCCTTGAAAGATCAATGCAGCTTAGCCTCCTTTGAATTATAAGCTTGAACCAATTAATTTTGTCAAAGAAACTAATTCTTCTACTAGTGGTTATGACACATTGTAACTTACACCAAAATTTCATGGTCCTACTGTTACTTTTACCGACCATGCTTCCACCACTAAACACAAACTTGGTCTTTGGTAGGTGAATTTTGTCACTCTAACCTCCCAATGAAACATTTTATCCCAGATTTAACCCCCGGGTAAAATTGGTCAAATACGACCCCACCCAGAAGAAAACCTAAGGGTCGGCTTTATCCTGAGAACTCACATTCAAATCCAATAATTAGGTAACAACAGGACTCTACAATCGAGGAGCAGGGTCTGCAAAGGATCAAATGATGCCAAAATAAACCCAGAGCTCGACAGGAAAGAAAACGGGAAAAGTCTTAAGGTTTTTAGACTTAGCCACATACGAGTCGACTCGGGGAAAAACAAACAAACTCATGGAAGGCACCATGTGTCAGCTTGGCGCAATTCCAAAATATGCATGCAAAGAGTGGGTTCCTAAATGAGTGCATAAGCTCGCCACGTAGTCCCAAGTCCAAAAAGGAAACAATGCAGGCCCAAGTCATAAGTTATGAAGTCTCAGACTCAATGGAAGATGCCATGTGGCCAAATGATGCACACCTTCAAGGATTGAATCCAAAGCCGGAGACCCCAAACAAGCGCTAGGACTCCATGTGTCCTAGGTTTGAGGAGGGGAAGAGTCAACAACTGAAAAGTCAAAAGAGGGGAATAGAGTGGGCCTAAAATGACTAAGTATAAAGGTGTCGGTGGAAGAAGCCACGTGTTGACTTGGCGCTACTTCAAAGGTAAAATCCTGTAGCAGGGTTTCCAAATGAGCATGAAGGCTTCCACATGTCTAGGGTCCGATAGAGTTAAAGAAGGGTCAACGATAAAGGCATTTGCTCAAATTGGCTAAGTATAGAGAGCCATTGGTAACGCCACGGTTGCATCAGCATAAATTCAAAGGTGCCAAAGTGTCAGCACGGGCCTTCCACGTGTCTGAGGCCAGAAAAGGGAGTTCTCAAAAGTAAAAAGTAAGTGGAGGCCTCCAGTGCCTCCAAATTTTAAAAGCAAAATACGTGAGGCTCTCCACACATGTCCAGGTCCATTATGGCCCTAAAAGGGATAGAGGCGGTCGTTGAAACGTTAAGCCATAGGCAAAGTGAACAGAGCAACGTTAGCCCGACGCAACTCCAAATTTTAAAACTCAAGAAGGCGCTGAGCCTCCACATGTCTAGGGTCAGGACTTATGGCCCCACAAGAAAAAGGGACTTAACCAAAAAAATAAAGAAATAGGGGCAGGGCTGCAGAAAGAGCCAAAATTTCAAGGCGTGGCCCAAAAGGTAGTTCCCAAATGAGTGCTAAACCTGACCATGTGTCCTAGATTCTGAAGAGGTGCAGGTCAGTTTTTGAAAAGTCTAAAGGCATATGGAGCCTTCCACTTGTCTGGTCTGTGAAACTTCTAAAGTATAAAATTATCGGGGCAACTTTGCTAAACAAGCGAAGCCTCCACGTGTCTAGGGTCAGGCACAATGTCTCCACCAATGGCGAAGGAACTCAAGGATGGATTTTTTACAAAGGAAAATACAGAGGAGCTCGTGAGATGGTTTTTTGCCACCACATGTTGGGGAGTTGGCATGGATTTTTTTTAAGCGAAAGGCAGGGGCCAAATCTTCAAGGTGGGTGAGGCTGCCACGTGGACCCGGTACATACAGACTCTTTTAAATATTGCGAACCCATACTCCTGATCTTCAGACAGCCATATCATTTCGACTGAAAGCTCAAATTTGGGTGGGAGAAGAATTTTTAGAAAGATATCGACCTTGTCTATGCCATGGGAGCCTGAAAGTTTAATTTTGATGAGGTTAGGTGGGTGAAAAATGGGAAAAAATCATTCACGCCATTAATGCAGAATCTGATTGCTTCAGCTACCAAGATCAGATTTGATCTGATCCATCCGTTCTTCATTCTTCAACATGCCAGAGAGACATAGATAAGTAGAATTGATAGATTGTGGGCAGATCCATAGAGGGAATTGATGGTTGGTGGTTGGAACTTTAAGAACAGAGTCAAGTTTCTCTTCTTTCCCTCTGAATTTTCATCGTCTATATATTGTAACACTTTTCATTTGAGAAGAAGGGAGACATTCTGGGATGTGGGGAAACTCTGTCAAAGTTGTTTCCTGACTCCATTTGAGCTATAAGCCTTCTCCTACACCTGGAGAGCGTATTTGTGATTCCTCTGAGCACCCATGTAATAGTTTGTGCACCTTATAGAGCAATAAAATCTTGTTTTGTGGCATCTTTCAACCCTTGGCATTGTTTTTTTGTTTCTCTGTGCCTCTCTATCTTGTGTTTTCTCCTTGTGTATGTATTTCATGTTTGCAGGTGTAATATGTCATGCTTCATGGAGTTTCGATGGTGGATTTGGATCTAGGTCTGTGTCACTTCTATCTGACCTCCCTCAGTCCCCCTTTCCCTGTTTCATTCTCCCTTAGTAGAGTATCTCACCACTTCCTTTTCTGGTGTATCACCACTTTAGTGTAGGCTCTCTTTCACCTCTCTCTCTCTCTCTCTTTCTGTCTCCTTGAGAATGGTTAGATTAGGATTAGTTAGATTTTTCCTGCACTAGAGTAGCTTGTGACAGGTAGATTAGGAAGTAGGAACCAACCTTCTCTAGAGGTCCATCTCAAGTTTTCCAAGTCCCACAGCTTGAGAGATGGTCCAATGTTGTGGAATCACACCAAATGCCCCACTATCACAACCAAGCCATTCGGGGGTGCTGTGATTCTACACTAATAGTTTTGGCACGTTAGGTGGGACACTGAGGTTTGAATCATCTCATCTTTCCAAGGTGTCTCATTTCAACAAAAAATCTTAAGCCACCATGCGACCACACTAATAGTTTTGGCACGCCCGATGGGGAGAGGTTTATGAAGCACCTTACCACTTCATCTTAGCAGGCACATGTTGTGTTCCTATTAAGCATTCATTCCTTAGCAAGTTGAGGCAAGATCTATGCAAAGCACATCTAGGTGAACTCCATCTGGTCAATAAACCATTCTCTGAAGTTGCAGAACTTTTTCCCATTTTTCAACCCATTTCATCCATTTTCCTTTCCATATCTTTCATTTTCTTCCATTCCATGAAGTTGTGCAATCATGACTTCATTTCCTTCTTGGAACTGGACACTTAATAGCAACAACAATGCAGTCCACCTCCAATGCATTTCTCAAATCCTCCATATCAAGCATTATGATACGAAATCTCAGAACCATTATGCTTACCCATATGAGTAGGGTCAAAACCAGTTTGGCTATGGAGCTTATCAAGAACAAGGGGATGCATACAATGGTGACAGCTACATGGAAAGTGCTAATTTATTGGAGAAGATTCAAGGAATGGAGGCTAGCATGGTGCATTCCAGGGCTACAGCATAGATGAAGGCATTCAAGATTGGTTGTAGGGCACTTTGTCCATGGGCCAGGCCCTTTTCTAAGACATTACAACCCTCAGGAGAAGCTTGAATTCATGATTGAAATTTTACCTCAACTTGCATAGTGGATCTGAGGAGATTGAGGCTTATGAGTCTGGACAGTGTGAGACAACCTTGTCAATGGGTAAGTCAGTCACCAGCTCCCTATCCTTCATTTTCTCTTTCTCAAGACTTACCATTTCAGCAGTGATCAAGAGTCAAGCTCCCTCATCTTCTGCCCCAAGTGTTGTTTTCCCTTCCTCCATCTTCTATTCTTCCATCTCATCTCAATTCTTCTTCCCTTTTCCCTTCCAAATCCAGAGTCCCCTCCACAAGAGCCAAAAGAAATGCCTCCCCCTCTACCACAAAAGAAAGGAAAAACTAGTGGAGACCCCACCCACCACTCCTCCTGACTCTCCCAAGTCCATGTTGAGGGAGATACTCCAAAATACCATCCAAGGAGAACAACAAGTAGAGGAACCCAAAAGAGAAGAAATGATAGAAAATATGAAGAGTTGGGCTTCTAGATTTGAGTTTACAAATATTCCTTTGTTGGTTAAACCTATGGAGGAGGATGAGGTCAAGCCACAAGTGGTGGAAGCTCCAGCTACAACATAAGAAGGGGAAGAAGGAGCTACTCCAAATCCAAAAGAAGAGGAGTAAATTCTAGGTGTATGGAGGACCATACAGTTTCAGAGGCTCCAAGTGTAGAGCAGGCCACAGAATAACCTTCATTTATTCCTCCCACTTCATCCCCTCAATGCTCTAATGTCGAAGAAGAGTTTGAGCTGTCAAAATTCATGCTTGAAGAAGAGGGGAACCATGGTGAGAAAGTTATAGATTAGGAGGACACCATGGAGGAGGTTGAGCACATGCAGCAGGACAACAAGGAGGAAAATTATCTGTCTAAATTGGAAGATTGCTTTGATGGAGAGGATCCCAAGGAGATCACATCATTTTCTCCTCCATCATCCACATTCCAAGCACATGAGCCTACTGCCATGAAGGAGAACATTCAAGGACAACAACCTACACTTCATAGCAACCCTTTGGAACCAAGGTTGGAAGATATGAATCTTCCATGTTCTTCACAGGAGAAGGAAGGGAAAAGTGCAAGAGGATGTCATCATCCCTCTCACACCATCCATCTAGGAAGGTCAGCAAGAAGACTCTATTCTTGGAGTTTAAATTTAGAGCAAGGGGAACATCCAAAGGATCAGACCATGCCCAATCAGATACTTGGCTTCATTGGAGCCAAGAGAGTTGCCACTAGTCATGCCCATTTCAGGAGCATGAGGTTGAGCTACAAAGTACCAAAGGTCACCAGTCAACACCTCCAGGAGTCAAGTGTAGAACAAATCTGAGGAGGTATACATTGTCCATTAATGTTGATACCTTGATGATATGGGTGGAGGATGGACCATCTTGTCAAGTGGTTTTTCACTCATACATTTCAGACCATATTCAACATCAAATCATTTACATGGTCCCAATTTTTGAGGAAGGGAAGCTACTTCTCCCTGCCTATGGCAGGATTTGTTTGATTCCTATTTCTCTTGTTATGGATTAGTATAGGAGTAGGAGTATATTTTGTTTTCAGAAGAAGTGCTTGTGCACACTCTGCATGTCTCATTTGAGGCATGTATGATTTTTTTTTTTGTACATAAGTTTTGTTTGTATTTCTCTAGAGGTGTAGAGGCCAGGCCCTTCACTATTCACGATAGAGAGACCCATAGTTTCCTGTAACCAGTTTCTAGTTTCAAATGAAACACAAATATAGAGAAACTAAAATTGGATTCAAACAATCCATTCTCTAGGAATAGGTAAAGCCCCAGTGGGGTGAGTTCAGGGTCAGAAGGAATGTAGGAAATTAGGGAGAAGTTTCAAAGCAAAAAGGATTAGTATCAAGCTATCATTCTTGACTCCACACCCAATGGATGCTTCAAGGCTACTGGTCCCTTCATCTAGCAGGCAGATGTCCCCGTGAGTCACCAAATTGTTATCCCAATTTTTCCCCAGGTAAAATTGGTCAAACACAACCCCGCACAGAAGAAAACCTAAGGGTCGGCTCTATGTCTGATAACTCACATTCAAATCCAACAATCAGGTAACAATGGGACTCTACAATGGAGGAGCAGGGTCTGTGCAAAATGATCAAATGATGCTCAAAAGGAACCCAGAGCTTGATAGGAAAGAAAATGGGAAAGGCTCAAGGTTTTCAGACTTAGCCGCATACGAGTCAACTCGGGGCCAAACAACAACACTCACGGAAGGCGCCATGTGTCAGCTCGATGCATTTCCAAAAGACACATCCAAAGAGCGGGTTCCCAAATGAGCGTGGGCTCACCACATAGTCCAAGTTGAAAAAGAGGGATAGAGTGGGACCAAATCAATAATTAAAAAGTCATAGGATAGCAGAAGCTGCCACATGTCCAAATGGTACACCTTCAAGGGTTGAAGCCAAAGCCAGAGACTCAAACAAGCACCAGGCCTCCACGTGTCCCAGGTCTGAGGAGGGGTAGAGTCAACAAGCTAAAAAGTCAAAAAAGGGGGACAAAGCAGGCCTAAAATGACTAAGTATAAAAGTGTCAACAGAAGAAGCCATGTGTCAATTGGCACCGCTACTTCAAAGGTAAAATCCTGAGTGGGTTTCCAAATGAGCGTGAAGCTTCCATGTGTCTAGGGTCCGACAGAGTCAAAATAGGGTTTGCGAAAGGCATCAGTCTCGAATCGGCTTAGTATAGAGAGTGTACCAGATGGAGGCCACCAAGTGCAGAACATCGTATAATTCAAAAGGAAAATCCAGAGCGGAGAATCCCAAAAAGCGCGATGGCCTCTCCACGTGTCCTAGGGTCCAAAAAGGGCCCCACTAAGTCAAAGGAATTGAAAACATAAAGCACGAGAGTAAGCCAGTGGAAGGAGCCAAGTGTTAGCATGACGCTACTTCAAAAGTAAAATCTGGAGTGGTAGTTTCCAAACTAGCACCAAACTGCGTACACATGTCCCAGAGTTCTGAAGTAAAGGTAGATGGCGGGTTGGCCGGAGTTGAAATTCCAAAAGAATATTAGAGGCCTCCATGTATCTCTCGAACACGTGTAACTTCAAAGATAAAAATTGTCTGGCATTTCCAAACAAGCGCGAAGCCTCCACGTGTCTCGGGTAAGACACAATGTCTCATGCCAATAGGAAGACGGACTCAGGAAGAATACAAAGGAACAATGCAGGATTCTGCGGAAGCCGCCACATTGTCAATCTGAAAACAATTTGAAAAGTGAAAGGTAGGGGCCAAATCTTCAAGATGAATATTTTTGGTTTCCAACATGGAAAGTGAGTACAGACACGGACTCTTTTAAATATTGTGTGCATTTTTATAAGGACCATGATCAAACATTCAGAATGGCCATATCTTTTGATTTGAAGCCTAGATTTAGGTGCCGGAGAAGACTTTTTGGAAAGGATCTTGACCTCATCTACGCCATGGGAGCCTAAAACTTTAATTTTGATGAGGTTAGGTGGGTGAAAAATGGGAAAATGTATTTTCATGCCATTAATATGTGAATCCGATTGCTTCAGCTACTAGATCAGATTTGATTTGATCCACTGTTCTTCCTTCTTCAACACACCAGAAAGACATAGCAGGAAGACTTGATAGATTGTGGGAGGATCTGTAGCATGCATTGATGGTTGGTAAGTTGGAGATTTAAAAACAAAGTTAAGTGTCTATCTTATTTACCTTTCATTTTTATCGTCTATATATTGTAAGCACTTCTTATATGAGAAGAGGGGAGACATTTTGGGATGTAGGGAAACCCTATGTCAAAGTTGTTTAACAACTCCACTTCGAGTTGTAGGTATTCCCCTACACTTGGTGAGCATATTGTATTTGCTGCCTCTGAGCACCCATGTAATAGTCTGTGCACCTTATAGAGCAATAAAATCATGTTTTGTGGGGTGTTTCAACCCTTAGCATTGTTTTTTTGTTTCCCCGTGCCTCTCTATCTTGTGTTTTCTCCCTGTAAATGTATTTCATGTTTGTAGGTGTAAGATGTCATTCTTCATGGATTTTTTATGGCAGATTTAGATCTAGTTCTATGTCACTTATGTCTAACCTCCCTCAGTCCCCTTTTACATGTTTCATTCTCCCTTAGTAGTGTATCTCACCATTTCCTTTTCTGGTGTATCACTACTTAGTATAGGATCTCTTTCACCCTTTCTCTCTCTCTCTCTATCTCTGTCTGTCTCCTTGGAATGGTTAGATTAGGATTAGTGAGTATTCTACCTGCACTGGACTAGCTTATGGTAGGTAGATTAGGAAGTAGGAACCAACCTTCTTTGGAGGTCCATCTCAAGTTTTGCAAGTACCACATCTTGAGAGATCTTCCAATTTTGTGCAATCACACCAAATGTGCCCACTAAGATACTAAGGCCATTCGGGGGTGTTGTGATTCTACACTAATAACACACTCATATTATTATGGTTCTTATATGACTATTGAGGGGTCTATTATGATTAAGAACCTCATTTCATCTTAAATTCACATATTATTCATTACATAAACACTCATACATACATACATTTACAATCATCTATCACTCGTCACACATACTACACAATTTCTCGTTACTGAATCAATCTTACAAAATGTTTGATACCTCACCACCTTCATAGATCATTTATCGAATAGTACACGTTATTACCACATACTTTGGGGGAATAACATCTAACACACCCACCATTATATTAACATTAGTACTTTTCTCATCTCTAGATACATAAATATTCTAGCATAGGCATACTCATCACACATTATAGCATCATCATTACTCGATGAGACACTATTGTGCTTTGATTCACAACTTGACTGTTGAGGGAATACTACACATTAACCCCACACACTGCACTTTAGACATCGCACATCAAGTTAAAAAAATTCTATTTTTAGTGCATATCATTTAGATTTTTTCATAACTATACATCATGCATCATACTAGTCTTCATCATACTCATCTAGAATTGTACCCTACATACTATATGCTCTTAAGCACACTACACATATTACATTCAATACTATATAATGCATACACACCACATGTTCATTCATCATCTTCATTACATATGCTAAATCATATTCTATGTGATGCATTCACTACCTTATGATGCACTTTAGTTGCTCAGGTCCGTACTCGAATTATGAGGGTTTTAAAATCAAATGGACCTTACTGTTATTGCTAAATCACTGCACCCCTCGAATGGCCTCAAAGTGAACATGAAATTTGGTGTGATTGGGAAACATGGGATCACCTCTCAATCTATGGGACTTGGGATCGATTTGAACCTCTGGAAAAGGCCGACTTCCTCTTCCTAAACTAAACAAAACACTACTCCTAATGTAATAAAAAATTGCTAACTAGACCCTATGCTAATATTTAAAGGGATTAGGGAGAGATATTTGCAAGGAAATAAAACCTATACTAGAAGTGGTGATGCACCAAGAAAGGGTTTTGATAGAAAAAATTATGGCTTTCCAATGAAGAGAGATGATCATGAGGAAGTATGAACATGCATTACAAACCCAATTTACATATAGTACTTCACTCTTTGATAAGAACAATGACCTCCAAAACTTGCAAAAGAAACCTTGGTTGCATAGTTCACCTGCAAACATGAGAGAGGAAAATAGAAGCAACAAAATCATGAAACGACATATAAATAATCACAAAACATAATTTCCATTACTTTGAGAACTTGCACAGTGCATCATTACATCACAGAAAAGGCATAGGCTACCATTACAATTTGAGAAGAAAGGCTTGAGAGCCTAAAAATTCACGACCATCTCAGTTTGTGAAGAGAGGGGAAGCTTAGAAAGTGTCTAACCTTTTTTTTTTCTGAAATAAGCACCCCTTTTACATTTATAGAAAACTTTCTGAGTGGTGAGAGAAAGAAGGAGAAACCCTAGAATCTAGGCAAGAATGTAGGAAACAATTAATTACTTTTGTCATCCATGTTTGACCATTTATTGCATCTCCACCTTTCGAGGCAACACTGAAGGAACAAGGAAAACCTATAATTTTTTAATGTAAAAGCTCCAAAAATTCCCATTCTGATGGCTCCATGGTGTACCTCTCCCTCTCCTGATTCCAATGATTATAATTTCATAAAAATCAGGTAACCGGGAAGAAAGTTGTGGCTTCTTGAGAAAAAATCACTTTTTAGTGTCTCCAGGGGTATTGTGCTCCATCGAATTTCATAAATTCAAATATTGGATTTTTTCTATTTTAACCAAAAATACATGTAAAATCCTTCATAATTCTAAAATTGGTCCATTGGTGAGACCTGTGAAATTGAATATTAGCACTTTAAGGGGGCTTTTGTGGTTTTTTGATAAATGGCTCACCAGCCAGCTCGCTGAGCTGACTAGCGAGCTATCCACTTTGAATCCTAAGTTGTTCACTTTTTATTATTTGATTGTCTCCTGAGTTCTTTAGTGGGCTCCTCATTATTCACATTGGCCAAACATTTTTTTATTGCATTGAGTGCCTTGCACCCACGTTTTGCATTGAAGTCAATTAAAAAAACTTGAAGGCTCCTTGTTCATTACCCACCACCCCATGCTTGTTGGGTATTCCACCACATAGCTATATCAAATAATGCTTTTGACTCCATTAAATGTCCAACTTATCCACTAAGAAGTCTCGGAGAGTTCTATGTATTTATTGCTGAGATGAGCTCCTTGGTATTTATCATTAGCTCGTATTGGTTGGTGAGTGTTTTGCAAAAATATCGGTGGCCATTTCAAATGACCCGCCAACCATGCATTCAATCACGTAACGCTGTGCTCTAAGAATACTTCCCCACAAAACAATTTCGAGCACTCCATTGATCCAAAACCAAGGGGTTTCAGACTTAAGGAACAGATTAACAAATGTGCCAAATGAATTGCAAAACAACTATCTCTGAAAAGAGATGTAAATTACTCAAAGATTTCAAAATACATCAATTATCTCTGCCAAGAGATGTCTATCTCTTCTTCCGGTTTACATATGTATTTATAATAATTTTATAAATACGAAAGGACACCTAGAAAGATGTGGAAGGTCACCAGTCTCGAGGGAGACGAGGTGTTTTCATCTTCCAAGACTTACATGTGCACTAATTTTGCGAAACATACTATTTTTAGAATTTACTATTTTTAGACAGCAGTACAAAAATCACAATTTGGGCCCCCTTAAACGTGGATTTCGGGGGTCAAACATTGCCGAACAGAGTTCGCACCTTCTCATCACATTCTACGCATTCCAAGCTTTCCGTTGCCTTTTGAACGGAGACAATCGGAGCTACTGTGCAAAAGTTATGGTCTCTGGAAGTTGCGCCACTAGAATTGCTGCCTGGATCATCCATACGATGACTCATGATCACTCACCTTGAACTTGGCATTAGACTCGCTCTTGAACATCCACCTCCACTTAACCCAATGAGTTACTCATTTTTTACACCACAAGTTCTTATTTGGTACCATATTAATAATTTGATTGGTTTAACATCCTCCCTACGTGACATTTTGGTGAGCTAACTAATGGTGTCACCAAACCCTTCGAAGCTCAATCACCCAACACACCTAGGCATACCCATTGAGCCAAACATGTGATCTCCTCCACAACTAATGCTCCATCCTATCAGCTCGACCTTCAATGTGCCAAATCGACGACCGTTTTTAAATATTGGTACGAGAGTGTATGCTTCAGGGTTTCAGAACTATCTACTTCGGAGTCCCCGAGCATTATATTTCGGAGATGAATCACAACTAAAACCCAAAGGAAACCCCCAAAAACAATCACCTCCGAATTCTGACGCCACCCTCTTCCGAATCCTGAAAATATGAAACTTTGAATTTCAGATTTTTGGGTTTTTGGGCTTCGGGATTTCCTTGTACGCTAAACTCCAACTCATCCGGGATTCTCCGAACTCCGAAATCCTATACCCCCCAGAAACCCCAAAATCTTCCTTTGCCTCAGTTTTTGTGTTATCCACATTTCTGAGCTCACCCTCGCACCACTCTCAACCCCAAGCTTATGGTCCTATGATGACTCCATGAACTGAGATACTTTCATGAAAACAAAATCAAGCTTGTAACATGACTCACGAGATCCTTTCATCCACCATGATTCACGTAGCAAACTTCACCTATGAATTCATTCTGAGAGCTAAGCTCCTCTCCTTCTTAACATTTCCACGGGCTCATGACTCAATCCTCCAAAGAAATATCTTGAACTGATATTTTAACTCACTTCACCGTGTCTATTTCCACAATCTCTATTTCTCACGAAGATTCTATCTCACTCTTGAGTTATGTGGCTTGTAAATTCGACCTTGGTGACTTGTCACTGCTTTGAACTAGTCAATGTCGTTCAGGATCCATTGGTGTTTAAGCTCACCCATGCCTTAGTGCCGATGCATTTAAATTTAATTTGGTTTTTTGGTTTTCTCCCAAGCTCTACTGAATCCTCAGATGTTCTCCCTAGTACCAATTATTCACTCATCCATCGTTATGTCTTTCTACCAACTTGATTATTAGATCCACAAGGTGCCCACAAAAAACCATGCCAACCTTTATTTGTACTGATATCTTGCAAATCTGAGTCTTCATGGCTCTCTTCTAGGACACCACGATGAGCCCCACCCTTTCTAATATGAAATACTACATGAGATCGATTGAACTCAAGTTGTTCCTTCCGACTAGCTACATGCCGAGCTTGGATTTCTCATTTTCTTTCCTAGTTGTTAACTTACACATCTACCGAGTTCATGATTTCAAATTGATGTTCCAAGTTATCACCATTCCTAGTGCTATATGCAACCGAGTTATCCTTATATACACTGTGAGCCATTCCACATCACCCTGAGGAGTTTCTGTGAGTTCACATACCTCCACACTATGAATTATGGGCTTCTTGTCATGCCTTGAGTTTCTTGTGTCGAGTTGAACTAGACACCTCCCAAGATACTCATTTCCCAGAAATATTCTTGTGATATCTCACCCAAAACATCTCACCCAAAACATCTCTCGAATGAACCTGAGTTTCTTGAGTTGGACGATCACCTATGGTCTGTTTCGTTTCTTCAAATGTCAAGTTGTGTATCAACTCTGCCATTAAGAGTCTTACACGAGCTGACAGAACTACTGATCACAATGGGTTTAATTCGATTGTAGCTTGGTACTAATCATACAATGTCGAGCCACTCTGTGATGATGATCAACTAGCTCAAATCTCCTTCAAGTCCATTTTGACATATTTTTTAACTTTGTAACAACCCTTTGAATCTCTTAAGGATTTTTAAATTCCAAGGCATTATGTAGATGGATTAGAACACCTAATAATCCTTACAAACTAATTGTAACCATTTTAATTGTATTGGATAAATGTGGGTCCCTACAAATCCTGGCGTACACTCCCTGCGCTCCTCAAAATCCAGAAGATGAAAATGTCTTCTAAGAATTGTAAATATCCCCGAAACATTAAAAATGCTTCAAAAACATCAACATTGTGCATGTCATCCAAAATTATTCCATGAGAGGTCTTTTCCAGTATTAGCGTATAACTGGCTCCTATTGTCCATTTTTCCTAAGAGGGAAAAAATTGACAACATTTTTTGGCGACCTCTCAGGTATGTTTTCTTGCTAAGCATGATTCTAGTAGCCTTGTATATTTGTTGGGCATGGATTCATAACTGTCAATCATAAACCTGATGCTGAACCATGAAACTCATGACCTCCAAATACCTGAACATTGTTGCATGAATAATAAATAAACCTGACTCAAAAAATAATATTGCATGTAAAAACACACACTGAATCAGGTAATGGCTTGGCTTACAAAACACATTGTGGGGTTTTGAACAAAACATCTGTTGAATTGGAACATTATGGAACTCCGTGGAGTATTGATTCCTTTTCTCCCTCTTTTGGAAAATCCACTTCTTACATACTATGCAAGAGCAACGATGAGACACAACAACACACCAAAACTGAAAACCATACATGCTTTAAATAAAACATGCAGAGTGTGTAATGCACTTATTCTGATGAAAATAAATCTATACTAACCTACACTAACCGGAAGCACAGGTGGAACTAAACAAACCCTACAACTGGTTGTGCAAAATAGATGCCTTTTCTAATAATGGGCAGCCATGCAGATGATGTGACAATGAACATGGCTAAGAATAAGAGTGGAAAACTGAAACAAAGGTTTGCCAAGGCATCAACTGGTAATAGAAAGAATTCCTCTTTTAGTTGTTCTACATTTTTTCTTATAGAGGACTTGCAACTGATCCTCATAACTGTGAAACTCATCCTTACATTCTGAAGTGAATGTGACTGGCTACGAATCCTCGTTTGGATACAAAGAAGCCAAATACCTTATGGGACATGGTTTGACCATATGAATTTTCCCTCTACCCTAAACTTCAACTTTGATAAGAACGTTCTACCGGAAGACTTCTTTGAAAAGAATGATTGTTTATGATCTAAATTTCGTCATGTTCCCCATTTATAAACAATACCTCTCCCATATGGATGAATGGTACTGAATTGATGTCCTCTCCATTTATTTTTTCTTCTTTGATAACAAGAAGTTCCTCTATAACATGCATCTACTTTGGACCACTTACAGGCTCTAATGGAATCAATTGGAAAATACCCGCAACGGTTTGAAGAATATTGCTCATATAGGAGTTCTACTTTCATCTAAAGACAAATTTGTTCTACATCTTTAACATCCTCATCCCACATGAAACCTGTAGGATCAAATTATTTCACCATATGTTTCTAAAGATAATTAAGGGAAACACGACCTCCTTGATTTTCTTCCACCTTTACTTATTCATCAAACAAATATGACTCCTCAATTGAGAGCAAGAAACTATCAATGATGTTATCTTCTCCCAAAACCTTCAAAGTTGACTTAGTTTCTCCCGCATGATCCTCTCTTTCTTCTTTCAATGAATGTTGTAGAAGATCCAATTCCTCCAATTCAAATTCAAGAAGATAACTAGAAACTACAGATGGTTATTGAGTATTTCCTTGCATGGCACTACCCAACTTGCATTGAAAGTTAGATAATGGAACAACAGAAATGGGTATTTCTATAGGATATTTTGTATCCAAATACCCCTCCAATTTTGACAGAAAATTTTCTTATTTTTTCTCTGATTGTGAAAAGGGTTCAACCTCCCTTGTGATTTTCTTGAATTAGTATTTGATTCCTCATGACCTTCCTTGTTTTCGAACATAAAATTTGCAAGACCAAATTCATCTAAGAAAACAGATTTTTGAAATGGAGAGGAAAGGGAAGAATTTGAAACTTCGTGCATGGTATAATCTACAATTGAAACTTATGAATCTACCATGGAAAGAATCCTGCTATGATTAGTTGTTGCATTCGATGAGTATATTGGCAAGTTGCTACAATCTTCCATAAATGTAGCAAGTTCTTGACATGCCTGACAATTACGATCATTTCAGTCATAAAAATCACCTTGTAAACTTGAGAGTATTCCTTCTTCAACTAAATTTGCAATTGGTAAGGAATCAACAGTCTCCACGAACATAGTGTAAACATGTATGCTACACTTTGAACATATAAAATCGTGCTCACCATCATCTCTACTTGTTTTTGTGAAAATTCATTCTCCACCGTCTGCTCTTGAATTCCAACCATAGATAGGGGATGAGTTATGGGTGGCACTTGCTTGAGGTTCAATATTGCAGCCCACTCCTTGGATTTATTGAAAGTTCATCCTTATCAAGCTCCTGAACATTCCCCGATTCATCTTTGGTATAAGTGTGTTCTTCCCAAAATGAATTCAAAACTATAAGAGGAGGGATGTGTTGGGAATCAATGACCTCCCTCACTATTTGAGATAGTCTAAGAGGTAAAAATTATTGTTTTGGTGCCCTTTGCAGAAAAGAAGGAACCTCATAAGAATGAGGAATAAAATATTCATGATGGGATGGAAAGATAGGAGAGGAAGGAATGGAAATCCCAACATGGGCAGCTAGTGGAAAGCTTGGAACTGGAGGTTTAGACAGGGATAATTTTAGCGGCGGAATATTCGTAATATGGCGAAAATTTCATTTTATGAAAATTTGAAAAGGCGAATTATTCGGAGTGGGTCGGTGTCCTGTTCGCTAAAATATATAGTATATTTTTTCTGGGGGGGTCGGCTTCGCCTTCATTTGAAAACATCTCCTATAAAAACCTAGCTGATTCGTTGGGTAGTATACCTCAAGTAGCTTAACAAATTACCAATACTGTGAAATTTTAACTCACATACCCTTAAGCACCAGAGATTCAAATTACTGTTAGTCTGTGATTGTTGACGCGCGACAACAGCTGTACTGACGTGCGACATGGGCAGTGGTGACGCGCGACATGGGCAGTGGTGACACGCGACAGAGGAGGTATTGACGCGCGACATGGGTAGTGGTGACGTGCGACGATGGGCAGTGGTGATGCGCGACAGAGGAGGGTATTGACGCGCGACATGGGCAGTGGTGACGCGCGACATGGGCAGAGGTGACGCGCGACAGAGGAGGTATTAACGCGTGACATGGGCAGTGGTGATGCGCGACAGAGGAGGTATTGATGTGCGACATGGGCAGTGGTGATGCGTGACATGGGCAGTGGTGACGCGCGACATGGGCAGTGGTGACGCGCGACAGAGGAGGTATTGACGCGCGACATGGGCTAGTGGTGACGTGCGACATGGGAAGTGGTGACGCGTGACAGAGGAGGTATTGACGCGCGACAGGAAATGGGTTGTTGACGCGAGACAAGTGCATAGTTGACACGTGACAAAGACCTCAAACATGGAGATTTTTGATGAGAAAGCAGAGGTCAGAGGCTGCAGACGTGCGACAAGAGATTTTGCTGTCGTGCGTCAAGAAAATGTAGTGACGCGCGTCACTACATTTTCTTGCTGCGCGACAACAAAATCTCCTGTCGCGCATCTGCAGCCTTCTGTCACGCCACTTGACAATCAGGTGAATTTTTTTCATACAACCCCCAAAAAATTCGCCTTCCCACGAAACCAGTTCCGGGGATATTCGCCAGGTATTCTCCACCTCCGATTTCCAAGAGGGTCTCTTAAAATGAACCCTGGGTTTAGATTGAAAATGAAATTGAATGAGAAATGTAAAGAGAACTTTGAAGTGGTGGTGTAGGGATTACCAATTGACAATATTGTATTGCATCAAACTCATAGGCCTCTATTTCTTCAATCTAACCCGAGCAAGTTAAAGGCAACATTTCAATTATAAAAGCAATTTTTTCCTGCAAGTTGTAAAAAAAATTGGCATAGGGAAGACCCCTAAACAGGTTGCCTTGAAGCCATTCTTGAATGCCCTCATTTGAGTTGTGGCTCTAGATTATACCATGCTTGCTTCCAGTTTCTATATTTTAAGTTGCAAATTTACATCTTCATCTGTAAGATTAGCCTCCATCATCTGCGTATTCCTACCCTTGAAAAGTGTATAGTTAGGTGAAAAACCAAAATGATCATGACTTTTCTCAGAGGGATATGCATGTTGTTGATTCTTATCACAAAATGGAGCTAGAGGTGGGTTAAAATAGCTTGAAGATAGAAAGTGTTGCTGTTGGTGCAAGTGGGAAATCAATTGTAGAAATGAAGCCATGATTGCACATCTTCATGAATGGGAGGAAAAATGGAAAGATATGGAAGAAAAACTAGATGGAAATGAGTAAAATTGAAGGTCTAAAACACATAGAGTGGGGTAATTTGACCAATGGAGTAGTTAGTCATGCTTGGTTATACCTCCTAAGGATGAAAATTTCACTAAGAGAAAAAAAAATTAATGAAATGAAGTGAACACAATACACACACCAATGAAGGATATTACTCTTGTGTCCTACTAAGCATGCCAAAAAATGTTATCTCCAAATCACTACACCCCCTGAATGGCCTCAAAGTAAACACGACATTTGGTGTGATTGGGAAATTGAATTCCTCTTCCTAAACTAAACACAACACTACTCCTAATGCAATAAAAATCGATAACTAGACCTATGACTAACATTTCAAGGGATTAGGGAGAGAGATTTGCAAGAAATAAAACCATAAACTAGAAGTGGTGATGCACCAAGAAAGGGTTTTGCTAGAAAAAAACCGTCTTGCCAATGAAGAGAGATGATCATGAGGAATAATGAACATGCATTACAAACTCAATTTACATACAGTACTTCACTCCTTGATAAGTACAATGACCTCCAAAACTTGCAAAAGAAACATTGGTTGCATAGTTCACCTACAAACATGAGAGAGGCAAATAGAAGCAAAAAATGATGTAAGGACATATAATTGATCACAAAACATAATTTCCATTACTTTGAAACACTTGCACAGTGCATCATTACAACAGGGAAAGGCATAGGCTACCATTACAATTTTTAGAAGAAAGGTTTGAGAGCCTACAAATTCACAACAACTCAGCTTGTGAAGAGAGGGGAAGCTTGGAAAATGTCTAAAACTTTTTTAAATAAGCACCCCTTTACATTTATATAAAACTTGCTAAGTGGCGAGTGAGAGAAACCCTAGGAAAGAATCCTAAGAATGTAGGAAATAATGTAGCATTACTGTTGCTGGCCATATTTTCCCATTTATTGCAACTCTACCTCTGGAAGCACCACTCAAGGAATGATTAAAACCTATAATTTTTAAATGAAAAACCTCCAAAAATTCACCTTTTTATGATTCCATGGCATAGCTCTCCTTTTCCCGATTCCAATGACTATAATTTCGTAAAAATCAAGTAATCAAGGAGGAAATTTGTGTCTTCTTGAGAAAAAGTCACTTTTTAGTGTCTCTAGGGTATTGCGCTTAACCATCGGCCTTCATAAATTCAAATATTTAATTTTCTCCATTTTAATGCAAAAAAAACATGTAAAACCCTTTAGAAGTATAAATTTTGTCCATTGGTGATACCTGTGAAGTTGAATTTGCACTTGAACGGGGATTTTATTGTGTTTTGATAAATGGCTCGCCACCCAGCTCTTCTGAGTTGACTAGCGAGCTATCTGCTTTTGAATCCTAAGTTGTTGACACTTTTTATTCTTTGACTGTGTCTCGAGTTCTTTAGTAGGCTCCTCATTATTCACATCTGGCCAAACATTTGTTTATTGCATTGAATGCCTTGCACCCACGTTTTGCATTGAAGTCAATTAAAAAAATTCGAAGGCTCCTTGTTCATTACCCACCACCCCATGCTTGTTGGGTATTCTGCCACGTCTCCATATCAACATAATGCTTTTGACTTCATTAAATGCCCAACTTATCCTCTATGAAATTCTCGGAGAGGTCTACGTATTTACTTATGAGCTGATCTCCTTGGTTTTTATCATTAGCTTGTATTGGTTGGTGAGGGCTTTGTGCCAAAATATCGGTGGCCAACTCCAATGACCTGCCAACCATGCATTCAACCACATAACCCCGTGCTCCAAGAATAATTCCCCACAAAACAATTTCGAGCACCCCGATATGATGACTCATCATCACTCAACTTGAACTCAACATTAGATTCTCTCTTCAATGTCTACCTGCATTTAACTCAGCAGGTTACTCATTTTTTACTCCACAAGTTCTTATTTGGCACACCATATTAATACATTGACTGGCTTAACATCCTCCTTACGTGACATATGGTGAGCTCAGCTAATCATTTCACCGAACCCTTTGAAGCTCAATCACCCAACACACATTGACCCTACATACCCATCGAGAATCTCAAACACGTGATCTCCTCTACAACTGAGGCTCCATCCTGTTAGCTAGATCTTCAATGTGCCAACTCGACGGCCATTTTAAATATTGTGATGAGATTGTATGCTTTCAGGGTTTCAGAACTATCTGCTTTAGAGTCCCCGAGCACTCAATTTTGGAGATGAATCAACTCTCAAGCTTACCTGAAGGAAACCCCCGAAAACAATCAACTCTGAATTCTGAAGCCACCCTCTTCCTAGATCAAGAAAATTTGAAACTCTGAATTTTAAAGTTTCAGGTTTTCGAGCTTCCAGAAGCTATTTCCTCGTATGCTGAACTCCAACTCACTCGGGATTCTCTAAAATCCGAAATCGCCTACACCCCAAAAATCTGAACTCCTCCTTTGCCTCAGTTTTTGTGTTATCCACATTTTTGAGCTCGCCCTCGCACCACTCTTAATCCTGAGCTTCTGGTCCCACAATGACTCCACGACTTGAGCCTTATACTTCTCATGATGAAAAATCAAGGTTGTAACATGACTCACGAGATCCTTTGATCCACCATGATTCACACAACAAACTTCACCTATGCATTCCATTCTTGATCCTGTCGAGCTCCTCTCTTTCACATTTCCAACTGGGCTCATGAATCAATACTCCAAAGAAATAGCTCAAAATGATCTTTGTAACTTGCTTCACCGAGTCTAAAATTCTATAATCTCTATTTCTCGCTATGATTCATGGCTCACTCTTGAGTTGTGTGAGTTCGTAAATTCAACCTGGGTGATTTTTCACTGCATTCCACCTGGTCAATGCCATGCAGGCTCCATTTGCGTTTAAGCTCACCCATGCTTTAGTGTCGACGCATTTAATGTTTAATTTGTTTTTGCTTTGGTTTCTCCCAAACTCTACCGAATCCTCAGATGTGTTCCCTAGTACCAAGTATTCACTCATCCATCTCTATGTCTTTCTGCCAACTCGATTATTAGACCCACAAGGTGCCCACAAAAAACCATGCCAACCTTTATTTGTACTGATATCCTACAACTCTGAGTCATTGATGGCTCACCTTCCACGACACCATGACAAGCCCCACCCTTGTGTAATCTGAAATATTGCATGATCTCGATTGAGCTCCTTTATAGTTGTTCCTTCCAAATAGCTACATGTTCTAGCTTGGATTTCTCATTTTCTTTCCTAGTTGTTAACTGACACATTTACTGAGTCTCATGATTTCAAATATGTGTTCTGATTTCTCACTGTTCCTAGTACTATATGCAACTGATTTATCCTTATATACAGTGTGAGCCATTACCACAACACCCTGAGGAGTTTCCGTGAGCTTTACATACCTCCACAATATGAATTCTGGTCTTCTTTTCATGCCTTGAGTTTCACTATGTCGAGTTGAACTAGACACCTCCTGAGCTCCTCATTTCCCAGATGTATTCTTGTGAGCTCCTTAGCCCTAGATCCTTAGGGATATGAAACTCATCCCTTTCACCTACTCACAAAATCAATTATTACAAGCTCATTTCCTGCAAGATCTCACCTAAAACAACTCTCAAACGAAGGACTGAGTTGTTTGATGTTGGATGATCACCTATGGTCTGTTTTGTTTCTTCAAATGTCCAACCTGTGTATCAACTCTTCCATTTTGAGTTTTGACCCGAGCTGAGAGAACCACTGAGAGCAATGGTTTTAATTTTATTGTAACTTGGTACCAATCATACAATGTTGAGCCACTCTCTGATGATGATTAATAAGCTCAAATCTCCTTCAAGTCCATTTTCACATATTTTTTAACTTTGCAACAACCCTTCGAATCTCTTAAGGATTTTTAAATTCCAAGGCATTATGTAGATGGAGTAGAACAACTGATAATCCTTACACACTAATTGTAACCATTTTGGTTATATTGGGTAAACTTGGGTCCTACAAAGCCTAGTGGACACCCCCTGTGCTCCTCAAAATCTAGAAGATGAAAATGTCTTCTAAGAATTGTAAATATCCCCGAAACATTAAAAATGCTTCCTAAACACCAAAATTGTGTGTGTCATCAAATTTTTTTCAAAGAGAGTCTTTTTCGGTATTAGCATACAACTAGCTCATGTTGTCCATTTTTCCCAAGAGGGCAAAAATTGACAACATTTACATTCATCAACACTTATCATTTGACCTTTCATTATGTGGCATTTCTAGGATAGTGACACATGCTATAGGCTAAAGTTTCACTTACTCTATCATCTTGTAGTGCTATACACTTTAGGATACATCACCACTACCTAATTTGCATCTTGTAGTGACATACACTGTAGGATAAATGGTCACCTATTCCTTCATCTTATAGTGGTATACACTATAGGCTACATCACCACTCCCTCTATTCATCTAGTAGTGATATACACTTTAGGCTAAATCATCACTCTTATGCTCATCTTGTTGTGATATACACTTCGGATGTAAGGTTCAAGTACACATCGTCTTTAGGTTGCATATCATCCTCACTACACACACATACTCATCACAATGCGCTAGAAACAACACACACTATTCGACCATTTCCTGATGACACACTCTCATTTATGGTTCCTTATTGACTGATGAGGGGGTACACCAAATGAATATAAAGACATACATTTCCATTCACTTGCGGGGGCACATGGCTCCTGTCATTCATCTTGCATTTCATTCCATCAATCCACAACATATTGCATATCTTGGTTGCTTTTACTCTTTCTTACTTTTTCTTCTTCATGGTTGTTTTATTACACATGCTAGTTAGATTACTTGTATGTCATTTATCTATATCATCCACACATGTGTGTTTCATTTTTTCTCTAGTTGTGATTGTAGATACAAGTCTCTTTCATGGAGCATGGATGCTCGACTTCTACCCTTCCTACACTGGTTACTGGGGGCATCCACATTAATCTCTTCCAGGTGATATTGTTTCATTTTTTACTTCACACTTTACATTACTTGGTAATACACACTTTTGACATACTAGTTATATTTCTAACATGCTAACGGGTGCTTCATGTGTAGCATTTGTTAATAAGGGATATTTACTTCCATAATTATTTGTTACATTATCTGTTATTGTTTATTTTTGTATGTGGCTCTTGCCTTATGTTTTCTATGCACACTTGCTTATTTGTTTACGGCCATGATGGCCTTATGTGTCTTGTGACATTGTATGTGATGTCTCATGTTTGTATCCCACTTTGTGTGGCTTAATTATCTTCTTACATGTTTATATTACTACTTTGCTTGGTAGCTTTTACACTACTTGCATAGATTACACATTGCTTTATATGTGCATTCTTGTTTGTACTAACACTTTTATTTGATTAGCCTTCTTGTTTGTGCATTCCTTGGTTTCTACCAAGTGATTTCCTTTCCCCTTGCAGGGAAGAGTTTTAGATTTCATGTGATTGGTCCTATTTTTGGGGCAACATTCTCTTATCGGCGACGTCGCATGCACCCCTAAAGAGGGAGACATTATTTGGGGTTTTCACATACTATAAAACACTTCTACACCAGTTCAATTCAGTGAAATTTTTGCCCTTGGCATTTTGGTTTTACATATAAGGAGTGGGTTCAGACCAGTCTAAAAACCCCGTACATAATAGATTTTACAGGACATGGTATTCCCTAACATTCTGGGAATCAGTTAAACATTGGAGGATATAGTGGAATTACTCCCTATACTTCTTTTTCCAGTGGCGTTGGATCACCCAAAAACCAGGACATACAGAGATATCTTCACACACATTCAGGGAAGTAGTCATAGGTTGGAGGATAAACAAGAAATTCCTCACTAGACTTCTTCGGCCTATGGTGTCAGATCACCCAAAAAACCTGGATAGGATATCCTTCTACAATCTCATTCTTGACATGGATCACGTACACATGTTCCATTTACATTTTTCATTTACATGCTTTCACATACATATACATACATCTTTTATATGTGTTTTTACATATACATGTATATTTCACTACTTGTTTGTTTTGGGTAAGTACAGCAAGTTGGGGGACAAAAAAGGGGTCATAAGTGGACGTCCTATTGCAAATAACAACATAATATCAGCTTGTAGGGATTATTAACAATGCATACACTCAAAATTAGAAAAACTTACATCAATATGAATCGTAGAATCTGGAATCTAATTTCTAAAATACTAATTTTTTTAAAAAATGGACAAGTTTAGCTATATTAAACACTCAAAATTCAATGACTTGGTTTTTTTAAAAATGCCTATAAGATTGTAGTTTGTTTGCCCATGATTTGGATGACCAAAAATTGATATATATATTTTTCCTTTAGTGAGAAGTTAGATGCCACTATCTATATTGGGATAGATTTTATTTTGTATTTTTTTGAGCAATATTTTATTTTTTATGATTTTTTCCATGAAAGTGGTCTGAAAACATAAAGAAAATAGAGCACTTTCCATTTTCCCACCATGACTTCATAAAAAAAATTGAAATCAAATATGTTTTTTTGAACATGTATATAATTTCACCACGGTTGGGATGGTTTAAGTTTTATCACATTCTGATAAGTGAAACAAAATTTTCAGTCTTAAACATAGACATAAACTGTCACAGGAAAAAGTGTCTTAAAGACCTACTATTAGTAAAAAATTATAAAATGATATTTATCCTATTCTATTCACTTTAAAATCAATATTTCTAAAAAGCTAACAGTCTCCCCTACGCGATGGTACTATTTTTATGACATGTTTTTGACTTTTTAGCATGGTTCAAGTCCGCATAAGACTAAATTTGATGGTTTGTTGTTTTTGATGTAAAATTTAGGATTTGATGTCCACTTAATTGTCCCCCAACTTGCTGCACTTACTGTTTTATCCTTGTAGGTTTGTCCGTATGAAAAATAAATAATAAATAACAACAACTACAACAAATGGTGGCACAACAACAACATCTTAATGTAAGACACACCATAATAACCATGCAGGTACATCACACATATAGGAAACTACACACGTGTTTCTACCTTAGGCTCACTCTCATCACTTTTTTACGCTTTTACACCTTGAGTTTCCATGCCCCATCATCCTTTTGTCATTCCACACGTTGTCTAGTCCTTCATCACGTTTCTACATCACTCTACATGGATTATCAAGTACACATCTTTATTTACTTTATGTTACTGAGATTCCCTCTCACCAACATAGAGTGGGGGAAAATGTAGATAAAAAATCATGCACTTTAGACATTATTTATTCCTAGTCTCATACTAATATTCATATGGTTTTTGAGTAAGAAAGTAGTAATTAACCCCCATCTTTTTGGCCATTTTACTTTTCTTTCTATCATCATTTTTGACCTTTAGCACCTAATTTTTTAGTTTGTCTTCATCATTTCCCATTATTTTAGCATTGACTAGGGCACCTAGGCTAGTACTGGGGCACAAATGGGTGCCTCGGTCCTAGTCAAGGTGCCCTGATCCTTTTCTCACTTTCCCACCACCTTTTGGGCACTTTCAAGCTATTTAGACACTTTATCTTTCGTTTGGTCAGCCTTTTCGGGGTAAATTATGAAATTAGAACAAGAAAACCATATAAATATATAGTTATGAAACCAAAATGAGGGATGAAACACTAGTCACTACTATCATCCACCTAGAGTTGCATCCATCTAAGGCATATAGAGCTCATTTGCATCTATCTAGCTCCATCACAAGGCACAATGCTGGTTCATCTGCATCACATAAGCATAGGAGGGAAGTTAATTCTATTCCATCCGGTATTCTATTTGATTAAATAAAATTGATCTAAGCTATGAGAAGTATAGCCACTAGTTAATCTAAATATGAGGACTAAAACGTTGTAAAATATGAACTAACAACATTATGGAATAATTGTAAATAATTATAATAAGTGAAATAAAAACCTAAGTATGTAAGTAAAGAAGGAGAGATGACTTAGCTGATTACTGAAGGCTGTTGTAGGTTGTCACAGGTCTGACATTAAGATCCAAGAGTAGGAATGAACACTCAGAAGTCTCAAAAAGGTTAGATCTAGAGGATATGAGAAAACTGATGTGCCTGGGAAGGTACTGGGGTGCCCTAGTCTCTGTAATCACTCAGAATCAAATTTTTGTATGGTCGCAATATGATCTAAAATACTACCTCTCTATCACACTGGAATCGTTTAGCTGTACCAAATTTGCTGAATAATGAAATGATGACCTACAAGAAAGAAGTATCAAACCCTAAGAAAAATAAAAGATTCAGAATGAATGGGTCGGATTGAACTCAACCATAAAACAAGTGGTCTTATCACTGAGTTCAATACTACATTTTGGACCCGGATGTAGTTCTGGTGTGTGTGTGTGTGTGTGTGTGTGTGTGTGTGTGTGTGTGTGTGTGTGTGTGTGTGTGTGTGTGTGTGTGTGTGTGTGTGTGTGCATGCGCATGCATGTCGTGCCCTAGGTGCTATTGTGCCAGTCACACTTTGTGAAGTAGCAAACAATAATAACTATAGAAAATGTACTAACATGTGTGCATGGAATAGAATATAATCCCCCCTATGTTGTGTTTGTTGATGCATATTTCCTAGCCTTGATGCATGACACTATGTGGATGCAAGTGATGTAATGGATGCAAATCTAGATGGAGAGATACTAGTATGTGATGCTAGGACCCTTATTATGGTCTTATAACTTTATATTTATAGGGTTCTCTTTCTATAAGTTTTTAATTAACCCTGACATGGATGACTAGGATAAATATAAGGTTGAAAAATGGCTAGCAAGACCACAAAAAGAAGCGGGAAAGTGTAACATAGATTGGGGTGCCCCAGGTGGGACCAGGGCATCTTGGGGTGCCCTAGTATAGGCCTGGGTGCTTGGGTTTAGGCTAAAATGCCAGGACAGTTGCAAAATAGGTGGATATGTGTAAGAAAAATATACGGGAATGAAAAAATAAAATATTAAATAAAGGTGTCCAAAAGGGTGGGATTAATTAGTACTTTATTCACTTGAGAACCCTCTAAACAATAGTATGAGACTGGGCTAAATAATGCCTAAAGTGCATGATGTTGTGTTTACATTTTTCCCCCACTTTATGTTGGTGAGCGGAACACTCGGTAACATAAAGTAGATAGAGATGCATACCTGATATCCATGTATATTGTAGAAGAAGACATGCCAATGGACTAGACTCATGTGTGGAATGAAAAAAATTAAAAAGTGGAGGATCGTGGATTATAAAGATGAAAAGTACACATAAAAAGTGATGAGGGTGAACCTAGGGTGGAACACGTGTGTAGCTACTATTGTAGGTGTATAGTGTATCTATATAGTTAGTAAAGGAAAGTGCTATCACAATGTGTTGTTATTATCATTGTTTTTGCCTCCAATTTGACTGCTTGTTTCTCATATGGCCGGACCAGTAAGGAGAAAATGATCAAGTAGTCAAATATGTATGTATGTAAAAAATGAATGTGTATAGAAATGTGCAAAGTCCACAAATGTAAAATACGTGAAAATAAAAGTGTAAATGGAACATGTGGACCTTATCAATGTTGAGAAAAAGGGTGTAGAACAATATCCTCTACTATCACGAGTTTTTTGGGTGATCTCGCACCACCCTGGTTGAAGAAGTATAGGGAGGAAATGCTCTGTGTCCTCTAACCTTTAACTGCTTCTGCTAAAATGTCTGAAGAGATCTCTGTACTATCCTAGTTTTTTGGGTGATTTGATGCCACTAGACGAAGTAGTGTAGAGAGGTACACCCAATGTAACTTCAAATCCTGTAACTACTCCGCAAAATTTCCAAAGGACACCATGTTCTCTAGAGGCCATTGTGTATGGAGGTCGTAGACTGGTCTGAACTCACTCACTATATGTAAACCCATAATGCCAAGGGCAGAAAGTGCACTTTGCTGAACCAGTGTAAATACATTGTGTTAGTAGAAACCCTCAATGATGCCCCCCTCTTTGGGTGCATGTGACAAATCGCTGAAAGGATAATGCAACCCCAAAAGAGGACCAACCACACTCTGACCTATAGAACTTTGTTCTGTATGGAGAAAGGGGAAAGCTCTTGGTAGATACCAAGGCACACAAAAGGGGATGGATAGCTAAAACAAGTGTTATTCCAAAAACACATGCATGCAAGAAGACAATTGTAAAATATGCAGATAATGTAGAAACTACCAAGCAAAGTAGTGTAAACACACAAGAAAACAAGTAGATCGGACAAAGTGGGTTGCAAACATGGGACATCACTCATGATGTTGTAAGACACGTAAGGCCATCGTGGCTGTCACAAAAAAAAGACAGGTGTACACACAAGAAAATGGAAAAGTTCATATACAATGGAAAACAAAATAGAAAAGTAGAAAGAAAAAAGTAGTCATGGAAAAATGTAATCCCGCAAAACAAGTGCTACACATGGAACACCCATTATCATGATAGAGTGATAACCAATATGTCAAAGTGTGTATTTAAGTAAGTAATATAAGATTCTAAGTACAAAATGAAACAATAACACTTGGATAAGATGAATGTGGATGCCCCCAACGACCAGTATAGAAAGGGTAAAAGGCAAGTATCCATGATGTGTGTAGAATGCTATATTTATAATCACACTAAACAAAGGTGTGAACACGCATGTGTGTATAATAATGACATATAATAAAGTAGTCTAACATGTGTAATAAAGTGAGCATGAAAAACACTAGTAAGCAAGAGTAAATATCCCCAAGAAAATGTAGTATGTTATAGATGGATGGAATAGAATGCAAGATGGAATGATAGGAGAAACATGCCCCTTGAGTGGATGTAAGTTTATGCAATGAGGTCCATTTTCCCCCCCCTTAGCAGTCCAATAATGAACCGTAAATGAGAGTGAATCATTGGGAAATGGTTGAGTAGTGTTGGTTGTTTCTAGTGCGCTGAGGTGAGTGTGTATATGTAATGGTGATGACATGTGACATATGGGAGAGATGTGCGTGAACCCTATAGCCAAAGCATATATCATGACTTATTGAATAGATGAGTGATGATTTATCCTAAGCGTATATCACTATATGATGAAAGGATGGAGATGGGTGATGATTTAGCCTAAAGTGTATGCCACTACAAGATGAACAGAAGGAGTGGTGATGTAACCTAAGGTGTATACCACTACAAAATGATAGAATGGGTAACAATTTAACCTAATGCATATCACTAATGCTGGAAATGTGCATGCGAATTATCATATGGTGAATGTAAGGTCCATTTTATTGGTAAACCCTCGGTAGTCGAGTATGGACCGAGGAACTAGAGTGCATCATAGGATGGTGACGAAGGTGCATAGAAAAAATGTAGTATAAACAACCAAGATATGAATATGTAAATGCGCGAAATGGGAAATGCACTATAGGATGTGTAATTTGCATAGAAGATGTGATATGTGAAGTGAAATAATAGGTGTATATAGAAATGGAATATGTAAATGATGATAGAGTAGAACTAGACCCATATGTAATGGAATCTAATGTAGTATGTAGAATGGATATGATGCATAAATGCGCCATGTGAATCATGAAATGTATTAAATGTAGGGTGTGTAGACTATGTAAGATGCATCGATAGGTGTAAATAGAATATGTGGTGATAATATGTAAAGCTAGGCTCATAGATACAATGTAACCTAGTGTAGATGTAGAATGTATGGATGAAATGTAAAACTAGACTCATATGTAATGATGACTAGTGTAATATGGAAAATGTATGCTATGAAGATGTGTTGATATATAATGTGAGTGTAGAAATAAGTTTAGGATGAACGGTGTATAACACGCAATGTAGGATGAACAATGGAATATGTAGTGCCTATGGTGCAATGTGTGGGGTTTAGTGTAATGGTACAATCAAGTGTGAATGAAAGCACAAGAGTGCATCATTGAGTAATGATGGTGGGAGGATGTAAGATATGTTAAGAACTATAAGAAGTGATAATAATCGATAGATACAGGGTGTGCGATGTGAGACTATGTGACTATGCTAGAGAAAAGGGGGGATATGTAATGACTATGCATCATAAGTGTGCACGAAGAAAAATTCAATCGATAAGGTCGAGGGTTGGAGGTCCCTCGACCGGTGCCTGGGATGATGAAAGTGGAGGGCCACAATGATGCTACCAATGGGGATATAGCAGATAAAATTGGTGCTGGAAAACAAAATCTATGTGTACGTGAAGGATGAATGAATGATGAAGATTGGGATAGAAGAACATGTTGTAGTGATAAATCCAATGAGAGAGATGGTGAATGATTTTTTGAAAGGATGCTACTGAGGTGGGTCATGGGTAGTGCTAGCTATGACACGTACGAGCTGAATGAGCCTGATGGGCCAAATGTAGAATGGGACCGGAGGTTGTGTAGTAAATGAAAGGAGGCCTAACTATTGGAGCTCTCTAATAATATGGATAAAGTGTGACAATAATTAGTATGATGTCCTTGAATGCGATGATAGTGGTAAAATGGATAGTCATGATATTGTATTAGTTGAGAAGGAGGATAATGGTGATTAGACGATAGAAAAATCATTTGATGATTAAGAAGATGTTGAAAAATGTCATTTGGCATAGCATTGGAGGGAAAGATAAGGGGTGGAGGTAGTGGTATATTAGGAGGGTCAGTGAGATGACAAGTAGGGGACGTAGATGGTGTATGAGGTGTAGTAGGAGTATGGACATGCGATGGAGAGGCATCCTTAAATTTTTCTATCTCAGCAAGGAGAGACACAATTGTCACTTCCATGGACTGAAACTGTTGTTTCAAAGCATGTATGGAATCCCATAGGTGTGTATTAGATGGGGAAGTATGATAGCGAGAGTGTTGAAATAACTATAGTTGGTGTTGAGTGTCATTTTCAATGCAAGAGGGTAATAAAGGAGATAATTGTCTTCAAAATAATGTGTGGAATGAGGACGTGGGAAACTTGATAAGAAATGGTATTTGGTTGGTCATCTAGATAACCATGAGTGCATAAAATATACATGACCATGGCATATTGTTCATCTGTGAAGGGAGGTAATGGACATCCTTCAGCATACCAAATAGTGAAATTGGGTGAATAACAAAGAAAGGAACTACTACAAATGCACACATGCCAATTGACATGGGGAATGCGATATCAATGAATCAAAGATCAAGTGTTCCTCAAATATAATCTAACCAAGATTGGCCAATGTGAGTGGAGAATTAGTAGGATAAAACACGAGATAAACAACAAGATGGAAAACATGTAGGCCATAAGCGGCAGTGAGAATGACATAACCATTATACCAGTGTGGATCACATAGAGGAGAATGGACATCTTTAAATTCAAAACCATGCGAAAGGAGGCCATTATGTGAACATACAGTGGCCGTGCATGAATGTATCAAGGGGTATGTGATCCCAATAAGAATTATTCATGAAGAGAGTGTAGGTAAATGAAATGGCATACTAAAGAGATTAATGTTGGTGTACTTGATGAAACTACATCCATGGACTATAAAGATCCCTGATATGGTACAATAGCAGTAGTGGTGACAGTCAGTGAGGAAGGGATCGAGTAAGCATGCAAATAGTGGTCGTCAATGGCATCTTATATAGAAAAGGAGATAGTGTGGGAATAGGTAAAAAACTGATTATTATGGAGTAGGCTCGGTATACTGTATCAAAGTGTTGGTAACAACAGGAGTAAGTGGCGAATTAGAAGAGACCATATCAATCATGCAGACAGTAGGAGCTAAGTTGTGTGGATAGCTTCGATGAGGTTGAGATTCAACCGTAGGAGAAGAAGAATAGAGATGTAGGGACAACTATTGTATTACTAAAATAATCTATGCCTAATACAGGAGAATTAACAAATGAATGTGAATGGTCTTGTGGTTCACTATTTGGTAGCAAGTGGGACTGATGGGATCAGGGGGAGAGCTTTGACTTCCGTTATGAGTTGTGCTAAAATAGCAGGATAAATGGTGCGTAGATAAGCGGAAACAACATTTTCAATAGCGCGAGGATCCATTACAGAAGATGGAAGCTTGAATGAATGAAGGGTAAGGTCTATAACCAGCAAGGAGCAGTAGGAGTATCCACAAAAGAATGGCCACGACTATTGAATTTCAAAGTAACTGAAGACTTAGAAGAAAAAGATTTCCTATGACCCTTATCCATGATGGCTAAATGCAAATGTAAAACCCTAGAAGGTGCTATGAAGAAAAATGAGGTTCACCAAAATGATTAACTAAAATTAATCTAAACTATGAGAAGTATAACCACTAGTTAATCTAAATAGGAGGACTAAAACGATTGTAAAATATGAACTAAAACAATATGGAAATAATTGTAAATAATTATACTAAGTGAAATAAAACCCTAAGTATGCAAGTAAAGAAGGAGAGATGACTTAGATGATTAAAGACTAATTTCAAGGTTGTCGTAAGTCTGGAAGTAAAATCTAGGAGTAGAAACGAACACTCAAAAGTCCTGAAAAGGTCATGGATCTGGAGGATCTGAGCAGACTGAGGTGCCTGAGAAGGTTTTGGGGTGCCCCAGGGTAGCTCTGGTATGTAGATTAGGTTCCTCAATCTTTGTAAATGCTTAGAAATCTGAGTTTTATAGGGTCACAAGATGATCTTGAAATACTGCTTATCTGTTGCATTGGATTCGCTAAGTTGCACCGAATGTGCTGATATAATGAAATGATGACCTACAAGAAAGAAGTATCAAAACCTAATAAAAAGAACAGATGCAGAATGAATGGGTTGGACTGACCTCAACAGAAAAACTAGTGGTCTTATCAATGAGTGTTACACTACATTTCCGACCCGGATGTAGTTCTGGTGTGTGTTGGTGTGTGTGTGTGCGCGCGCGCGATGCGCATAGTCTTGCCCTAGCCACTCTTGTTCTAGTCACACTTTGTGTAGTAGTGAGCAATAATAACTATAGAAAATGTACTAGCATGCATGCATGGAATAGAATAAAATCCCTCCCCTTATGTTATGTGTTGATGTAGATCTCCTAGCCTTTATGCATGACACCATGTGGATGTAAGATGATGCAATGGATACAAATCTAGATGGAGTGATAGTAGTATGTGATACTAGGACCCTTATTATGCTCTTATAAATTTATATTTATAGGGTTCTCTTTCTCTAATTTCATAATCAACCCCGACATGTTTGACTAGGAAAAAGATAAGGATGAAAAATAGTTAGAAAGACCCCGAAAAGAAGCGGGAAAGTGTAACATGGATTGGGGAACCCCAGGTGGGACCAGGGCACCTTGGGGTGTCCCAGTAAGGGTTTGGGCACCCGAGTTTAGGCTAGAATGTCAGAACAATTTCAAAATATGTGTATATGTGTAAGAAAATATGAGGGAATGACAAAACAAAATATAAAAATAAAGGTGACCAAAACGGTGGGATTAATTAGTACTTTGTTCACTTGAGAACCCTTTAAACAATAGTATGAGACCGAGCTAAATAATGCCTAAAGTGCATGCTTTTGTGTCTACACTAGTGCATGATTGTACACACTTACACATAGAACTACATTGGGTCTGAGATGCAGTGCATCACTTAGTTAGTAAGTCAACCATTGTGGCAGCTGAGGATGTGTATGACCCCTTCATATGCATTTTTATTTTTTAGGGTTTGATACTTGTTTTGGGGTCTTGCCATGTCTGGTTTTGATCTTGGATTATCAATGATAGTTAGAGCGGTATAATGAATCTGATGTGATAGACAATAAGGGTTTCACACCATTTTTTAAACCTCTAAAATGTAGTTCTAGACCTCCCGCACAAACCAAAACACCAATACTATAAACTAGGGCACCCATAGGTGCCCTAATCCCTCTCTAGGTGCCCCAATCTACTCGGATTTCTCAGATCTATCATTTTTAGGACCTCTGCATGTTCATTCTTACTTCCAGAATATTCAGTCTATTTTGCGACACAGTTCAGATCAACCTTTGAATCAGCTAAGCTCTTTCCAACCCTTATTTTCACATTAGGGTTTCTATTTTTTATTAGCCTAGTTGCTTGGGTCACTTTTTATATTTATTTAGCTGTTATTTATGTCATTTTAGTAATTTTATTTACTATTATTCCTAGTTATATTAACTACACTTATCTTCACATTTTAGTTGATCAAGTGTTCTAACTGAGCTAGGACGCCACACTGAATATCATCGAGAGTACAGAGAGGCTTAGGGCGAAGTGGATGCCCATACATAGGCTATTTTCTAGGTGGTATGGGGGAAGGTGGGAGGTTTCCAGAGGAATTGTCCTTACACTTATGAGTATGTGAAGGAGTTTTAGGGATGGGAGATTTACTACGCAGAACCCAACTGTCAACACCTGTATGTGTGTAATATCTGTGATGAGAGAAGAAAAAAGGAGTTGGAGTAGAATTTTGTGTATCCTTTTTGTTGGGTCACGCTTGAACTCAACTTCCAACTTCTTCATGTGGTGTGTATAGAATGTATAATAAAAAACATCATGCCCCAAAGCCTCGTGCCATGTATAATATGGTTCATCCATAGAATATTGAGGATCCATAAGGGAAAGAGGTAGGGGAAGAGGTCTTGTAGGTTGTAGAGCACTACTGAGAGTATCTGATAGGGGAACTGTTGAGATTGGTGAGGATGGTTCCGTTTGAGAACTTTGTTTACCAGTAATCAAGGCACGATAAATAGGATCGTCACCCATGAGGTCATCAACTTCGTAGAAAAAATTGGAAACCTCATCTTCTATTAAGGAGAATAGGCTGGCTAGGTTAATGCTGGTATGTGGAAGTGTAACTAGTGGAGGAATATGAGGCTCAGGCACTGGTGATAAAATGTCAATATTTTTTGGGGATTATTTTTGTATTAAGATAACATTCACATAAAGATTAATTTTAGTGTGTAGGTTTTCTTGGTAGTGCCATACTTACCTATCACGAATATGGGCCATAACTAGCTAAATGAGGGTCATCTAAAACATAACCATCATCATAATCTAATATGGAAGCGTCCACTGTGCAATAGTCAACTATGGTTTTGAGTTGTACCATATGTTATTGCGGGGGATATGAGGTTTGTGAGATAACTATTAGGCATTGGAGGCTCCTTTTTGTGGGGTCACAAAGGAGGAAATTAAGATATGATGAGATCAAGGAGGTCAGAGGTGTTAATTATGAGAGTGACTTCATCAACCTCATCATCATCCAATTCTAAGAGATTGGGAGGTATACACCCAATCAAATTAGAATGGCCAATGTTGTCACGAAGAATATCTATAGGGAAGTGTATCATAATTCCAAGGGTTAGTTCCCCCTCAGATTTTATAAATGGCTACATGGTGAGAGAATTTCACACATTCACATGTGGATGAAGTGATGGTGCACATAAAATGAGTTCAAGGATGCCCTAGGAGAATGTTATAAGATAAGGGAAAATTAAATACCATGACCTTGACGTGGAAAATCCTAGAGAGAACGGTGATGGGTAATCAATTACACTCCATTAGATGCATCTATCGATGATCATATCCTTGGAAAGTCATTTGTGTGGGTATTAGGTTTTCTATGGAATAGTTAAGAGCCTTGATGAAATCTAATGAGGGCACACATGTTACTTCTTCCCTCATCTACAAGGGCATGTTTATACCAAAGTGTGACCAATTTGAAATGAGATGAAGAGTGGAAGATCATCTGCATACAACAAGAGCTCATCTAGGATCATAAAAGCTATGGGAAAGTGAATACAATAATAGGATCTATTTGCAAAATCCATAAAAATGGAGAGTTCCCCCACACAACTAGTGGATGCTTTATTCAAAACAATGTAATTTGGGAATGCCACAAAGGAGGGAAAGGAATATTCATTTCAAACAATGCAGTTATGAGATACTCGTGATGGTGAGGTGACGTGCACATGAGTTCCACGAAGGGAACTAGACCATGGATTTGGGAAAGTTCTTTGAGAGGATCCCACTAACTATGACTGGACTATGCAGTAGCATGAGAGTGTTGGAATTCCACAAAAATAAATCCATAAGGAGCGTTGGTTGTTAGGGAGACATATGAAAATATTTTTTTCCTAATTCCTACATCATTGTCCCTATTAGTTTGATTTGCATAGGGCCTATGGTGTATGTAGGCAGATATATATACCTAGACACAATTGAACTTGTAGGAGAACATCCACATGGTCTGATGGTGTCTGGAGGAGGTAGGTTTTTTAATTGAGGAATGTGATTCTAAGGCACTGAAGGGTATATGACCCTATGAGTCCTAGGTTAGAATGCTACAAAATATTTTGGTTCCACATAAGCTACAAATGTTTTTACATCATTGATCACATTAGGATGGTAATCCATGTCAACCACATTAGTTGTAACATTCTATTTCTTTTAAAAACTTTTAAGGACATCACGATTATGCATATGATTAGAAAATATATTTATCTTTTCATTTTCCTGATTTTTGGCTTCATGACATTCATTTTGTTGAGCTATATCATGAGATTTAACTACTTTGGTCAAACAATCATGAGGGATGAAATCATAGTTAAAGTTGGTTTCTAAGAAAAACATGATAAAAACCATACAGAGTGCATGATAATTCCCATGTGAGTAACCCCAATTAGCATGCCACCAACAAAAAATACTCTCATCATGCCAATGAGGAGTAGGTGGAAAAGGATCCATGATCCCTGTAAATGGTTTAGGCAATCGATACTTCAACTCTTCCTTGCTATGGTTGATGAAGGTTAGACTAATTCTTATTGTTAATAGGTTTTTAGTCAATGTTGAAAATTATTCTATTTGAAGAAACAACAAGAGGATAAGTATATAAAAATTCATCATTCATTGCGTTATTGTTCTTTGATTATTAAAGGATATAGACTTGCTTGTTAGTTTGTGTCTTTGGAGGAAGCTTATCAAATTCACTCATGAGACATTCTTTCCTTTTTTCTTATTTAAAGGCCTCTTCTAGGGAAGTAGGAGAAACATACCTCACCTTGTATTGAAAGCGAGGCTCCAAGGATCATAGGAAAAGTTAAAAGAGGATATCGTTGGGCATGTTATGATTTTCCAGTGTAGATATGGTATTCTAATGTTTGGTAAAGGATTTTGATGATTTTTTCTCACATTGCTGACAGTTGATGAAAACATTGATGTTATTTTCAGGTAAATCATGATATTGGAACCCGTTCACTAGGTTTATCACTAGGGAATCTAGATAAACTATAGAATTAGGAGGAAAAGTATGGTACCAATATAAATCATATCCTATAAGGGTATGAGATAAGAGTTTAGTGGGAGTGTATGAGTTATCTCTAATCTATTCTTTTTAAATATTTTTGAAGGACTTGATGTCAAGAGTGGGATCAATAGACCCATCGTAAGAGATAGATGTAGCAATGCTACCAATATTCATACTAGAAATTAGGGTGCTAATGGATCATGTTGGAATACTCACAAGACTCTTTTTTGAATGGGGGTTGAGTGATGAGCATCCCATTATGACCATTTGGAAAAGGAGGGGGCATGGTACCTCAACAACCTGTTGGAGGGAGGATGACTAAATGAGCCATATTGGCTTGCATTTGGAGGAGTTGAGTAGTAGTGGAAAATTGTTGTTGATTAATTTTTCAATAATTTAAAGAATAAGATTGGTAGGATCAAAATTAGGGGCATTTTTAGATGATCCTATTTTAGCGGTTTTTCCCTTTCTTCCCTATGGTCAAGTTGTTTGGAGACAAAATCAAGAATTTGATTGCTAAGTATCTCTTTTTAACTCTCCCTTGTATTGAGGAAAATGAGATAGAAAATAAATCTCAGAGGATGGTAAAAAGTATCATCATTATGGATTTCTTCCATACTATCCTTAGGTGGGGACATTGCAGTGGGTAGAAGGATTTTTGCTAGGTGCTCCTACAAACGTAACAATCCATATAAAAGGGAAATTTAGTGTTACGATGGTCTATATTTGAAAAAATTGGAACAACAAAGTCAAAGGACCCTAGACTAGATACTCCATGGTGGAGTGTTGATCTAGTTGAGAAAAGGTCCAAAAATAAAGGCAAAACAAAATTATCCCTATAGAAAAAAAAATACAAGGGTCGAAGGTGTTTGTAGGCATATTTGGTCGAACATAAAGGATTGACTTTGTAAACATGTCTGGATAGAGGCTAAAAGGTGTATGGATGTGAATAAAAAGGAACATACAAGACCACCCAAGGGTAATGGTGTCTATGTAGGTGATTTTTTTTGGGGTTTTGGGTATTTATATGAAGTCAAAATATGAAGATGGATTCTTTTGATGAGATGTTATCAATCATAAGTTCTATAAGATTCATGTGAGGTTAACCAGATAATGTATACGGGGTAACAATGTCTCAATCAATCGTTCATTCTTACTCATCTATTCAACTAGGGTATTCAAGAAAATGAGTATGAGACACTAATGTGCTAACATACAAAGGGATGACTTAAAGATGATACAGTGAGCGTTAGGGTCACATATTCTAAAGGAAAGTAACCCTTACACTAGGTCAACCTAGGATTTCCAATGCCATGATCACAATAGAGAAAGGAACCCTAATGAGATATCGGTGGTTGGGTGTGGAGAGGTATGGATCAACAATAAATGAAAGAAGCTGTGAAATAATTGAAATGAAATTAACTAAGGAGATGACGCTTGATAAGATTGAAAAACTAGTTAACATCAAGTATGAATAATTACTAAACTAAACATAACACAATGAAGAGTAAGAAAAATAATCTATGAAAAGTGACAAAGAAGGGTTAGAGAACTCACTTATACCTGTAGGGTGGTCTTTGATGCATCTATCTTCCTTAAGAAGCAACAAGCCAAGAGAGAATCACTATTAGATGGAGTAGGGGAAAACCTTTCATGTACTAGAATTGATATATGAAGACCCAATAGTGCAAGCAATAAATTAAAAAGATGGGTGTCCAATCCAATTTAAGAAAAATGTAACCAAAAGAAAAGAAAGTAGATGTGAAGACAATGCCAAAAGAGCAGAAAAAAATGATAGTTCGGATGTCTTACCTTCCTTTTTCTTATGAGTATCAAATGAGGTGGGGGAATATATAGGATTCCATCACCTATGGGTGAAGGCGTTAGACATGGGAAAAACATAGCATTGACACAATTTCTCACATGTGATTGTGTTGGCCAAGGATGAAAAAAATAAAGTGGAGTGTCATGTGAAGAGAAAATAATGGGTCACGAGTCATGAAAGTGGATGAACAAGATGAAAAATGGAAAAATGTAATTAAGAAGTCATGAATATGATATGCATGAGACCTATGAGGTCAAGGATACCTATTGCAAGGAAAAATAAGGCCAAGACTAAATAATGACACTCTCTCTGTGTACTGTCTCAAACCTATAATTGTTACGTGAATAACCATTCCTCATTCATGACATGACCCTTAAGGCATGTACTAAAGAAATAGATGCATCAGTGACCCTTATTTGCACAAAATAAATTATTAGTAATAGGTATGAATTATGAAAATTGAAAAAACTAGGTGTATACAAGCCCTACCTCATGTGATTGCGTGACTCATTCCTACCTCCTTTCTCTAATGGCGAAGGATTTCCAAACTAGTTTGATAGCTTTCCTCATGACCTGTCAAAAAAGGTAAGACAACAGGATATTTTAAAAAAATGAATAGGTGAAACCACTACTATTTTAGGTTTAAGTAGGTTTCAAGCACTCATTGTATGGCGTTGTCCCAACTTCCAGTAAAGATGGACATACGTGCCCGTATTTATGGGATATGTGTGACATGTCACTACCATCATCAAGTCATCATGTTGGAATCATTTTTTGTGATGATGGTTATGCATGTTCCTATAGACAAAAAATCTATGCACTTGGGTACATTTCTAGGTCATAGAGCATAGTTATATATACATGATTCCTAAGTAAGAAAAAGTAGTAATTAACAATGTCTTTTAGGACTTTTTCTTTGTCTCTTATACTTCTATTGACCTTACAAACCCTACAAACCCTATCAATATTTGGATGAATTATCTTTTATGGCTTTAGAAACTAGCAACCATTTAGGATAGAAGCAGCCAGACCCTCCCATCCCCTTCTAGGTACTCTTGACCCTCTCTATCCCTTTCTCACTCTTTTGGGTCTCTTTTACGTCTTGGGCATATTTTACACTTTTTGGTCAGCCTTCCTGTTGTCAATTACAAAATTCAAACAAGGGAATCATAGATTCATATATATACGTTAGTTATAGCTCTCAAATAAGGGGCCAAATAATAACATTATCTACTATCACCTAAACTTGGATCAAAAGGAACAAGAGAATCAAAAGGCATTCATTTAGCACATTCACTTATGGGACAAGGGATGCATCACTCTACATACACAACATAGGAGGAGGAGTATTTTCTATTCCATCTCACACATTCTATACATTTGCTATATTCTTGATCTAGCCTACTATCATTGTGCGACTTTACAAAAGGGTATCTTAGGGCATCATTACATGGAATCTGAAATGTAGTGCATCTCTCAGTACTAAGTTCAATCTTCAAGTGACCACTGGGGTCAGTATGAATCCAAATTCTACATCTTTATTTTTAGATTTGATGTGGTTTTTGGGCATGTGTAGTGAGGTATCTCTCTTTGTAGGCTACATGTGAGAATGACATTGGGACAAAATCAAAGTGACAAACAAAAACTAACAATGAAGCTTTTCTTGCATAGAAAAGATCACAACATGAGCATCTGGGTGGACACTAGTGCCCAGATCTAGTCATTAGTGCCTAAGCACTCCTGTCCTCATGTGGGCACTTCTATACTACACATTTATGGGTCTCTAAACCTCCAGTGAACCTTGACGAAATTGTTTTCTAGTCTGTTTCAGCTATTCACATGCCTAGCTCACTTCTAGATCACTTGAAAATCAACTAAGCCATTTCTCCCTTTTATTTGCTTAGGGTTTCATATTATTACTTGCTTGTTGATTTTCTATTTGCTATATTTTATCACTTATATATCATACAATATAGTAGTTACTCTGAAATTAAGATTTAATTCAATTTATACTAAATCATTTGGTGAACCCACTCGCTCTATCCCTACCTTACTTTTAGACATTCTTTTGATTCTTCCCATGTGACTGAGACATGAACCCTTTAACGAGGAAGATCATCATGACCTATAATACCATATTGATGAAAATCCTCAAGAATTATATATATTATTATTCGATTCTCATGAGGAAGCCACTAATCTAGATGAGATCAACCCTCCAGTATCTAATAATACTTCTCTTCCTATTAAGACAAAACCCCGTAATTATACCCTTCCACCCACCTCCATTGTTATTGTTTCTATTCCTATTCCTACCAATCATTTCGCCCCACCTATTACTTCTCACACATGACAAGTATCCTCTTCAAGAACTCATGACCAAGCTTCTCTATACCAGGATCTACAAATTCAAATATGCCAACTATAACAAGCTACTTCACATTCCTCTCCATCTCTAGATTCCTCATTAATAATTCATAAAACTTTCACACCTACCATATCCTCTTATCCACTTCCTCCTAAATTCATTGCACCTGAGACTCCAACCTTCAATAGCTATGGCGACCCTCGAGAGCATCTTTTATCTTTTCATGTGGCATGTCTTGACTATCCAGATGACCTCACATTACTGGATAAATTATTTCTTAGAAGTTTACAAGATTACACTATGCGATAGTTTTACAATCTACCTGTTCATTTGGTAACCTCGTTTACATACTTGGACGATTCTTTCCTAGCACACTTTTGAATCAATATCGACACCAATATATCTTATGCATAACTTTCTTAACTCAAACAAGGATCCAACGAACGTCTAACTGACTATGTTCTATGTTATAAGAACAATCTTGCTAAGATGAACAATGTACTAGATCATTCTGAATTGCAAGATATCTTTATTCAAATTATCTTATATCCTCTTCAAGAGAGTGTTATATTTGGGTTTTCTCCCTCCTTTGATCCATTATGCCATAAAATCAAATTGTACGAAGGAAAAATTTAACCTATAAGAAAATTGAAATACTATGATGTTACTTCATCATCTTCCTCAAATAGGTTTATAAATAAATCTACCTTCAAACCATATCCTAAGCCCACTGAATCTAAAGAAACTGTTAATGTTATTTATACACTTGATAAAATTCAATTCCAACCCACGAGGTATACTTTTACTAAACTACCTTATGAACCTCGGCTCCTATTACTGCAGGTTATTGAAAGTAATATTATTACTCTTACTCCACTTCTTAATTTCAATCCTTATCGCCCCCCCTGGCCATAACTACAATGAAAATGCATGTTGTGACTACCACCAATGCATTAGAAATTCTACTGATCACTTCTTTAAGCTTAAACATGTAGTTCAATATCTTATTGATAACAATGCAATCAAGGTCCTTGTTCTGTCTACTTCCAAAGCAATCAATGATAATAAAAAGATAAAAATATTCAATGACATTTTACTAAAGCATGACAAGAAAACTAGCGATTCTTATGTAAACCATACATTTTGTGCTATACCTCCTTTTTCCCCGGGGCCTCTTAAATTTCTTGTTACTACTATTGACGTACCACCACTAATCATTAGATTATCGTATCATGATTATCACGATTAATTTTCTTCTGATTCATTGCATATCAATGTTTCTATTGGTACTTATACAATAACAAATACTATGGTCTATCCATTGACACTTACCAATGCATGCTCTATGGCACTTCTATTAGCTATCAAATGTCCCACCTCTCTAATCACATTTCAAGTTCTTAATTCGTATGGTTATGTCATTCTTCCCGCCACAATTGCATCTCTTACCGTCTTCACACCATTATTGGTTACCTATGAAATCATAGGCTGTGACATGCTCTTAGGTCTTCCTTAGCTCCACGATACCCATGTCATCCCTTCCATGCATCACTTGTGTCTTAAGTACATCCATAAAAAACAAGTTATCACCATCAAAGGTATTCCACTACATAAACCATTACCTCAGCCAACTCTTGCTGACATATTCTCACTAGTCATGACATATAGGTCTCCTATTCCACTCAAGTCTAAAGCTACTTCTGTAGCTAGATATTATATTCACACACAACGTACATCAATTCCTTTTCATCCTCATCAGTCCATTAGTCCATTAGTCCACCCCTTTCAAATTTTGAGAGTCCACACAGATCCTTATTTCCCCATTTTCCTTCCACACTAGAACGATGTTCGCTACCCGCGTGGAATGGTGGATAGGGAAGATGATTATTGTGTTGAGCATATTGAGTACCTACTCCTTGATTGTATCTAATATATTTGGATTATATGGCCTTTACATTTTCCTAAAAGGCTTGGCTTCTGGCTTTAAAGGAATATAGTGATGCATTTATTTTGGTTCGAAGGACTTTAGTTCATCATAGGAATAAACCAAGACATAAGAATATTTATTCAATCATGACATGAATCTTCTTTTCTCCTTGGGAGAGAAACATTTTCCAATATTCACCATTCTGGTTTTCTCTAGAGAGACAATTATCTTTTTCTTGAACTCAACAAAGCGCCTTGATGATTATTTTTCTCTATCCTTGATTAATTGATCATGTTTGTCAAACAAGTATCCAAGCAACACTAGGCCTTTGGGAATCTTATTCCCTTTAAGTTTTATCACTCCCTCTGAATCAACTCTTTCGATTCCTTCTTTATCTTCTTCTGCTACTGACTCCCTATGTGGATTCTCACTTCCTTCATAAAAGAGACTGCTAAAATTATCCTTCTACTCCAATAAGGTAGGGGGTTGATTTTCATCATTAAAGACCTTCCAATTATTCACATTTCCTGGTACACTTAGCCTAAAAACCATTTTCACTATCATCTTTTCTTTATCAAAAGAAAAATGTGGAGTTTCCAAAGAGCCTTAAACCGCAAGATATTTTTCCTTTTCATTTTGATATGTAGGAATGTATTAAATAGAGAAAGCATTGAAAGATTCAATGCAGTCCTATACTATGTTTCTATAATTCTTGAATCTTGGGTTTTTAACTTGGTATTCGTCTCTTACTTGATTAAATATTACTTCCACGTGTCTGATACAATTGAGCTTCTTTATACCCATGGACTCATCAACATCCATTCCAAGGAGGAGAGCCTTGTATTATGCAGTGTTATTGGTATTTTCAAATTGTACCTTATACGAAAAATGGAAAAAAATCACCTGAGGGAGAAGTCAAGAAAACACTGGCTCCAAAACCTCCACTTGAGTGACTTCAATAAAATTCCATGGTCCACATTTGACCTTCTTCCTCTTTATAGAGAAAAGGCATATTTTTTCCCTTTTAGATGTGATTAAATAATTCCCCATCCCATTATTTTGGAACAAGATATTTTCCCTTCTCTCCTCCGAATTTTGAGTTGTATACTTCATCTTATGCACGGGAAATAGTTTCTTCATTTCTCCCTTCACTGGAATGGTTGTGGAAGACTAGTTCATTTAAATCTCACCACCTAGATCCCTGCAAAAACTTCTACTCAATAGCATATTTAAGGATGCTGGGAAGTCTGCCACCAAGATTGTGAGAAACACCTTCTTGTCCAGAAAGTATGCCAAGGCCACATGTGCATCTTTGATTCTACCATCCAATGAAACTTATTTGGACTCCATATAATAGCAAGAGCCATTTGTACATGTCAAAGTAAGTTCTAGGGCATTTGCTAGTTTGATGGGCATGGCATTGTTAGAGGATCCATAATCTATAAAACAATTATTTAGTTGGTAGCCTTTGATTAAAAGGGATAGGTAAAAGGGTTATACCTTATTAGTTATAGATACACTAAGCACCAACATGCTCTGTGAAGGGGGTGTAGGTGATGTAGGTTGTAGACCTTTAGAATTGGGATTTATAGTATCATGCTTAGGGAACCTTGGACAAGATCGACCAATTTATTGAAATGAGCCGGGTGCATTTGCAAATATTCAATCTTTGTAATCTAGATTTTGATATTGCTAGCGTGTTTGACATAATCAAATTGAGAAATGGTGAGTGGAATTGATGTTCCACGGATGAATTTTTTTTTGCATTGTGAGGTTGGTGTTACCTTGGAAGCTTGGGTATCTTTGGTGGATGTGGTAGCGGGATTAGAAAGAGGAGAAGTGGCTGATTTTGACTGAGCCTTAGAGGATTTAGTATGGCTAGAATTAGGTGAAGGATTGTGATGAGTCCATAAATCAACTCATCATAACATATATATAACTATTAATTTTACTCCCAAAAACGTTAATCTATGCATGGGAATGTCCCAAATAGTTATATATAAAGTAGAAAGTGATGGATTTCCCTTTATTTTGTCTTATATGAACTAATGACCAATAGAACTTTCACTAATTAATTTTTTGAGTGATTTGGTGACATATGCAAGATGGTTAGGCACATTTTTTGCCATTTTGAGAAGTTGCAATTAAGGAGACAGAGTCCACAACCACTATGCCATTTTGGAGGATTGACCCAAAATTAGCTATAAACGAGGGCCCTTGTTTCCAATATAATTATAGGGTGTCATGGAAATTTTATGAGATTGATTATCGGTTAATCTGTCACCTATATTTATGGCATGTGTTGTACTCATCTGTATCTATAATACACCTCCTTTGGAACTGTTACTTATTATTTTATAGTATTGCTATAAATTTGGTCAGAGATCTTAAACTAAAACATTAAAAACTCTGAAACACAATATAATAGTTTTTCTCTATAATTCAATGCAATAATATACAAATATATAGGAGAGGTATCTCCTGCATCTACAGTGAACCTCTTCCACAAATTTCTCACCCAACTCCTATATACGTGAGTTGTTGTAACTCACAACTCACCGAATATAACATTTATATTACACAATGATATTTACTTGTAATTAAATATCCAATCACTCAAATGGAGTACTAAATAAATATTCGTAACATTCCCCCCTTAGTGCGAACATGGGAAAAAAGCAATCACACTTCCTTCGTAGCTTGTTTCCTGTGCATGCTCATGATCTGGATGGTTTTATAGGACAACCAAAAGCCTCAACAAGGATGGTTTTATAGGACAATCAACAACCTCAACAAGGATGGTTTTACAGGACAACCAACAACCTATACAAGGATGGTTTTACAAAACAACCAATAACCTCAACAAAGGATGGTTTTACAGGTCAACCAACAACCCAAATATCATGATGTTGCTTTTCCTGTGTGTTTTCATCTATCCACTATGTTATTCCCTTAAGGGAAGTACATAGGAATTAATTGCTCACTAGAATACAAATTTGAAAAAAGAGGCAGAAATGGAAATGGAACATTGATATCATGGTTTCCCCCCTCAATGTGACATTTCCACTTATTCAACACAAAACAAGAACTCTAAAATATAATTACTGTTACACACAACTGAAAATGAAGCACACCAAAAATTAGAACACTGAAACCATAGTAGAAATCAAAATACACACCACAATATGCCACCACAGTTGTTATGTGGCCTCGTTGTTACTGATTGATGAGAGGTCATTGACTGACCTCCAACATCATGTGCCACCATCCTCCAATGTCATGACTGCTTGTTCAACTGGATTGTGATCATGAAGAGGTGGACATAGGAAAAATGACCAACCATGGTTTCGAGGCATAACATTCCCAATAATAGAGCATGGCTTTCGAGTTATGGGAAACCCCCAAATCCAGGGGTCTAGGATTGTGTTTGAATTCTATAACAATATATTAATTTTTAATCGTATTTTTTATAATCCTGGGGCAGCGTCCTGGGTGTGCTCAAAATCATGATATATAGGTGAAAAAATAACTACGGGTAGAGCTTTCAAAATGCCAAGAAAAATTTCCACTTCCTTAAAGTCATGCCTAATTTGGGTAAATATCCATTACAAGAGAAGGCCATATCTCTTGAGAGGATGTATTGCAAGAGAAATGGTTCTAGTTTAAAGGGTTTTAAAACACCAAAAATGTATTCGTCAGGACTAGGCTTTTTATTTGAACTTTCTTCACAATGAACTAATTTGAAAAGGTGCATTTTAGAGTTGGATATATGTAGGACTGCACCATAAATTTCCCACTCAATACCCATGATAGAATCACCAATTTAATTAACTTGAGGAAAAAATATGGAATATTTTTTTTTGCGAGGGTCAAGAACATTAGCCAAGAATTCTAATTAAACTCCCGAAATATAAAATTTTAAACAATTACATGGCAGTCGGATATTTAAAAACAACTAATTAAAATTTACTCAATCCCCAATTCAGAATTATGGTATACTTGACTCTTACTAAGTACCAAAGATTTGATTTAAATAATCCTAATCTTAAAAAAACATTACTTAACCTTACAATAATTTCCTTTATTTCTATTTATGTCTAATTAATAGAGCCCTATCATGTAAATTCCAAATTTACATGTAGGTACATAATAATAATCCTCTAAGTCACTATTTCAGTAAACAGGCGTGACCATATAAAGGTTGCACATTCGTAGTTGACTAACCTCCTAAGTGCCCCATTAAAAACCGATTTACCTCCCAACAACTTTTATGATTTAAAACAATTCCCACCAAATTCCTTGGATCACTTAAGTGATGTAAGGTTCATCCTACACCATTAGATCTGAATCTATCTAAGCCATTAGATGCATGAGGTATATGGACTATTGGATAACCCTAGAAATCCTTACTGGGTTATCTTATAATCATTAACTTATACCTTTTCTCTCAGTTTGTAATCTTGTTTGCATTTGCCAGGTTAATTAAGGATGTAGAAATAAGATGAAGCCATGGAGGCCATGAGTATGAAGGTTGGAAGATTAATCTCATTGCGCTTAACACAGGGATCTGCCCATTTCCATTTTGCGGATATTGATCTCACCTTCAAAAAAAAATTTGTATAATGTTTTACTTGCACATTAAGATGTATAGAGAATGTGTATGATATTGTGTTTCTATCACCCATTTGGGTAATGAACCACAAGAGATGGCTAAATATCTCATTTTGTCCTAGAATCATGTATATATCCTATATACCGACCCATAGTCATGTATATTTTACCAGATTAAGGTTCTATTTTTAGTTTGGAGTGAGTTATATCGTGTATGGGAAAAGGGGCTTTACTGAATATATTGAGACTCATGGTATCATTTTAAAAGTAAGGTTCTATTTTTATTTGGGGGTTTATAGTGTTGGGAATTAAGGGGCTTATGACCCCACCCCCACCCCATATATTATATGGGTTGGGGGTACCAATCATTGGCAGTTCACATGCCTTACACGCTGGTATATTAAATTCACTGGTTAAACCATAGGGTCGTTGGCTTTTCATATGGCCCACAACCCAAACCGCTCCTTATATAGATATGATATATGATACATGCCAAGCATCATATACAAATATTTCTATATTTGCACACTACACATCACACTAGGGATACATATTGATATAATAAATCAATAAACCCCTAGAAAAATCAAATTATATAGAACTTTATCACAAGTGCCACCATAACTATTATCACTTTAAATACCAATATCTTATATATATATATGGTCAGAGATATTGCAATTCTAAAACTAAAACATGGTGGCACTTATGTAAAGTTCATAATATAATTTGATTTTCTCTATGTTTCATTGCAGCATTATATCAATATGTATAATAGTGTGTGTGTGTGTCCTGTGTGTACGTGTGAACCTGTTGTGTGTGTGTGTGTCACCCAACTCCTGTGTGTGTGTGTGTGTGTGTGTGTCACAACTCGCCGTGTGTAACAATGTGTGTGTGTACACAATGATGTGTGTACTGTGTAAGTAAATGTCCAATCACTCAAATGTGTGTACTAACATTAGATATTCCATGACCAAATTACAACTTAATTAGTAGAAGAATTTATTTTCCATTTACAAATTTAGAGCATTTTTTGGAACTCAATGTACGATAAATATCGATGACATGATATTTTAATGTTTACAATTTGTCTGTAAAAGTATGTTTCAAATCTTATAGTAGTAGCAAGGGCCCACTTAAAGGAGGAGATGTGTGAGATAAATTGGAAATTTTTTTCAAGATCTTTATAATTTCTTAGTTTCAGTTTAAGTGTCTTGGCTTTAGCCATTATGCTCAATGCAAAATGATTATTGTCTAAAATGGTTTGAGGAATGTTCCCGTTACTGTCATTTGACTTAAGCAAGTTTTTCATTTCTAGTAAACCTTTCAGCCATAACAATGCATTTCTTCTCAGCAATCTTGGGGCTTTTGTTTCAGTCAAAACCTTGATGTACTTTCCCATACTTTATTTTGGGGATTAGACTAGAGGCTTTAACACTTTATTATTATTAAATCTTTTACTTGCTCTCCATTGTTAAGTATTTTCAGACAAGAATCAACCGACACTTATCAAGAAGCCCCCAACATATATAAGCACCATAATACTGTATTTATTTATTATCTTATCAAGAGGAAGGTGATATAACAATGAATAACAATCCATAGCTTACAATTTTTCACCAACCAAAATTTGTTTGCATAGTTGATGGACTTAGTTTCGGTTAGAATGACATTTTTTTTTTTTATTTTTAGAAACATGCAACTCTATTCACATTCTATATTGATGAGTCGTTATTGAAGTTGAGCTATTTTCAACTAGTAGTGATGCTAAGTCCTTATTTTAAATTGCTCAAAAAAATCTCATCCAATAGGCCAAGGGATGATAAGATTCTTTTTTGGGAGTTTTTGTAGACTCATAGTTTTCAAAGATTTTTGCCAATAGGATAACGAGTTGTACAATTGTGAGGTAAGAAAGGAATTGATAGTGACATTGAATCTAATTGATACTTATCTGTGTAAAGTTTTAAAGACCTTTCAATTATAGGTCATATAATGTATAAATGATGTTGACCGTCATGCAAAGGCGTAGCACCTGTTACAAACCCCAGTGGTCTCAAATAAGGACGAGTTGAAGCACCTACGAATGTAATTCTTTTATCTATGAAAGGGGGTCTAGAGTCTTGCGAGTTAATGCACCATAAAAGGGACCCATAACCTGATTAGCTTGTTATGACCATTTGAAAGGAATGATAACCAGATCGTACTAAGCCAAGAACTCAGAAGCTAATCAAACACCATGATTAATAAGATGAAAGCAATTCGCCATAATAACTTTACATAAAACCTTTGCAAACAAATGAGCAACAATGTCATACATTATTATGGAACTCAATGAAATACAATGAGAATGGGCCTTGATTATATATGCAAGGAATAACAATCTAAGAACCAATCAAGGTCATAGATCAAGCCCTAAATCAAGGAAAGAACTAGTCATCAAAGAACTAGTCAAGACCATAGATTTAGGAAAGAACTAGACATCAAGGATCTAGTCAATACCGTAGATCAAGGAAAAAACTAGTCAATACCATAGATCAAGGAAAGAACTATACCTAACAACTAGATAATATCCCCCTAATATCTAAATACGATAAAAGAAATATCCACACACATAAGTGGGTGAGGATAAATACAATAAAGATAAATAAAGTACCTAAGTGAACATGAGCTAAGGTAAATACCTATTATAACACCCCCCTCAAGTGAAGCTAGGGGACCAAAATAAAATTGGCATAACCACAGTATGAGTCCCGACAGACTAGGTTTGATGAGGTACTTATGTACAATAACTGGGAAAAAAGGGATGCCACAAGGTACCCAAAACTGGTAACAACAAAGTAGAGAGAGAAAAAACCCACTGTAAGGTATCTCGAGAAGCTTGGCTCAAAAACACTCGTACAATGCTGAAGAAGTTTGGTGTGTACTATGATCTAAATCTACTGCTCGATCATAAATCTTAAAAACAACTAACACTGGGCTTCACCAGAATAGCTACATACAAGGAGACTATCAACTGGAGTGATGTCAAAAGTACAAAAAAAACACCAAACATTAATTCAATCAACCACTACAAATAGGTGTGCCATGATCCAAGAATAATAACCAAAGCAACAAGGCAAGGAAACAAAATCTAGAGTGTCACGATCCAAGAAAAAACTAAGGGAACAAGGCAAGGACACAAAACCCAAAGAAGCAGGATCAACACCACACCCTCCCATACTGCTGAATGGGTGGAGTGATGCTACAAATCTGTATGAGTTATCTCAAAATCAACTACTCGAACACTGAAAAACTAACACTGGACAATTCACCAAAATAGCTCCCCTACATAGAGAGATTCTGTCAACATGCTAGAAGTGTCGAAAATATAGATACACAATATCTCAACAAATAAGAGAGATACACTACACCTGCTAAAGAAAAATGCTCAAAACAAGGAGCATTACAATGCAGAAGGTATAGAAAGTGGAGCAAGAGGCCAAATAATGGAGGATCCACACCTGTAGAGTCCTTTCAAAAAATTCATATGTCGCCGCCATGAGTGATTAGATATCCACCCCAAATCAACATAGATGGATGAAGAAGATGTCTGCATATGACTTGGTGTAAAATGCACAATGGGTGCTATGTAAAGGAAGCACCAAAAATGTGTGTCAGGTTGATCATGTCTGATAACTTAAATCTCATGTTTCTCAAGCCCAAGTGAAGGTGTAGAACTCATGTGTTGCTCATGATCCTCAGAAAGAGTCGAGCGAACATAAAAATAGGAGCTCTGTCAATGTGTGATCCCAATGAAGTACCTTCTCGAAAACCAATGCCATGGTGAGAATTCCACTTAACATGTGGAATAGAGGAGAAAAATACCCTGTGAATATATGCTAATGACCTTGCTCAATGAGAGCCCATAGAACGGAGCATGTGAGAACCGAATGCAGTGGTATGCTTCTCAAAATAGCCATGCATGCTGAGCAGAAGTAGGATACACAACATGTGGTAACTACAATAGGCACAGACGCAGAAGAACATGTAGTAACAATCCTAATAGGCTTAGGAGTAGTCAGGAGTAGGAGTTCAGGCTCAAAAAATGGCAGATTCAATGTTCAGTTGGGTACAAGAGCAATAAACTGCAAGTGGACTTAGGAGCATGGATATGATTGTCCACAATATGATGGTGATGTTGTAGGCTAGCAAGTTTGTTGCTGCAGGGAGTGTATTAGTGTATCCTTGTCATGAATGAGTGCTTGTAGAAGAGAATTTCGCTTCTTGAGCGATTTATTTTCTTCCAAAAAATTTACAATATCCTCCTGAAGTTCAAACACTTTAGAGAAAATCATATCATTCTCATTCTTAAAATCCATGATAGATACAAGAATGTAACTCCCAAAAGCTTAGGATGTCAGGCTCAGCCAAAATTACGTCCACAAGTGATTACAACACCCCTCCATATTTGACACTTTATAATGAGTACGTGTTACAATATGACACTCTAAAATTATAGTACAATTTTTAAAATAAATATTTCCAATGAAAAGAACATGACAAAAACAAGCACTTTTGCAAAAAATGGCACTCAAAACTGAGCTACTGATCAAAAGATACAATCTTTACAAGTTTATGCTTTACTTATTTATTTTAGTTGTCACTAAAAATATATAAATTGCTCTTGCCTTCACCACACAAATAAAATGAAAGGGCGCTGGAGTTAAGCACCAACTACTAGGAATCACAAGCTTTAAGCCCTCATATGACCAGGGGCTAATGATTCCAAAGGATGTTTGCACAACTTTCTATTTCTGCACTATGTAGATAATGACCTGCACTGCCAAAAAAGGAACAGATCCTACGGATTTTCCTGAATTGACAAAACTCGTGCACAACTCTCGGGCCCCTGCCAAAAAAGGAAAGAAACACCCTTTCGAAAATAACCCGTTTTAAACGAAAAATACCCAGACTAGATCTCGAAAAACCTAGATCCCATTGATTTTCTAGGTTCTTGCTCTGGCTGACGCAGATTTTGAGGCGAATCTACGGTGTGTCTTCCCTGTAACGACAAAAAAAAACCAGAAAAAATGACTACCTCTAGAAATGGCCAAATTTCCAGTTGATCTTAGGGTTTTCACGCCTTCCTTATCCAATGGAAGGCTTTGTTTTGCATAAAAACGCACACAACAACAAAAACGAGACAAATCCTGAAATATATAAATATATAAAAAAACTTATTTGCAAAATGAAACTTATAGACAGATGTCAACAACAATCTCCTACTCTAATACCCATAAAAGGAACGATAACTAGATCGTACCAAGCCAAGAACACAAATGCTAATCAAACACCACGATCAATAAGATGAAAGTAATTCACCAGAATAACTTTGCATAAAACCTTTGCAAACAAATGAAAAACAATATCATATATTATTATGGAACTCAATGCAATACATTGAGAATGGGCCTTGCTTAAATGGAAAAGGAATAACAATCTAAGAACCAGTCAAGGTCATAGATCAAGCCATGAATCAAGGAAATAACTAGTCATCAAAGAACTAGTCAACACCATAGATTTAGGAGAGAACTAGAAATCAATGATCTAGTCAATACCATAGATCAAGGAAAGAACTAGTCAATACCATAGATCAAGAAAAGAACTATACCTAACAACTAGATAATATCTCCTAATATCTAAATAAGATAAAAGAAATATCCACACACATAAGTGGGTGACGATAAATATAATAAAGGTAAATAAAGTACCTAAGTGAACATGAGCTAAGGTAAATACCTACTCTAACAGAATTTAAGGTCCTCTTCCAAACACATGACTACAAAAAAGATAACGAGAAACTCAAGCTCTTTCCTTCCACCCTGAAGGACTCTGTCATGAGGTGGTTTATGGGATTTCCCTCTAAATCCACTCATTCATGGGAGCAGATGGAGACTTCAGTTTTGGACAAATAAAAAGACTACTGTAGGGGAAGCGTGTTGAACCTTTATCATGCATCATATGTGTTGTCATTGATGTCAAGTTAGATCTGTTGATGTCAAACTTCATTGATGGAAAAAGGAGTTAATTGATAAAGTGGGCAAGCATAAAAGAGCTGAAAATATGAATGTTGATTGGTAGTGTTAGCTCACAAAGCCTCACGATGTCTAAGGATAAGTACTAAGGGACTTAGTCAATGTTTGTGCATGCCACAGACATGAGGGGATATCTGCCAAAGTCTAGATACAACCACCAAAGACTTGGAGTAGCCGCCAAAGTTTGAAGAAATCCACGGATCTCTGGAAGAATCCATGAAAGGAAAGTAAGTGCCAAGAGCATAGAAATGAAAATGTGAAGCAACATGGAGGAAAATAACAAGCCGTGTGTGAGATAAGTGAAGCCGCAGATGTAACAAAAAGAGACATGGAGGCTAAGGCAAAGATGTGAAAGTAAAAAAGTCAGAAGCAAAGCCGCGAATAAAGAGAAAATATGTAAAGAACTAGAAAAGACGCTAAGGATGGAAGATAGCCGCGAAAGACTATAAAAAAAATAAAAAAAATAAAGTTACAGACAAGGAACAAGCTGCAAAAATGTAGTAGACAAGGAGGAACACCGTGTGACATTGGGAAATCCATGAGAAGAATAGAAGAGCCACATATAACTAAAAAGCCACCAAGGAAGAAGAAATGGTGCCGAACAAAGAAAAGTGTCGCAATACAAAGGAGAAAGTCAAAGTAGCTAATGAAAGCTACAAAATTATGGAATATAGACTAGACAAGGATTGAAGGCAATAAAATTATTTCAAACATGTACAAGTGAGAGTTGGTTCTCCAAAATTGATGGTGATTCGATTGTCAGGTGATTGCAGGTAAGTACATGAACTTCACAAAGAATGAAGAAATCTATTGTTCCAGCTACAAGCATTTAATGCTTATTGACTTTGTACAAATGCAGTTACATTATTCATGAGATCCTGAGTTTCAAGGCAAAATTAAATATTGAATAACAAAACAACTTACTCATCAGGGTCACGTTACAAATGTGGAAAATCTAGTTTTGGTAAATGGCTAATAAATAACTTATGAAAATGAATGGAAAGTGGTGCAATCAAGATGAATACAAAAGGAACAATATCTGGAGTAAGATGCATGCATTTAATAGCCGATCTACACACCTTGTATAACCTTGTTGGTATTTGACCGATTTATCTTTTACGACCTCAAACATTAGTGCCCATTTAGAACAGAAGTACCTAGGCACTCCTTCCCCTTAAAGGTGCTCCTAACCCTCTCTAGCCCTTTCTCACTCTTTTGGGTCTCTTTTACTTCTTGGGAATATTTTACACTTTTAGGTCGGCCTTCCTGTTGTCAATTACAAAATTCAAACAAGGGAATCATATATATACGTAGTTATAGCTCCCAAATAAGGGGCCAAAAAATAGCATTTTCTACTATCACCTAAGTTTGTATCAAAAGGCACAAGAGCATTATAAAACATCCATCTAGCACATTCACTCAAGGGACGAGGGTTACATCACTATGCATACACAAGATAGGAGGAGAAGTCTATTCTATTCCATCTCACACATTCTATACATTTACTATATTCTAGTTCTAGCATGCTATCATTGTGCAACTTACACAAGGGCATCCTAAGGCATCATTACTCACACATTCACAAAAGAGCTAAATGGAGTTTGAAATGTAGTATAGCACTCGGTACTAATTTCACTCTCCAGGTGACTGTCGAGGTCAGTTCGAATCCACATTATGCATATTTATTTTTAGGTTTGATGTGGTTTGTGGGCATGTGTTATCTTTCTTTGTAGGTTACAGGAGCGAACAACGATATTGGGACAAACTTAGAGCAAAAAACAGAGACTAACAGTGAAGCTCCTCCCACATAGAAAAGATATGGGTGGACACTAGCGCCCAGATCTAGTCATTAGCAGTCGAGTGCTCTTGTACTCCCTACGGGTGCTTCTTTCCTACACATTTATGGGTCTGAGAACTTCCATTGAACCTTGATGATGTTGTTTCCAGTCTGTTTCAGCTATTCACCTACCTAGATCACTTCCAAATCACTCGGAAATCAGCTAAGTCATCTATCTCTCTCATTTGCTTAGGTGGTTTCATATTATTTCTTTCTCGTTGCTTGTCTATTTACTATATTTATCACTTGTATATCATACACTATAGTAGTTACTCTAAAATTAAGATTTAATTCAATTTATATTAAATCAGTTCTATGCATAAATAGTATGAAAATGTTATGGGGGTTCCATCATGGCTAGACGGTACATTTTGTATAGTAGCCAGTGGCCATAATTATCATGTTATTGCTAACATACAATATAATCATTGTCACTGTAAGTGTGGAATTGACTAATTTGACGACTAAATGCACCTATGTAAGTTATATGTATATTTGGAAATACATATGCCCTACATGTTCTATCCATCCTTTCATAGTTATAATTATGAAGATCTAGAATAATTTGTTGTGGATAGAAACATTATGTTTACCAACCAAAAATATATGAGACATTTTAATGATGATGAACTCTCAATTTATTTTTTATTATTGCCATCTTTACAAAATTATATAAAATCACTAAAAATGTAATATATATATGATTTTTTTGGGGTAACTTATATGGTATGTATATCATGGTGGGTATCTATATATTCATAGAGTGGTCTGATTACTTACACCCTTGGAATTTCTAGCATACAATCTTGTCATTGCCATGCTTTTAAGATAGGAACGATTGAGATTAAATTTATGGTGGTTGAAAAATAAAATAATTTATATAAGTGGAACAAAACAAACTTACTCCAATGATGCACAGTGTAATAAATAGCATCATGTGAAGTTGTTTCCCTAGGGAATCAACAAAAATAGATTTTCGTTGTGTGGTAAACTAATGAAATGAATGAACAGATTTTTTTTAATGAAGTCTACAAGATTGAAGAGTCTATGGGATCAAAAGTTGACACATTAAAATGATTTTAGACTATTTTCAATATCAGACATTCTACTGTGAATCTTGATCACAAAACTCATCATCTTTTTAAGTCTTGTTTCTTCGAGTAACTCATTTAATCTATCCACCTTCAAATCATTTTTCGTACTAGATACGAATAACATCATAAGCTAAATACTCCATGATGAAGTGCTCTCAAGTAAACTACTTGAATAGCTTTACACATTAGGATTAGATAAAAACTATTAAAGAAAATATAAAATAAATTTTTTATGAGAACATATTGCACTCTAGTTTAATCTTTGAAGAGAAAACGGGCTGAAATGATAGACAAGACAATCATTCCGAGAGTGGCAACAAGTGTCAAAGCAGCAGAAGCCTCTGCTTTCAGAAAAAATCTGTCAAATTCCTTCACACCATTTTCATTAGAAAATCTTTTGAACTCCATCGCCACAGCTAGGGCCGCTGAGCCACTTGATGCTAACAAATACCCAATTACCTGCAATCAATATATTTGACAAAATAAATATTATTTCAACATTTTTTTTCTTTTCCTTTTGGCCAAGGCTAAGGGTATATGGCATCAATAAGTGTTTATAAGGCATTGTTAGGCCTGCCTACAGATGAGTTTTGCAGCTTCTTAACAAGAAACAAGTCGCCTTAACACAGAGTGAAATTTGAATCTTTTAATAGATTGTATTATGAAAAATCGAAAATAAGGTACCTGATCTGCAATGAAGTTGAAATACAACCCAAAAGGGTTGGGCAACAAAAATTTCCTGGTCACTATAAGAAAAATTGCCGGGACTAATTGTAAAACATTATACGCCAACCCTATCGCACTTCCTACAAGTAAATACCTGCAATCCAACACACTCATCTTATATTTCTCAAACAAAACATACAATAAATCACAGAGAATGAAGAAAAACAATTAAAAAATCACCTGAATGCATAGACGTCTTTGAAGGTGGCCGTATTTATTTCTCCGTTGCCGTCAACAAACTTAGTAGTATTAGTGACCAAAAGTGTAATGGAGAGGGCAAGCAATATGGCCGCCAGGATTCTCATAATCAAGCTAACCATCGCATAATTTTTAGCGGATTTCGCCATTCTTGCCATTCTTTTCGTTTCGCAGCACGCCTTGCTGAAATCTATGGTTGTACTGCTTCAGTTTTAATGGCTTTTTAATGAAAAACGAATGAAGATATCGATGTTTTCCGTTGTCTGCTCTGGTTTTATCGTCTCTTTATGATTCCATAATTTTGTTTTTGTGCTGACATCGTTTTGTAAGGTGTGAAAAACCTCATTTCAGGCGAGCACGACGCAGATTATGATATGTATGTATTGGGTGGATACACCCAAAATTCTTGGCTGTACATTAGCTGTTATAAATGACGCAGCTTTGGCCGGCAATGGCCAGTGCATGATTACCAAAATACCTTCACATTCATAAACCTTATAAACCTCGACTGTAATAAGTGAAATGGATTTTGGGGGAGTGCTTGTCACATATGTATGCCGTGTCTTAGGGTTTTGGGCTTAGTTTAAGGATGTTGGGGTTTAGGATTTAGTGTTTATGACTCAGGTTTCATGTTTAAGGGTTTAAGGGTCACGATTTAAAAAATATCCTGATTTTGAAATAGTTAGGATTTCAAAAAATTCATTACTTTCATAAAGTCACTAGTTTTAAATATTTTGAAAGTGATAAATTCATGAATTTAAAAAATTTCACAATTTTTAAAAACTCATGATTTTTTTAAAAATTTGTAATATTCAAAAAAGTGGTGATTTTATAAAAAATTGGAGTTTTGAAAAATCTTTTCAAAACAGTTGGGATTTTAAAATCTCTTAAGTTTTGTCAATTCAACCTTTTTTTAAAAATCTTTTGTTTTTTTGAAAATCCCAATTTTCTCAAAATTCTTGGTTTTTTCAAAATCACGACTTTTTTAAAATCCCAATTTTTGTTATAAATCCCAAGCTTTTCATAATCCTAACTCTTTTGAAAATCTCAAATTTTTTGAAAACCCTAAAATTTGTGAAATTCAAACTTTTTTAGAATTAAAAAATTCTATCTTTGCTAAAATTTCAAATTCTTTAAAATCCTATTTTTTTTAAATTCACCTCATTTTGGAAAATAATGAATTTTTCAAAAATCATGACATATTCAAAAATCTAGAATTTCTGGAAAATCAAAATTATTCAAATTCATGACATTTTTTTAAAATCATGATATTTTTAAAAAGTTGAGATTTTTGAAACAGGTGGTTTAAAAAAATAGACTCAAATAGATACCCAGAGCATAAGTTATGACCTTTTCAAGTTCATCCTAATTTTTGTTCATCACTACATTTTTAAAATCTTGACTCTTTTAAGATTATAATTTTTTTGAAAAACCCAACTTTTTGAAAAATCGCAAATATTTAGAAAATCGCGACATTTTTGAAAAATCAAAACTTTCTAAGAAATCCAAACTTTTTAAAAATTCCAGAATTTTCTAAAATCTAAACTTTCTCAAAAATGCCAACTTTTTTGAAAATCCTTACTTTTTAAAAATATTATCTATTTTCAAAAATCACAAATATTAAAAATCAAGAATTTTTCGAATATCTTGACTTATTCAAAAATCCCAAAATTTTCCAAAATCTTGACTTTTTTGAAAATCTTGTCTTTTCAAAAATCCTTTTTTTTTTTTTTGAAAATCTTCAATTTTACCAAATAACAACCTTTTGGAAAATCTCAAAAATCAAAACTCTTCAAAAATCCTGACTCTTCAAAAGTGGGAAAAGCCCAACTCTTTCGAAAATCCCAACTTTTAAAAAATCTTGAGTTTAATTAAAAATATGCATTTTTCGTCCCCAACTTGTTTGAAAAATCTAAATATTTTCAAAATCCAACCATATTTTTAATATCGAGTTATTGAAAATCCAAACGTTTTCAAAAATCTTGACTTTTTAAAAATCCTTACTTTTTCAAAATGCCAAAGTTTTCCAAATCTAACTATTTTAAGATTTCTTGGTTGAGGGTTTAAGGCTCAAGGGATTTATTGTTTAGGGTTTAGGTGTTTGGGCTCAGGATTTGAGGCTTAATGTTTAGTGTTCAGGGTTTAGGGAATACAGCTTAGGCTTCAGCATTTAGGGTTTAGAGTTGAGGTTTAGGGGTTCAGGGATCGAGGTATATGGTTAGAATTTAGGGCTCAGGTTTTAGGGTTTGGGGTTTGAGGTTTACAATTAAGTGTTTTGTATTTAGGTTTTAGGGCTAATGGTTTACGATTGAGGGTTTACTATTTAGGATTTAGCATTTAGGGTTTTAGTGTTTAAGACTCAAAATTTACAGGTTTCAAGAACAATTAGAGCTTAAGTTTTAGGGTTTTATAGGGTATAGGGCACAAATTTTAGGGTTTAGGTCTCAATTTTCATGGTTGAGGGTCTACAGCTCAGAGTGTAAGGTTCAGGTTTATGAGTTTAGGGTTAAGGGTTTTTGCTTAGGGATCACGGTTCAAGGTATAGGGTTTAGGGTTAGGCCTAAGTCTTTAGGGTTCAATGTTTAGGGTTTAAGGTTTTAAGGCTCAGGGTAAGGGGTTTTGGGTTTAATTCTTAGGTTTTAGGGTTTAGGTTTCATGGGTCAAGGATCATGGTTTAGGGTTTATGGTTTAAGGTTTGGGGTTTAAAGTTTAGGTTTTAAAATTTAGGGATTTGGGTTTATGGTTTAAGGCTGAGGGTTTAGGGTTTAGGGGTTTAGAATTCAGTGTTAAGGGTTAATGGTTTATGATTTAGGATTTAAGGTTTTGGGCTTAGTGTTTAAGATGTTGGGGTTTAGGGTTTAGCTTTTACGACTCATGTTTCAAGTTTTAGGGTTTAGGGTTTAGCAGTCGTGATTTTGAAATAGTTAGGATTTCAAAAAAGTCATGACTTTTAAAAAGTCTATATTTTCAAAGATTTTGAAAGTGATAGAGTCATGAATTTTAAAAGTTCACAATTTTAAAAAAAATCGTGATTTTTTTAAATTCGTAATTTTTGAAAAAGTCGTGATTTTATACAAAGTTGGAATTTTCAAAAAGTAAAGATTTTGAAAATGTTATGATTTTAAAAAAAGAATTACAATATTTAAAATAGTTGGGGATTTAAAAATATCTTAATTTTTTTAATTCCTAAATTATTTTAAAATTGCACCTTTTTTCAAAATCTTGTCTTTTTGGAAAATCCCAACTTACTCAAAATTATTGCCTTTTTTGAAATCACAACTTTTTTGAAATCCTAATTTTTGTTTTAAATACCAACCTTTTCATAATCCTAATTTTTTTGAAAATTTCATCCTTTTCTAAAACCCTTAATTTTTTAAATTTGAACTTTTTTATAATTATGAAATTCTATCTTTCTCTAAAATTTCAAATTCTAAAATTGCAAATTCTTGAAGTTTCCTAATTTTTTTGAAATTCACAACTTTTTAGATAATAATAACTTTTTCAAAAATCCAAAATTTATGGAAAATCTAAATTTTTCAAACTCCTGACTTTCTTTTTAAAATCCTAATATTTTAAAAAAGTTGAGATTTTTGAAAATATGTGGTTTTAAAAAAAAACGGACTCAAATGGACACCTGGAGCACAAGTACATTTTCAACTTCTTGCTAATTTTTGTGGATCACTTCATTTTTTAAATCTTGACTATTTTGATATTAAATTTTTTTCAAAAATCCTAACTTTTTCAAAAATCACAACTATTTTAAAATGATAGGCGGACAGAGAAGATTTTATATTGCTATATTTTAAATGAATACAGTGCACGCCTTTATATAGGCCGATAGGGACAGTTACAGCGGTGGAGGAGACAGTTATTCAACTGTAACCGTTTAACAAGGATACTAACAAATGTATTAATTAAGCTAACATTCCCCCCCTTAATACATTGTTCTTACATATGTACCCCCTAAACAAATCAAACTTCACCTTGCCGAGAGGCTTGGTGAGAATATCTGCAACCTGAAAATCAGTAGGGCAGTACTAGAGCTGAATTTGGTGGTTCAAGACCTGTTCACGAATGTAGTGACATTCGACCTCAATATGCTTTGTTCATTCATGAAAAACAGGATTCTTCACAAGCTTCAACACACCTTGATTGTCGCAGTGAATGATGGGAGGTTTCTCTTCAGGAATCCCTATATCTGCAAGAATGCGACGTAACCAAATTACTTCACACACAGCTCCTCGTGCAGCGCACGGTATTCAGCCTCAGTGGATGAGAGAGCAACAATAGTTTGCTTCTTGCTAATCCATGAGATAGGTCCAGATCTGAGATGAAAAACATATCCTGAAGTGGATTTCCTGTCATCAACGGATCCTGCATAGTCCGAGTCTGTATATCCCTGTAAGAAGAACTGAGTGTTCTTCTGATACTCCAGACCAAAGTCAACTGTACCTCGGACATATCTCAACACATGCTTTGCTGCTATCCAATGACATTTCTTCGGCTCCTGCATAAATCTGGCAAGATAGCTCACTGCAAAGCAAAGATCTGGCTTGGTATAAGTCAAGTAAATGAGACTCCCCACAAGCTACCTGTAGTGAGTGCCATCTACCTGTGGTGAATCCTGGAATCTAGATAATTGCAAACCTTTTTCCATAGGTGTGGACATTGGTTTACAATCTGACATTCCATACTTTTCCAGGAGTGTCTTGGCATATTTCATCTGGGAGACAAAGATATGATTCTTCTTCTGCCATATCTCTAAGCCAAGACAATAGTGAAGTAGCCCCAAATTAGTCATGTCGAAGGATTTCTTCAGATCATTCTTTACATCATCCACAAGATTGTCAGAACTTCCTGTGATCACAAGATCATCTACGTACAAAACCAGAATAAAAATCTCTGTTCCTACCTTCTTGATATACAAATTTGTATATGAGGGGCTACAAGTGAATCCATGCTGCAATAGGTGATCATCAATTTTTATATACCATGCCCTAGGTGCTTGTTTGAGTCCATAAAGTGACTTTATCAGATGACATACCTTGTGTGGTTGATGCTCGTCTACAAACCCTTCAGGTTGGGCCATGTATACTTCTTCTTTTAGATCACCATTCAGAAAAGCACTCTTGACATCCATCTGCTGAAGTTTCCATCCATTTTGTGCTGCCAGTGCACATACAACTCTGATGGTTTTGATCTTCACAGTGGGTGCAAAGGTCTCGTCATAGTCAATTCCTTCTTGCTGAGCATAACCCTTTGCAACAAGTCATGCTTTGTGTTTGTCGATTGAACCATCTGCCTTATATTTTGTTTTGAAAATCCATTTGCAGCCAATGGATTTCTTACCTGGAGGCAGATCGACAAGTTCCCACGTCCGATTCTGAATTAGGGAATCATATTCAGCATCCATAGCCTGTTTCCACTATGGTTGGTCTAATGCCTCACGAACAGTGTCAGGTTCGGTGCTATCAACAACTGAACTCATGAGTGCAAAATTTACCTCATGTCTAGCTTGACTTCGTGTTCTAACTCCCGTAGAAGTATCAGGAAGTGAGTTCAGGTGTGCATCCCTAATAGTATTCTGGACCCATTTCAGACGTTGGTGCTGTTACTGCTGATGTGAAGATGTGTTTTCCAGTGTGCCTAGATCAACGAACAAGTCTCCACTCAGCTCTTCTTCTCTCTGAGAAGAATCATCTTGCCCATCATCTGGATGTGTGAGCAATCTATGTGACGAGGTCGGTACTGGATCTCCATTGTGTGGCAGGGAGTCAAAGGATGACTCATCACACACCACATCTCGACTCTCGTAGATCTTCTTCATCTCAGGATCCATGAGATGATATGCCTTTGAGGTAGTACTATACCCCAAGAAAAGACATGGCAGTGTCTTTGGATCGATCTTCTTCCTTTTCTCATCTGGAACATGCATATATGCAGTACAACCAAAAACTCTCAAATGATGAATAGAAGGTTTACGACCAGTCCATACCTCTTCTTGGTGTCTTGTTCTGCAAGATCTTCGTGGGTGCCCGGTTGAGTAGATACACTGCTGTCTGGACTTGCTTCTTCCCAAAACTGATCCTCCAACTTGGCGGTCGAGAGCATACAATGAGCCATCTCCATGACAGTCCTGTTGTGTCGCTCGGAAATCCCATTCTGTTGGGGCAGTGTAGGGTGCAGTCAGATGTTGTTGAATGCCATGCTGCTTCAGGTATGCTAAGAAATTCTTTGATACAAATTCCCCCCCTCGATCTGAGCGGAGGAGAAGGAGAGGCTTCCCAGACTACCTGGTGGCTTGCTGGTAAAAGGTTTGGAAATTGGCAAATGCCTCACTCTTCTTCCGGAGAAAATATACCCACATTTTCCGTGAGTAATCATCAATGATGAGCTGGAAGTATCAAAACCTTGGAAGCTAGCTGGCAGGGGTCCACACAGATCGGTGTGTACAACCTGAAGATGCTCTGTAGAATGATAAGAGCTCTGTTTGAATGGACCTCTAGTGTTGTTTTCCCGCAAGACATCCCGAGCAAACAGGTAAGGAATGGGAGAGTGGAGGAAGCCCTCTTACCATTTCCTTGGCACTGAGCTGATGCAGAGCCCCGGCAGAAAGATGACCATATCGAAAGTGCCATAGTGTAGTGGACTCCGCCATTGAAGCAGAGAGAGCAATGTTAGATGAAGTGACCGCATCCAGTGCAAATAGACGGCCCTTCAGAAATGCTCGAGCAATTACTGAGTCTCCCTGGGAAATGATGCAGGACTTGACCCCTTTCTCAACAAAGAATTCAACCTGCATTCGATGATTAAGAAGTTGACTCACAGACAAGAGATTTGAGGTCAAACCTGGAACATATAGCACCTTCGTGAGTGTACATCTTCATGTTCCCAAGAGGAATGATGACATCACCAATCCCTGCCACAATATACTCCTGATTATCTGCGATGGTGATCCGATCTCCAGTGGGCCGGTCACTCAGAGGTATGGAACAACTTCTTATTGCCAGTCATGTGTTTGCTGGCACCTGAATCAATCAACCAGACACTTTTCTGACAGCTGCGAAGTCTGTGAGACTAGGAACAATGTCAGAATGAGTTATGTCTGGAACCTCTTCATCGGAGGTGGCATCCTGCTGAGCAGCAATATGACCCTTCTGCCTCTGATTATGAGCACGCCATCGGGATTTCTTGGAATATCCTTGGCCAGAAGTGCTCTCTTCACTAGAGTTTCCATACTTGCGACCATTGTAATAACAGTTCGCAGTCGTGTGTGTATTCGTGGAGCAAATGTGGCACCATCGATCTGCCTTGTTGTTTATGCTGCTTCTGGGGTGGCCGTTGTGGTGGCCGCTGAGAAGGTTACTGCTGAGGATGCTGCTTCTGATTTTGGGGGGCAGACTGCCCTTTCCGAGGCTTATGCTTTTTTTGCCTCATGATGAGAGCCTTGTCTTCGAAGGCTTCTTGAACATTTTGAATGGCTTCTTCCTGCTGGAGATAATTCACCAGGGTTGGCAAAACTCACCTCCTGTTGAGTGATGGTCAACGTGGTGATCAATGTCTGAAACCGGGAAGGAAGAGCTCGCAAGGTGAGCGGGACTAGCAACTTGTCGTCTACCGGTTCACCGAGAGCAGAAAGTTCTACACGTAACTCGGCCACACGCCGCAAGAAGGCTTTGACTGATTCACCATCATGCATACTCATTGTGTGAAGCTTTTTCTGAAGATGTAACTTCGTCATCAGATTCTTGGCTTCATAGATGGTACACAACGCGGCCCATGCCATAGAGGAAGTGGTTGCTTCCCGAATGTAAGGTTGAACCTCATCAGAAAGGCTCAGGGTGATAAGCATTAGTGCTTTTGCATCAGCCTTTTCATACTTAGCCAACAGATCAACGTCTGTGGGAGGGGCGTCTTTGCCAGAAACAATCCCCCAAAGATCTTCAAACTGAAGAATCATCCACATCTTGGTTTTCCATGCGCGAAATTTGGCCCTTTTAGCAACTGGGCATCGACAACAAAATGCGAGGTGCAGACATTTTCAAAAACTCAAAATTGTATTTTATTTATTTATTTTTCAAAAATGGCTACAATGCTTACTGAAGGAACCTATCCCGAAGATGGGCTCTATAGGCTCATGCAGTGAGACGCGGACGCTCCTGTGGGCATTCTACTTTGCATTCATCATCTGCATCATAGCCACGTTCAAGTTTGCACTGAATCCGCCGTGCTTGACATCGAACGTCAAACCAAAAATACTCCAATAGTCCTCGGTGCACAATCTCGTCAAAGAGAATATTCCCAGTGTTGCGGAGCTCATTGACCAAAGCAAAGAATATTCCAATGGTGTCTTCATTGTCACTCAATGCCCAAACATTTGGTGCATTGCTTGTGGTGATTTCTGCATCTGAAATTTGTGACATACGTGAGCTAGCAATTTGCAGGCTTTGCTAGAGTTCACTGTAAAATTTTTTTATTACTAGGTTGCTGCAGACTATCATCCACTTCTCCAAACAGAAAACAGGTTTCCATGTTGCAAGTCTCCAAAAAATGATCCACGCCAATACCAAGATATTTCTCCTGCATCAATGTTCAGGTCTGAGATCTTCACACAAATGTCTCCAGGTCGCCACACTCTACGCAAATTAGAGATCAAAAAACAAAATGCCGAACTCTATGAAAATCAGAGATAAAAAAAACACATGCCGAGATGTGAGATTCTCTGATACTAATGATGGGTCTTTTGAGATATAAACCATATCTCCTGCTATCAATTTTTTCCAGCAACAACCAAAAATAAACACTCCACGCTCAGCAAATTCTATTTCTCTGATACCAATGATGCAAAGAGAGAATTTTTATTCAATGCATTTGTAAAATAGCAGACAGGAGGAAATATAAATCCCCCCGGAATAGTTACATAGGCAGGGACGGTTACTCCTTAACCGTATGCGTGTAGGATGTAGGATTTTATTAATTAAGCTAACATTCATGATATTTTCTGTGAGTTCATGGTCCGGGTAGTTGATGTGTTTGAAGGAGCATCCAATTTTGTATCTCGAATCAAGTTCGTATGCACCACTTGGGAATATATTGAACTATTCCTGTGGGTTGTGGTCCTGTCAAATATTCACCATCATCCCCATCATCACTATCATCATCAATGGGAACATATTCTTCTATTTTCACAATAGGGTTGTTTTGAAAATCATGAGTTTGTGGAAGGAGCCTCAACTGTTTTCTTCTCAAAAAACACAACATCCCAAATTGTGTAGAATTTATTAATCTTCAAATCCATTAGTTCGTATCTGATTTAAAAAATATTGAATATTTTAAAACCCTAGATATTTCATAGTCACATGCAATAAATAAAATGTTAAAGTACATATCTGACACAAGCAATAAGCTAAATGAAATTAAACCCTAAGTGCAAGAGAGGGAATAAAAGACTTATATTATTTTATGATAAATCCTAAGGTATGTAGGATAGGAAAATTGATAAACTGGAGGAGGAAACTGTTGTAACTATGCCTAATAAATTATGGAATTGCAAGATATGATTTTACTAGGGTGTCTGAATTAGGTCAGGAGTTCTTGGGTGATGGAGACTACTTCTGGGTGCTCGTGACTACAAAATACCTTAGATAATGATTTTTCTTGTGTCACGAAATTTTCGCTAACCTTTGATGTTTGTCACCTATATGTCATTGGATGATCGTTGTATTTTCATGTAACCTGCAAAGAGAGAGATAACCTTCAAAACCCCAAAACACATCAAATCCTAAAAATAAAAGTTTGTAAATAGGGAGTCAGATTGACGTCAACTGTCACCCGACAGAGTGAACTTATGACAGAGTGTTGCACTACATTTCAGAATCCATGTAGTTCTTGTGTGTGTGTTTAATAATCATGCCCTTGGTAGAATGTTTGCAATATGTACTTGTTATCACCAAATCACAACACCCTTATGTTTACACAATTGCATATACTTGAGCTCATGGTGTGATTGGAAAACATAGGTACTATCTCCAAGTTGTGGGAATTTCTACTTGAGATAGACCTCCAGAGAAAGATGGTTCTTACTCCTAAACTACCTGCCACAATCTAATCTAATGCAGTAAAAATGATCTTTCCTAATCTAACTTTCCAAGGGACCAAGGAGAGAGAATACATGAAAATGAAAACCTACACTAAAGCAGCGATACACCAGAAAAGGAGGGGTGTGAGAGTAATCTTCCAATGTGTGAAAAATAGAAGTAAAATGCATACTAGAAGGGGTGATAATAGTTCCACATAACTTAGTATTATAAGATAAATTGGGTTTTTTTGAACCTAAGGAACAATTCTTACATTCCACCTATGCTTCACTTCCTCGTAATACACGAAATCACCACACTTCTCCCTCACATCCTATCAATTGGTATTTGTGGGAATACTTGGGAATTGTTCCTCTGAGCCACCTATTCTCCGCACGCCCATCATATCCACATGCCTCCTTTTTGAAATTCATATCGGTGAATGGAGAATCTATGGGAACTCATTAGAACATGTTCTGTTGTGCCTTGAGTTTCAACACAACCACTTTGTCTACATTTCATGGAGATTGTGTTGTGTTCCTCAAGTTCTGTCTACACCTTGTCAGAACCAAATTATAATTAAAAAGGGTTAAAATTATGTTCCCATGGGACTCAAAATATATGCTTCACTATTTTATGTATTAAATTGAGTGAATTAACTTAATCCCTATATAAATCTTCCCATACTTGAATTATTTTTCAAATTCGCAAAGATTGAGTTTTAACGGTTCCGTGTCTACTTCCCCTCTTGTGCACCAAGAAGGTATTTTGCTCATAACTTCCCCAATTTTTGTCCAAATTCAAAAATTCAAAGCGCACTAAGACCAATGAAAATACACCATCATTAATATGAAAATGGTGGATGGTATCATCTAAATTTTATCCAATTTGGTGTCTATTTGATGTTTTAGACATTATGTTCATAAGATCTAAATAATTCACCGTTTAGCCTTTGTTTTCTTTGAATTCTTCGTAATCCTGTCATCATGAAGTTTTAATATGTTGTATATGAGCACATTTCTTCCCTAGAAACCTTTGTGCCTGACATTGGTGATAGTTATGTCAAACACATGAATCTAGATGAATTTTACAATAGAATAAGAGATGAAAATCCAACCCTACTGGTCCAAGGTGTTATAGATAGTGGATTAGCTCATGTTGTTGGCTTTCCCACCTCAGTGCACTGTACTGATATAGTTCTAACATGTGCATCCAATTTCAATCCAAAAACCAGATAATTGTAGGATCCTTAGGGGCATGTCATTTCTTAGCTTGATGTTCATCATATCAATGGGGCCTTAGGAATCCCTACTTTTGAAGATTTTAAGGTCTTAACCATGATAGAATCCCAAAGACTATTTGACTTCAGTATAGAAAATTAAAAGACTATGATTGCTAAATCATGGCTGATAATTAAAATTAAAAAGCCATTCCAAATCACCTAAAACCCTCTATAGAACTGGATTCTTAGAGGAACTTTATGATATAATAACATTTCTTGTATGTGTACACCAACATAATTTGTGAAGGAAAACAAAATTTTAATTGGGCAGAAATAATTTTTGAAAATATGACTCATTAGCTTACTAATGTTCATCAAAACAAGACATTCCACATGACCTCATACTTAATGTACACCATAGTAGGATATATAATATGGATTGGGTTAACAGGTCGGGATATCAAAAAACTCACATGTATATGAATTTTATATTTAACTCACCTATGAGAATAGAAAGTGTCACCATAGGAGAGTAAATGATGACTTTACCATGTTCTTGGTTAGATTTATTGAAAGAAATATGTCTAACATGGTATCCTTAGAGGCCAGACAACTGATTTCCACATATGGCAACCTATTCATACAGTTTAGGAAATTTTTCTACATTCAAACAACTGGGTTCGAAGGGGCACCATAAAACCATTCAATCTATTGTAATGAAAAGATAGTCCTAGTTGAGGTTTCTAGACAAATGTATGTCCTTCACAGAACTTGTAGGGAGAAGAATATTTTAGGCATCCAATTTCCCATTTCTTTTCCTAAAACTATACATGTAGATCATCCCTAGATGTTTCCGAATGCCAAACGAACCATTTCTGAATTCAATTTCCATACTTACCAGAAAAGGGATTCTTTTGACAGTAAGGGATTCATTGCAAAACATCTAAGGATGACATACTACCACTTTTCAACATTTTTAGATTATTGGGATGATTGTGTTGATGAATATGAAGTCAAGAAATACTATTTAACAGGTTTTTATCGCAGCAGATCAAGGAATTTAATTTGTATATAGTTCCAGAGGGGATGGTTGATGATAATTCTGATCTCTTCACTACAGAATATATAAAATCTATCCAATATACTCCTCTACCCACCATTGATTGGTCCTAGAAGGAGAAAGATAACCCTGATGATTTGAATACTCCTATGCTCCTAAGAATGATGTATTGGTTCAATAGAAAACTTATGGAATTCAAGGAATCTCATAACACATCTTCTTCTCAGGAGGATTCCTCTTAACAAAAGGATGTCCAAACTCAGTAAACTCCTTCCTCCTCTCCTTTGCATTTATGAACCAAGGTCTATATGAAGAAAGATAAATTAGAGGAGGCTGGAAAGAAAATAGAAACACTTGAAAAAGGAGAGGAGAAAGAGAAAACACAAGAATTGGTAAGTGATTCAGCTCCTGAGGAAACACTGTAACTGTATGTTGAAAAATAAGTAGCCGAGAAGAAACAAGATGAAGAATAAGAAGAGGAAGGTGAATAGAGTGAAGAATAGGATGATGTAGTGGAAATTGAGGCACCTGATGCAGGTAAAACTAGCATTCCAAGGCCTAAGGTGGATGTAAAGTGGACCTCTTCCTCTTCCATTATGACTTCCACTATTTAGGTTCATGTCTCTTAGCCTCCAATTTCCTAAACTGTTCTTCCATTGCCTCTTCTAACATCTTCTGGGGTTTCTTTCACATGGGTTCAACTAATGGTCGAAAGTAAAAAGAGGAAAGCACAATATCAAGTTGTGGCTTCTGAATTTGATGTTGGAGATGCCCTCCTAGGCACATTTCCCCCTCCTCCAAAGAAATCTAAGACAACTTCTCATATGGTTTCTGACTCAAAATGGTAATAATTCTTGGTGTCAATTTCTAGATTTAAGGAGGGTAAGAGTGAAAACGATATATCTATCTTTGATCTTAAGCTTACACGGATCTCAAAAGGTGAATCAAATCTTAAGGGTGAGGTTCATAACCTTAGAGAAAATGTTCCTAAGGTTATTGAAAAAGTTTTAAAAGGGGAAACATAATCAGGAGAAATTGGAGGAGCAAGTACAAGTGCTTTCTATTTTCATCAAGTCATTTCTCTTATCAGATGAAGATCCTCTTCATCCAACAACCCTCTCTACTCCTCCACCCACTGCTCCTACTACCAGAATTGATCTAAAATCCATCATGGAGACTCAGAAACATGCCAATTTTGTTAAATCTTCATAGTCTCATGTTTAAGGAATTCTTGTTTCAGGGATACAATTTATTGATGAGGCGTGTAAAATATATGAAAATATCATCACTACCAAAAACCACATCAATTTAGGAATATATGATATCGATAAAGAGCTCAAGATTTGAGTTGATGTGGTTCAATATCTTAGAATCATGATGCTCATAGATGAAAAAATCCTCCTTTCAGAACATATTTTTAATAATTCTAAGAATAATTTATGAAGAACATGGACTTTCAGCGTGGAGTGGAGGATCAAAGTTCTAGAAAAAGTTAAGACATAATTGAAGAGTGTAGATCCAAAAGGGCGAGTCACTGAAAAACTAAAATCGTTACAAATTTGTAATCCCCCCACTGTCCATTATTCAAATATAATTCATCTAAGATGAATTCAATAGAGCATATCAAATGAAACTTTAAATCACTCATTAACGATAATATATTCAAAGAGGATTTAGTTAACAAAGAGAAGATGGATGAACTATCCAGGCTCAACAATGTTATTATTAAAGAAGAAAAAGGAATTGCTAACTATGGTGGCATTGCAAAAGAAATGGAGTCTTATCTTGACAGCTGGCTTGACCAACCTTTCAAACACCATCATTCCAAAGGATTCAAAAATCTCCACTATCGTCAAAAAATTTAGGATACACATTATGAAGCTTAAAGTCACATACCTTTGTTGTGATGGTAGAGACAAGAATGATTTATTCAATGTGTGAAACAAATGAGCAGAGCCTCAAATATAAAGTCTGCGGGAGGAAGGAGGACAGTTATAACTGTCCATCAAATACATAACAAACAACAATGTATTAAAACTAAACTAATGCTAACATTCCCCCCCCTTAATACATTGTTTTTACATATGTACCCCTTAAACAAATCAAACTTCACCTTGCCGAGAGGCTTGGTGAGAATATCTACAACCTGAAAATCAGTAGGGCAGTATTGGAGCTGAATTTGGTGGTTCAAGACCTGTTCACGAATGTAGTGACATTCGACCTCAATATGCTTTGTTCGTTCATGAAAAACAAGATTCTTTCACAAGCTTCAACACACCTTGATTGTCACATTGAATGATGGGAGGTTTCTCTTCAGGAATCCCTATATCTGCAAGAATACGACGTAACCAAATCACTTCACACATAGCTCCTCATGCAGCGCAGTATTCAGCCTCAGTGGATGAGAGAGAAACAAAAATTTGCTTCTTGCTAATCCATGAGATAGGTCCAGATCCGAGATGAAAAACATACCATGATGTAGATTTCATGTCATCAACAGATCCTGCATAGTCCCAGTTTGTATATCATTGTAAGAAGAACTGAGTGTTCTTCTGATACTCCAGACCAAAGTCAACTGTACCTTAGACATATCTCAACACATGCTAAATGCTTCTATCCAATGACATTTCTTCAGCTCCTGCATAAATCTGGAAAGATAACTCACTACAAAGAAAAGATCTGGCCTGGTATAAGTCAAGTAAATGAGACTCCCCACAAGCTAGCCTATAGTGAGTGTCATCTACCTGCAGTGAATCCTGGAATCTAGATAATTGCAAACCTTTTTCCATAGGTGTGGAAATTGTTTTACAATATGACATTCCATACTTCTTCAAGAATGTCTTGGAATATTTCATCTGGGAGATGAAGATATGATTCTTCTTCTTCCATATCTCTAAGCCAAGAAAGTAGTGAAGTAGCCCCAAATCGGTCATGTCGAAGGATTTCTTCAGATCATTCTTTACATCATCCACAAGATTGTCAAAACTTCCTGTGATCATAAGATCATCTACGTATAAAACCAGAATAACAAACTTTGTTCCTACCTTATTGATATACAAATTTGTATATGAGGGGATACGAGTGAATCCATGCTACAATAGGCAATCATCAATTTTTAATATACCATGCCCTAGGTGCTTGTTTGAGTCCATAAAGTGACTTTATCAGACGACATACCTTGTGTGGTTGATGCTCGTCTACAAACCCTTTATGTTAGGCCATGTATACTTCTTCTTTGAGATCACCATTCAGAAAAGAACTCTTGACATCCATCTACTGAAGTTTCCATCCATTTTATGTTGCCATTGCATAGAAAAATCTGATGGTTTTGATCTTCGTAGTGGGTACAAAGGTCTCGTCATAGTCAATTCCTTCTTACTGAGCATAACCTTTTGTAACAAGTCATGCTTTGTGTTTGTCGATTGAACCATCTGCCTAATATTTTGTTTTGAAAATCCATTTACAGCCAATGGATTTCTTACCTGGAGGCAGATCGACAAGTTCCCACATCCGATTCTGAAGTAGGGAATCATATTCAACATTCATAGCCTATTTCCACTGTGGTTGGTCTAATGCCTCACGAATAGTGTCAGGTTTGGTGCTATCAACAACTGAACTCATGAGTGAAAAATTTACCTCATGTCTGGCTTGAATTCGTGTTCTGACTCCCGTAGAAGTGCCTGGAAGTGAGTTCAGGTGTGAATCCCTAATAGTATTCTGGACCCATTTCAGACATTGGTGCTGCTGCTACTGATGTGAAGATGTGTTTTACAGAGTGCCGAGATCAAAAAATAAGTCTCCACTCAGCTCTTCTTCTCTCTAAGAAGAATCATCTTTTCCCATCATCTGGATGTGTGAGCAATCTATGTGACAAGGTTGGTACTGGATCTCCATTGTGTGGTAGGGAGTCAAAGGATGACTCATCACACACCACATCTCAGCTCTCATAGATTTTCTTTGTCTCAGGATCCATGAGATGATATGCCTTAGAAGGTAGTACTATACCCCAAGAAAAGACATGGCAATGTTTTTGGATCAATCTTCTTCCTTTTCTTATCTAGAACATGCATATATGTAGTACAACCAAAAAATATCAAATGACATATAGAAGGTTTACGACCAGTCCATACCTCTTCCGGTGTCCTATTCTGCAAGATCTTCATGGGTGCTTGGTTGAGTAGATACACTGATGTCTAGATTGCTTCTTCCCAAAAATGATCCTCCAACTTGGCGATGGAGAGCATAAAACGAGCCATCTCCATGACAGTCCTATTGTGTCGCTCAAAATATCCCATTATATTGGGGCATGTAGGGTGCAGTCAGATGTTGCTGAATGCCATGCTGCTTCAGGTATACTAAAAACTTATTTGATACAAATTCCCCCCTTGATCTGAGCGGAGGAGAAGAAGAGGCTTCCCAGACTACCTTGGTGGCTTGCTGGTAAAAGGTTTGGAAATTGGAAAATGCCTCACTCTTCTTCCAAAGAAAATATACCCACATTTTCCGTGAGTAATCACCAATGATGAGATGGAAGTATTCAAAACCTTGGAAGCTAGCTGGCAGGGGTCCACACAGATCGATGTGTACAACCTGAAGATACTTTGTAGAATGATAAGAGCTCTTTTTGAATGGACCTCTGTGTTGTTTACCCGCAAGATATCCCGAGCAAACAGACTAAGGAATGGGAGAGTGGAGGAAGCCCTCTTACCAATTCCTTGGCATTGAGCTGATGCAGAGCCTTGGTAGAAATATGACCATATCGAAAGTGTCATAGTGCAGTGGACTCTACCGTTGAAGCAAAGAGAGAAATTTTAGATGAAGTGACCGCATCCAATGCAAATAGATGGCCCTTTATAAATGTTTGAGAAATAACTGAGTCTCCTAGGAAATGATGCAGGAATTGACCCCTTTCTTAACAAAGAATTCGACCCACATTCGATGATTAAGAAGATGAATCATAAACAAGAGATTTGAGGTCAAACCTGGAACATATAGCACCTTCGTGAGTGTACATATTCGTGTCCCAAGAGGAATGATGAAATCACCAATCCCCGCTACAATATACTCCTGATTATCTACGATGATGATCCGATCTCTAGTGGGCCAGTCACTCAGGGTATGGAACAACTTCTTATTGTCAGTCATGTGTTTATTGGCTCCCGAATCAATCAACCAGACACTTTTTGATGGTTGCGAAGTCTGTGAGACTAGGACAATGTCCGGATGAGTTGTGTCTGGAACCTCTTCATCGGAGAAGACATCCTACTGAGCAAAAATATGACCCTTTTTCCTTTGATTACGAGCATGTCATTAGGATTTCTTGGAATAACCTTAGCCATAAGTGCTCTCTTTGCCAGAGTTTCCCTGCTTGCGACCGTTGTAATAACAGTTCGCAGTCATGTGCATATTTATGGAGCAAATGTGGCACCATCGATCCACCTTGTTGTTCTGCTAATTCTGGGGTGGCCGCTGAGAAGGTTGCTGCTATGGATGCTGCTTTTGATTACACGAGCAATTCGCACAATAGATCCGAATAACCTGCGAAACACCGATGCTTGACAGAAAAAGACCACGTTAAAAGATATTTAAGTGGACTGCCCGAGAAGCGGGTCCGAGAAGCGATAAGCTTCCTCGGCGGATGTCAGTCCACGTTTTCAATTAAGAAAAGAAGCATACATGATAAAAGATGTAAATAAAGACTAGATTTTCTGATTGCAGTAATAAGACAGAATCTAAACAGCAGACAGAAAGTACAGAAAACAGGGAACTATGAAATAAATGCTGGATTTGTGTTACCTGTATCCTTTTACCTATCTGCAGATAAATCGCGTCGACTGGGTTGAATCGGCGTCGATTGATACTGGTCAGCGTCGATTGAAAGGGATCGCGCGTCGACTGGATAAGATCGGTGTCGACTGGGACAGATCAGTCAATCAGGGACTGTGTGACAGATTTGGGGAATTGGAAGGTGAATGTGGTCTGCTGGATGTGCCGAAGTTGGCGAGACACGGGAACAGAGTCACCAGATGATAGATGGTGGTGTGTGATGCCTGATGTGACAGGGACAGAGTAACGGTGCTCCTCTCAGGGATTGATTCAGACAGGATCTCTGCCCTAATTTGATACAAATTGATGCTAAGAAGATCTCCCTTTCCTCAACCCTGTATCTTTTCGCATCTCTGTTCACTTTTTCGCCTCGTTCGTCATCCTTTCTTCGGTCCTTCGGTCTCTTCCGTCCTTAGGACTGAGTTCTGGACTTGCTTTTTTAAAATCGGCTCCAACTCTTCCAGAAATCGGCGCCGACCTAATGGTCAGCGGCCATCGCGGAAAAGAATCCCGAATGGCCAAATTGATTGATTCGAGCAAGATAGACTTATCCCACTACGGGAAAATATCCCGCTTAGGGAAATATTAACAATGATTTATACATGGGTAGAATAAATTTGGGGTGGACAAGTGATTTAGATGCTGTGAAGAAGGTATTAAATTATTTAATATTTAAAATCACTCATGGGCAAGATGTGAAATGGGATGAATAAATTTGGCACTAAGTGATTAAATCACAATTGGATAATATCCCAAGTGGATAGTTGTTGACGTAAACTTCCCAATTTTACCTAAGCAATAAACGAACGGGAGGACACTAAATTTGAGTGAACCAAATTAGGGTGTCTAACATTTTGCCCCTTTTTGTCAAGTAACTTGCGATAAGCAAGGTTTATGAAGACAAAAACAAGGAGATGGAAAGAAGGTGACCCGCACACCTAAGCTCCACTTTGAGGCCACCCCTTGGAACATATAGCACCTTCGTGAGTGTACATATTCATGTCCCAAGGAGGAATGCTGACATTACCAATCCTGCTGCACTATACCTTGATGATCTATGATGGGATCACGATCTCCAGGGGACAATCACTTAGGGTTATATGGAACAACTTTCTGGTCAGTATGGGTTTACTGGCACTTACCCGAATCAATCAACCCAGAACTTTTGCGGTTTGCGAAGTTGCAAGACTCGGACCTTTCGGATGAGTGGTGTTTGGTCTGGAGGGAACTCTTCATGGCGCAGAGAAGGCATCTCTGCTGAGAAACAATATGACCCTGTTTTCTACCTATTGATTAGAAAAAAGCACGCCATGGCTTTATGGAATTAACCTTAAGCCATAATTGCTTCTCTTCCCCAGAGTTTCATGCTTGTGTGACCGTTTTGGAAAGGTATATACCAAGTTGGCCGTTCTGTGCTGCGTATTCCGAAGAAAAGTGGCACCATCATCCACTTGGTTGTTCTGCTGCTTCTGGGGTGGCCGCTGAGAAGGTTTGCTCCTGTGGATGCCTTGGCTTTTGAGTCTGGGGGTACTTTGTTAGCTAAGAATTTCCACGCTTGTGTTACTGTCCAAGTTTAATTGCTCACCAAACTACAACACCACAAAACTGACACCTCAACCTCAATGAAATTGATACCTGATGAAGATGTAGACGGATGTGAGGGCCGTGTAGATAAGACGGCGCGCACACGCGCACGTGCACAATTACGCTCCGAATAAGTATATACCTGCCGCAACACCGATGCTTGCCAGAAAAGACCACGTTACAAGATATTTAATGGAGCCCGAGAAGCGTTGTCGAGAGCGATAAGCTTCCTCGGCGGAGACGGGCGGATGTCAGTCACGTCTTTAATTAAGCAAGAAGCAACATGATAAAAAGATGTAAATAAAGACTAGAATTTTTCTGGATTGCAGTAATCAAGACAGAATTCTAAACGCAGACAGCAATACAGAACACAGGAACTATGTGAAATAAATGCTTGGATTGTGTTACCGTATCCTTTACATATCTGCAGATAAATCGGCGTCGACTGGGTGAATCGGCGTCGATTGTACTGGTCAGCGTCGTACTTTGCAAGGATCGGCGTCGGACTGGATAGATCGGTGTCGACTGGAGCCAGCGCTAGTCAATCAGGGACTGACTTTGAAAGATTGGGAATAGGAAAGCGTGAATGAGTGGAATTTGGTCTGCTGGATGTTGTGCGCAAGTGTGAGAGACAACCTGGGAAACAGAGTCACCAAGGAGAGAGTGGGTTGTGTGATGCGACGTGACAGGGACAGAGTAACGGTGTGCTCCTTCAGGATTGATTAGACAGGATCGGACTAATTGGATAAAATGGATGATAAGAAGATCTCCCGTTCTATCCACCTGTATCTTTAGATCTCTGTTCACTTTTTCCGCTCGTTCGAATCTCTATTCGGTCTCTTCGGTCTCTTCTCGCCTTAGGAATGAGTTCGACTGCTTATAATCGGCGACACTCCTAGAAAAATCGGCTCCGACCAATACGGGTCTAGCGCCGATCTCGGTAAAGAATCCCCCGCGATGGCAAATGGCATTGCTTCGAGAAAGATAAGACTTCTACCACTACGGGCAAAAATCCCGTTAGGGCAATTAACACAGAGAGGTGATACTGGGTCATCATACACTGGGGGTGGATAAGTGATTAAGATGCATTTTTTTTTTTTTTTTTGGGAAGAAGAAGCGTAATTAAATATTACTATTTAATACTCATGGGCAAGATGTGATTGTGATGGGAGGAATTAACTTGGAAAAAGTGATTAAATCACAAATGGATAACTCCCAAGGGGATTAGTTGGTGACGTAACAGCGCGCCCCCGTTACCTAAGCAAGTAAACGACTGTGAGGGACACTAAATTGAGTAACCAAATTTGGGTCTACTATTTGCCCCTTGTTGTCAAGAGTAACTTGCGAGAAGCAAGGTTATGAGAAAAAAAACAAGGAGATGGAAAGAGGGAAGAATTTGTGATGATGTGATCACCCCTCAAATAGCGGATGGGAGGGATGATAGAACAGACGATCCCAGAGTTTTGAAAGGGTATATGACAAACTTCAGGATGCCCCAGGTGATTGTCTGGAGTGATCTGATCATGATGACGCATTAACACTAAACAAAAGGCAGCAACAACCTAAGGAAACTCACAGTGGTCAGGGGAAAACTAGCCGGTATCTCAAGACGACGTTAGTGCCTACGACCATGAGTGTAGGATGAACTGCAAAAAAACTAGTCAGCATCTAGAAGGAGACACATGGGAGGTGACAAACTAGATGGGCTAAATCAAACGATCGTTAGTGCAACAGACCCCGAGTGTACCCTAAGCGGCCAACAAAAAGGCGAGTGCCCACGCACAGGGAACACACTCGAAATAGATGGTACGCTATCGAAATATGTGACTAAAGGCAAAGTCAGCACACAACAATGATCAGATAGATAAGCCAAGCATCACCCTATGGCAAGGAGATACGGAAACGGCGTCGATCAGACTATCGGCGCTGACCCCTAAATAGACGCTAGCTGGGATGAATAGTGTGATGTGGATCGAATAGTTGTTTTAGAGGCTATACTAAACTATGATTGATGTGAGGGGATAAGAAGGGCCTGATAGAGGAATTTTTAGCAATAGATGCTGATTGATGTCCTTGAATCGATATCGATGCTCGAGGATAGTAGAACTAGCTGTGATAGATAGATATAGATGATTAGAGGATAAGAATCTAGAAACTAGATTGTGATTTGATGGCTAAGATGAAGCGGATAAAATAGATGTGATTGTATAGATATATATGATAGACTGATAGAAATAGCATGGAGTTAGATAGATTTGAGATGTGGACATCACCTTGATAGATGGGTGTGGTGTTAACTGGATGTAATTTGTTTGATGTTTGGGAGAGCTATGGGATAGATGTAATTGTACCTTAAATGTACATTGTGAGGATAGCTTTATATATAGATAGATGTAATGTACCTGGAGTACTTTTGATGGATCGCTTTAGATATCGCTAGATCACTTGTACCTTGGAGTAACATTTTGAGGGATTAGATTATAGATATAGAATATTGTAATTTTAATGAGAAATGAATAACCCGATAGATGTTTTGATAGATAAGGGAATTAATGTTTGAGAGAACCAATTTTGTTGAATTAATTAACCCTGTTAAATTCCAATTTTTTAAACAGGGGGTTGCAAGACAAAGAAATGGAGAAACTCCTCGCAAGAGCCAAAGATGATGTAAAGCGGACACAACGTGCACTTAGAAGAGAGATACTCGGAGAAGAAGAAAACTGATAAGTTGGAATTCCAAACCGATATAGATAAAATAAGCCAGGGAACCAAAGACTCCGATACAAGGCCCTATATAAGCTTAAAAATAATCGCCACTACCCTAGTTTGCACACCAGATCTCGGATTAGAAACGGAAAGAAAATTTAAGTAAGTATCTTGTCGGGAACTTACAAGGGACAGAATACAGTCCATAGTGGGACAAAAGGATTCTCTATGATCGACACCCGGCTGACTCTCAGCTTCATGATTTTGACAGAAAAGAAAACTGATCATGCGGGAAGTTTGACTGATATGGAACGACGATCGATGCGGGAAGTCTGTTCAGTGATGCTACCCTGTATAACTGACTGGACGGCTGAAATGAATTATAAAATCCTGGAATTTTCTTTGAGCCATCAGCCGTCCTTAAGGAGCGGTCTGATTTTGGATTTTGAATGATCGCCCTCTTCGAGGGTTATGGTCTTGTTCTTAGAATGTTTGATTCACTTGGTAATGTTATGGCTGCTCCCTTCGAGGGAGCAGTCTATCTTTTTGGTAGCATCTTTTCTTTTTCTCTTTTTTTTTTTTTTTTTTTTGCAAACTTTTTGGAAGAAGTTGAGGCAGACCTAGATAGATCAGCATGGAGGGTAAGAGAGAATCTGCAGAACATGTTAACTATGCCCGAGTAATTCCAATTAAGATAAGTACTTGGGAACAGCTGAAGTGGTGGATTAAGGTCTTCCTACAATGAGGGGAAACATAGCAACAAGAAACGGGCCATGAGAGAGCAGCGATACTTATATTTTCAGGTTGGTAAAGGACGGCAATAGGCGGAGAAACCCACCAATTCAAATCAACAGGAAAGTTAGGTGACTGGCATTAGGACGGATGGACGATCGGAAGTTGCGACTAGATTTTGTGTAGAAGATTTTAATAGTAGAAGGGCCGTAAATGAAAGAATAAGAGGTGCCGCTTTCAGGGATACCATCCATGGAAGATAAACGAAAGCCCCCAGGCCCTCTTCTGGAGTGGATTATGTAGGGGCCCCCCATCCAGTTCGGGGCAGAAAACTTACAACGTGACTCTTTCGAGTGTAGTTGCCATTTTGATTCTCTTAAGGAACAATGTCCCAATTTTGAAGTCACTGGTTTGTTGCAAGTGATGTTATAAGACCGTTGTGGAACACGCCTCGAGTAGACTTGTATGATGCTCAAGAGCTGTTTAAGGACGTTCACGCCATCTAATAGTTCAAGTTGTGCTAGACGATTTGACGATTAATCCTCTCGTGCGAACGAATTATCTGAGGAGAAAAACGGGAGGAGAGTGCGGATTGGACCTCCCACGGAAAGGACGGCCTCGGACCCAGAGCGACGAGGAGACAGGGTAAGCACAGTAGGGTACGGATATGCTGCTCCGATAAGCACAGGAGAGCGAACGGGATATGTAAATGCAATCCCGGTCCCATCCTGAATAGTTACCTTGCTGGATCTACGCAAAGTTTTATGGAAGGCCTCGTTGACCATTAGCTTGAGGACGATGGAAGACGAAAAACTGACGTTGATATTGAAGAATTGCAAGATTCTGCAAATCAGCGTTATTGCAAGATTACCATTATCGTGATTAGCTTGTGGGGAAACACCGAAGCGACAAATGATTGTGGATAGACGAATAGCAACTATGGGTTTCGCCTTTGTGGAAAGAAAGAGGGATAGCTTTCTACCCCACTTAGTAAAGTACTCAGTTCGGCTTCATTATGCCTTGATGACGCTTGTGAAGGAACGGGATTGATGAGACCAATAAGCTCAAGACCCCACTGCGACAAAGGCCACCATCGCCGGGCAGGTCGCAGGTTGCAAAACCGCTAGGGCTGTTGCGTGAGATGGATGTTGCTGACAACTTTGCACGCACTTCTTCGTGTATGCACAACAATCTTGCTAAGAGAAGGCCAGATATATCCCAAAACGTTAAGATGAGCGTAGCTACAAGCTAAGCATAAGCCACTAAAATGTCCACCACAGAGATACCGTCCTGGATCATCCTGAATAGCTTTAGAGATTTCATTGTGTTTTGACGGCATCGAAAGCAAAAAATACATCCAAGCCCCGTTTGTAACGAATCCAGCCTAGATAGTATAGCGGTTGGCTGCGTGGACCCAAAAGACTTTCTACCATTGGGAGGAGACAGTCTGGAGGAAGTCTGCCCGAAATGAGATAGATAATCAACTATCTGTTGATAAATCATCCTGCGTATGGTTGTGAAGCAATTGATAGAAGTAGTGTTTAGATAAGATGGTTGTATATAACGTTGCACAGCACATAAAGACGCGAATCTTCGGTAAAGGCGGAATAAGGGAGGGCTAATGGGGCCATGGTTCTCCGCGCCGCGATTTGCCTACGCGGAATGGCTTGGATAGTGAAGTTATCGATAAGATAAAGATTGGCGCCGAGCAAGAACGATGTCACGAATTTGAAGGAGATTCATTCTTGCAATTGATAGACACTGCGTGACTTGATTAACGAGGAGTCAGAATCCACCAAAGATGTAAATATGACTGAGAGCCGAGATTAAATTGCCATTTTGAAGAACTAGGACAGAGCTTCGTAACAGCCATATTATTGTGCATCAAAGTTTAAGTTGTGTGGGCGGCCTGGATAGGCGTTTACCCAGGAGGACATCATCACGAAACCCGTACCTTCCCCCTTGCTGACATTTGGATCCATCAAAGAAGAGCTTTACTTTAAATGGAGATAGGACCAAAATAAATTTGTTGGATATATTCATAGGGGAATTGAGCAAGAGGCAGGGGGGTCTTGAGTTCCGGAAAGAGGAGAATAGCTAATTTTGATCGCATAAACCTGACCCTTGATTCGACTTTGGGGATAACTCGAGGTCAAATTCTGTCATGAGCATAGCCAACGAGTGATACTATCATCCCTTTTTGATAAGTACAAGATGCCTGGAATTGTCTTGAGGGGATTGACCTCGTGTGACAATTGTAAGTTCATGATGATTAAGGAGGCGGCTACTGACGAAGCGTAGAAGTTGCCAAGAAGAGAGCGCCACATAGTTTTTAGCTTCGGAGTACCAGTAAAGTGTTTTCATGACTAATGGAGGGTGCGACTGATGTAATAGACAGCTTATTTGCACCCAGTGGTCCCGGGCATGCGAGATCATGGACTCCCAGCGCATGGTCCGTCATAGAGATATCAGATAGCAGGCTCCCCTCGGTGGACGGGTGTAAGCACGGGTGGAGAAAGGAGATAGCTTTGAGCTCATCAAAGGGCCTTTTGGAATTGGACATGCTCATTCCCATTCAAAATGAAATTCTTACGGCGGAGATGGTGAAAAGTTGACAACGGTCCGACAATGGGAGATAAACGACGCACTGATTGAAGACGTACTTGGAGATGCGGAGTTGCTTGAAGTTAGAGGAGGAGGCATCTCAAGGATAGCCTTTATTTTTGGTGGGGTCGACTTCAATTTTCCCCCTATGGAAATGATCAAAACCTAAAAGCTTACCATTGGAGAATGCCAAACTCGACGTAGCTGGATGCAGACGAAGACAGATAGCGGCTAAGCCTTCAAAGAGAGGGCCAGGTGAAAAGATGATCCTGACGGCGCTTGGACTTGCGAGGAGCGGAGATCCGTCAACATAATCCTCCACAGTGTTGTGTAAGAGATCATGGAAGATGTTCACTCATTGCTCGTGATAGGTTGCTCCTGCGTTCTTAAGGCCAAAAGGCATGACACGATAACACACGTTCCCCCAAGGATTTATGACGGAAGTTTATGTTGGTCTTCTGGTGCGATGAGGAATTTTGATATATCCAGAGAAAGCCTCCATAAGAGAAAGAAGCATCTCAGGAACTGCAGTTCATCTACGAGTTGGTCCGTATTGGAAGAGGAAAATCATCCTTGGGAAACAGCAGATTAAGATCCCGGAGTCCGGTACAAATTCGAATCTTCCCAGTAGCCCTTAGTACTGTACTACATTGGACACCCCATTGCGGCAATAGATGGGTTGGATGAGCTAGCCGAGAGCAAGCGTTGTTTTTGTAATTCCTATTAACAAGAAGGGCTATTAGGGTGCATTTTACGAAATTTGCTGGCCTGGTTGTGTTGTGCAGGGGTACGATATTGTGGACCACAATATCGGATCGAGTCCTGATATCTCATATGACCAAGCAGCTTGACGATGTTTGGAACGAAAAGCGGTTAAAGTCCCCTAATTCCTGTGGATTAGGGATTGGCCGACCTTGATGATGCGAGGGTCTCTCAGATAGTCCCTATATTAAAGGTCTAAGTGCTTCATTGAGCGGGTAGAGGTAAGAAGGAAATAAGTCTTAGGACGAAGATAATGCCTTCCTTGCCCCTAGATCGTGAGGACAGACGAATCTCATCCGCACAGTGGATAGTGTTGATTATTAGGAGAGTCCGTTCTCCAACTATTTCCGGGGAATATTAATGGTATAGAAGCGGACGATTGTTAGTCTCATAGGACTAACGGCCTTAAGGAAATGTATTGGATCAAAAAAACAGTTAGGTGGATGCGATGTCACGTCCACATCACGGATGCCTCTGGAATTAGTTGGGGAAGGTGGTTCTTCCGTAGGTAAGAGGCTCATCAAGAATAGTTGACCAGTGGCCTGGAAAGAGGTTAAATCCTAAAACCAAATTTCTGATGGGGGTGCGCATGAGAGTAGGAAATGGATTTGGATAATGTATACCTTTTTCTATTTTCCACGGCCCCAACACTTTCCACGCGCGCATCGAAAGTAGTTTTTGCAACCGTGGATTCGTAGATAATCAAACCTGGTAGCTAAGGTTGGGCTCTCGGCAGGAGAATCCGGGCGATATGAGGGTATCCAAGAACAACCGTAGATGAAATTGGTCTGGTGCTTCGGCAAAAAAACCTAAATGGTGAGATGGGACGAGGATGGTTGTGGATTAGGTTGTTTGTCTGATTCTTTCGACCATACTCATTAGGTTTAGGCTTGTGCACGAAAGAAAAGAGAGGAAGCTCTCCTAGTGAGAACGCTGCAATTTCCTTCCAGATTTTATAAATCCGGTGAGTTGGTGCAGGTATGGACGAAGATGAACCCCCCCGCCCGCCGACCCCAGTCAGGAGAACATTGCACGTGATCTTTAAGGGAGATCTTGTGGTCATGCGCCTCGTGCGGACAACCAGGAAAAAGGAGCTCCGGATGATAGATATTTTGCCTCATATTGATATTTAGGCATCGATGGAGGGTGGGGATGGGACACAATGCATTGCGCGACTCCAGGAGCGTCCGAGGATAGGATCAGTGATAGTGACACTTGCTTCACAATGTAGAAGGGTTCGAAGCAGCCTCTTACCTACTCGAATTGGTAAGACCACATGTTCCTAGAGTAGGACTGCTAGTGATCGTAACTGATCGAGGGCGGAGGGTGGGGGGGTGACACCACATTTTGGTACAATGAAGTTGTTTGGAATGTGGGCGAGGATATGCGTTGAGTGCAGCTCCGCCAACTCGATCATAAACCGTTTTAAGGTGAGTGTATTGATTTGGACTGTGATGAAGAGGGGGGAGCCTCCAAATCTTCGGAAAAGAGAAAGACAAGCGATAGGAAGGGACATTTTCTGAATCTTCAAAGAAATGTGTTTAGTTGATGGTCCATTCCGTCCTACAACCAACTCGAAGGGATGACGGGCTCACTCGGAATTCACTGCGATGAGACACAGATTATCCATTAGAGCCTCGCGTGATGTTGTGGAGAGGATTGGCTGAGTTCCAAAAAAGAGACCATTTTGACCGGAGACTCGGTGTTGAGTGTTCATAACACTCTCCTCAACAGAACTGGGAACTGAGCCCGTGGTGCAGCACGGCCTAGAGACCCTGGTCGTGGGGTGATGAGGAAGGAGAAAACGCCTTCAGGGGTTGACAGAAAGACAACTTCGTGGTCGCGATGATGAAGGATGAAGACGGGTAGGATAGTGTTGGGTTTAGTGGCCGATATGGATTGTGTCCAATTTGGGCAGGTGTGACGATCAAGTGGAAGGACCCATAGAGGTTGAGTGGTGGTTGAGGTTTGATAGGGTGCTAAGATGACAGGAGGTGGTAAGGTCTCCTCCATCCAAAAAGGTCACTCTGCTTCCAGAAGGTTTTTATACGGCTTGAAGAGCTTTTACCCCCTCAGGGTCATGACCCAGGGGTACGGTGGTAAGCACAAATCAGAGCCAGAGTTAAACCAAGCTAGGTTTCACTCCTTTAGGATTATAAGGTTAATCGGGGGAAGGAAGGGGTTCTGGATGCAGATTGGGATTAGTTGATGAAGGATGGCTTTTCGGTTTCTTATAGAATCGGGAGACGAAGCGGGGGAATATACCGGATGATGAAGGATGGTTCTTTTACCTTAATCGACTGCCGAGGTAAGAGAAACTTCTCATGTTCGGTTTTAACAGTTTTTCGGGCTCCTCTTATTTGTGTGGACATTTGGCGAGCCGTTTTGGGGCCACTTGATGATGGGAGCAAGTGAGACATGATTGACTGTGGTGGAGGAGGAAGCCCTCAATAGATTTTGAAGATGAGGGCTATGCGACAAATTTTGCGGTCTTTTGGAGACAAAGGGGGTTGCTGGTGAATGTACTGAGTCATGTAGATCATTGGTTAGAAAGGAATGACAAGAAGCTGCCCAAAGTCGATGAGATTGGAGGGAGATAGGGTGCCTTGGTGTTGTGGTGGTAAACGAGATGATGATCCTGGGATCGAAGACGGTGACGGTCTTTTAGTAGGTAAGTCGACTTTTCGGGGGGTTGGGTGATTGATGCAAGAAGTGTTGTGGAAGCAGATGAGCTTTATAAGTAGTGTAGAAGAAAGACGCTTCTCAGTGGGCAAATCCCCTCGTTTATGCGGAGTGGGAGAGAGATTTTGTGAAGCAGCACCCCGAGTTTGATGGTCCGACATATGGGCTCCTCCATCCCTTTCCAGGGATGGTAACGACTTCCACGGCATAAGGGTTCTGTAACCTTGTTTGGACGGGAAGCCAAAATGGGGAGATCACTCCCCGACCCGGTCCACTTATGTCTAGCTTTCTGGTTTACCCCCCCCCACCCTGTCTCGGTTTAGGTTCAGGAACCGAGTGTATAGGTGTTGGTGCTACCTTCTTTTGACCCGTTTCACCTGAATAGTGTGTGAAGTAAATTGGCGAGAGCCGGAAGAAGGGGGTGATGCCGCAGCCCAGTCCACCACCTAGTGCCGACCAGGGACTACTTCTGAGCAGTAATCCTGGGTGAAATACTGTAGGAAAAGAGATAGGGAAGGGTCAACCTGCAAAGATGCTTCCGTTTGAAGTTGGACAATATAGGGTTCCGTTCCCCCCGGGACATAGGTTGCAGCGGGGAAGGGGCGCAAACAGAAGTGGATGTGTAGGTAAGTGGAAACTCGCAGGGATGTAATATGCCTAAGTATTGAAAGAAGTACGATGAGGAAGAGAGTATAGACCCTGTCAGGGATAGGATGGCCGGTCAGCAACGTTCGGGGAAAGATGACTCCCGTGCTTAGTAATTTAGGAATATCCAAGGTTGGCCATCGAAGATGGAGAATTCCGGGTGATTGATGACGTGGAGGGGTTCGGATTCGATTGATGGGTTTGCAGAGGGAGTGGGTCAGAAGGAGAGTCTCGGTAGGATAGAGCTGAAGTGATTAGTGTGGGTGTGTTGGTTTTTTTTTGAGATTCTGAAGAATATGATTTTGGGGGCAGATTGGGAAATAAAGTTGTTTAAAACGTTCCAGTGCTGTGATTGGTGGGAGCGTTTTTGGGGTATCCAGCATGAGTCACTTATCAAATTGATTTTGGACAAGATTTTTGGAAAAAGCTGACACATTCGATGTCATGACTGTTGTTTGTGTAATGATAGAAATCTTTTCCCTATACCTACGGGCCGTTCCGGCTTTCATCGATATCCTTAATGGGTGAAGTTCAATCATTGAAATTCCCACATTTTTCTAAGGCTCGGGCATATGATTCCCCCAAGGGCGCAAAGGATCGAGATGATGAAGCCCCTTTTTGAGCAGCTTACGGTTTTTATGTGGGTCTGAGTTACTATCGGTTCTTGATTTGGTTTTACTACGATAGCATTGTGGACCCTGATTCTTATCTTTAGGAGGGAAACAGAATTGGTTTGCGTGAACCGAGAGACATGGTTTCGCTTTGGAGCGAAGTTTAGCTTTCCTTGTTCAAATGGCACGACGATTCGAAGTTTTACTGCCAGAGCAATCTGTGAAGGCTTCTTCGAAGGTATGAAAAGTTGGATCCTTAATTGGAAGAAAGTGACTAGCACAAGATCGGGTGAACAACTCGCTCGTTGGATTGAGGAAGGAGAGACAAGAATAGACAATTGGGTTGATATCCATCTCCACGCGCGACAAAGTTCTGCCAATCGATCATCGTCGAATTGGCGAAGGTTGGTTGTAAAGCTCTGTAATTGAGATTCTTATGCGCAATCTTTTTGAAAATTTTGGTCAAACAAACATTTGGGCCAATTGAGGAAAGAAAATAGGGACTGTTGACTGAATGGTCTTGTACCTAGTCTAAAGCAGGTCCTGCTAGGACATAGATAAGGTACGGAGCATTGAGCTCAGCTCTTTGGGACTATGAGGTAGCACGCCTGTTTGCCTGCTCGCAAATGTGTGGTGGTCTTCTAGACTATGAGAATTTGAGCATTTGGGAAGAAGTTACCATTTGGGGAGGAAAGGCTTAAAAGCCACCGAAGGGATGAATGGGTTCATGGCACACTCTTCAAGGAGTATGAAGGCCGGGCTACTTTTGTGGAGCTTCCAAGTCTGCAACTTTATTGAAGGAATTTGAACTAGTCGGATTGGGAGGAGGTACATGGGTATGTTCCTACATAAATGAAGGCAAGTTAGAGTGGTGGTTGTTGGGGCCCGGGTGTTTCAATGGCGGTTCATCTGGCTGGATAGGATGATACGGAAGAAAACCAGTTGTTCTGCACGGGACACAGGGTGGGCGTTATATGGGTTGTGAGATAGCTTGTGTCTAGGCAGGCCTACTGTGAGATACCTAAGTGGTTGAGTCACTCAAGGTTGGGTGACGGATGGAGCCTGTGATTGGTGGAATCTATCGTTTGTTGTTGGATCGGCCAGATTGAGGAAATAGTGTTGGTTTTTGGAGTGGTCATTTTGGGGAAAACGACCTGAAAAGGGGCCGTTACTGCCGGCTAGGTATTAAGGGGTGCCGCTGGTTAGTAGGATAGGAGACGGTCACAGTTGCTGGAATATGGGAAGAATAAGAAGACCCCGAGCGGGACTAAGCCGTCGGAGCCAAACTGACTATTCAGAGGGGGTTGGCTCATGAAGAGCGTAGTGGACCTTGGGAACAGATGTGTAGGGCATACGAATGGTGAACGGGCATGTGTGGGTGTGCAGACCCTTCCTCTAGCCCAAGGGCAGCAGACCTCTCAGAATAGGTTGTGGGCATATTCGAGGGTGGTAAATGCGTGTGTTAGGGATAGGTAGACCGCTTTAGACATAGTCGAATGGTAGGTGGACGAGAAAAGGGGGACTAGGGGCCTCGTCCTTTCTGTGGCTCGAGGGCAAGAGAGAGGTGCAAAACTGCTCTCACAAAGGCCGGGGAAGATCCACGAGGTAATTGTCCCCTGTCGGAATGGTGGGTCTTGGTCAGATATTTGGATCGACTTATGATAGGTAGTCCATGAGGCTATGGATGCGATTCGAGGCAAGGCCTGACATCGGATCCCCGCGGAGGAAAACTCCGAAGCCAGATGATTCCGGAGGGACTAGGCGAAGTGGAGTGATGGAGGCCGCTTTGGTTTGATAGGAAGGGAGGATACGACCATGAGGGGGGGGGACCAACTAACAGCGGGTGTCCCGAGGCAGATTGGAGGTTACGGTGCCGAAAACTCACGGCTGGTGTTGATTTCGAGGAAGAAGGAACCTTTGTTGGGCAATGTTCATAGCTGTTGACCGGTGTTGGGTGAATAACCGGTTTCATAAAACAAGAGGAAAAGAAGATTGTCCGACTAATGCACAAACATTTCACGTAGCGCAAAGGCTTATCTACTTTAATTTTGATGTGCCTTTAAGAAAAGAAAATGTTAGGGCAAGGCTTTTTTAGAACAGGAACTATCAGATAGCCCCCCCAAACAAGGAGGGTTTTGGGTAAGTGTTTGGTGCGAGTCCCAAGGCACTCAGTAAAAACCGGTACGTGGCTTGATATAGGGGCCTACCACGCACTCACACACCGCTGCCGATAAGGGAGTCGGGTGCTTGCCAATATATACCCAAAAATCCTTCGTGAATTTTATGCGCGGCTCGAGTACCGCGGGAGGCTCTTCTCTTGGGATATACACTTAAAATGTAGGCGAGGCCAGGGAAGGAGTTTTGTTAGATGCTTTATCCTTCTAGGATTTTGGCCTTTGTGTGCAAAGGGGTGAACAATAAAATCAAATAGGGTCACTACCGCTTTGATCAATTTTCCAGCCTAATTCAAAACTGATGAAAAGCATGCCAGCACTGACAAAGAACAACACGTTCTTTTTTACGCACTTAAAAACCGAAGTGTTGCATTTCGATGCAGACAAGGTCAAACAAATTCTTTCCCAAAGGCGATTAGGTTCTTTTTTTTTAAGCACCAAAAAACTGAAGTGTGGGATGTGATAGACACAACCAACCAAAGAAAAGAAATCTAAAAAAGGAGAACACCGAAAAAAGAGGAATACCTGTAGTTTAGCTCTCCAATTTGTGTGTGCCTTCCCCCCCAAAAGCGCGTTTGTTGAGCTCTTCCCCTCGAACAATTCCACCAACACGCAAAGTGATCCGTAGAAAGAAAAAAGATCAAGCAAACAACAAAAAAAGATCCGGAAAGAAAATCCAGATAATGGCGAAACGAAAATTGCTATTTAACGGAAATAGAAAACTTGCAGATAATGATTCGCCTAAAAGTTAGATTGAAATTGAATGAACAGAAATGCATCAAATAGGAATGATCACACAATCAGTGAAGGACCCCGAATTAAAGTTCAAAAATAGAAAAGAAAGGAAACTACCCATAAGGACTTTGGTTCAAGTCCCACCGGGCGTGCCCAGAATGTAGATCAAGCATTTGCGCTTGTTACTGTCCAAGATTAAGCACCAAAATAAAACAAACAACCCTGAAACCCCTCAATTGAACCATTGATACTGCTGCAGATGTAGACGGATGAGGAAGACGCTGTAGAAAGCCGGGCGACAAAAGATCTTCTCCCAATTTCTTTGGCACTCGCACCATAGATCCGAAAAAAAGGCGAAACCCCGATGCGTGACAGACAAACGGCACCCACGTTAACGATATTTTAAGTGACTACCCCGAATCGGGTCCGAGACGCGCTCTCCGCTTCCTCGGCGGATGTCAGTCCACATTTTCAATTAAGAAAAGAAGCATACATGATAAAAGATGTAAATAAAGACTAGATTTTCTGATTGCAGTAATAAGACAGAATCTAAACAGTAGACAGAAAGTACAGAAAACAAGGAACTATGAAATAAATGCTGGATTTGTGTTACCTGTATCCTTTTAACCTATCTGCAGATAAATCGGCGTCGACTGGGTTGAATCGGCGTCGATTTGATACTGGTCGGCGTCGATTGAAAGGGATCGGCGTCGACTGGATAAGATCGGTGTCGACTGGAGACAGATCAGTCAATCAGGGACTGTGTGACAAGATTCGGGAATTGGAAGGTGAATGTGGTCTGCTGGATGTGCCGAAGTTGGCGAGACACGGGAACAGAGTCACCAGATGATAGATGGTGGTGTGTGATGCTGATGTGACAGGGACAGAGAGTAACGGTGCTCCTCTCAGGGATTGATTCAGACAGGATCTGCCCTAATTTGATACAATTGATGCTAAGAAGATCTCCCTTTCTCTCAACCTGTATCTTTCGCTCTCTGTTCACTTTTTCGCTCGTTCGTAATCTCTTCTTCGGTCTCTTCGGTCTCTTCCGTCCTTAGGACTGAGTTCTGGACTTGCTTTTATAATCGGCGCCACTCCTAGAAAATCGGCGCCGACCATATGGGTCAGCGCCGATCGCGGAAAAGAATCCCGAGATGGCCAAATTGATTGATTCGAGAAAGATAAGACTTATCCCGACTACGGGAAAATATCCCGCTTAGGGAAGATTAAAAATAGATGTGATACATGGGTAGAATAAATTTGGGGTGGATAAGTGATTAAGATGCATGGGAAGAAGCGTAATTAAATATTTAATATTTAATCACTCATGGGCAAGATGTGATGGGATGAATTAAATTTGGAATAAGTGATTAAATCACAAATTGGATAATATCCCAAGGGGATAGTTGGTGACGTAAACGTGCCCCAAGTTACCTAAGCAAGTAAACGAATGTGAGGGACACTAAATTGAGTAACCAAATTTAGGTGTCTACATTTTGCCCCTTTTTGTCAAGTAACTTGCGATAAGCAAGGTTATGAGACAAAAACAAGGAGATGGAAGAAGGGAAGAATTTGTGATGATGTGATCCCCCTCAAACTAGAGATGGGATGGATGATAGAACAGACGATCCCGAGTTTGAAAGAGGTAGATGAAAAATGCAGGATGCCCCAGTCGGATGTCTGGAGTAGATCTGATCATTGATGACGCATTAAAAATAAACAAAAAGGCAGCAACCTAAGGAACTCACATTGGTAGGGAAAACTAGCCGGTCTCCTCATGAGACGACGTTAGTGCCTACAGACCCATGAGTGTAAGGAGAACTGCAAAAATAGTCAGCATCTAGAGAGAGACACATTGGGAGGGACAACTAGACGGTCCATAAATCAGACGACGTTAGTGCCTACAGACCCGCGTAACTCTAAGCGGCCAAACAAAAGGCGAGTGCTCCACGCAAAGGGAACAAACTCGAAATAGATGGTGATATCGAAAATATGTGCTAAAAGGCAAAATTCAGCACACAACAATGATCAGATAGATAAGCCAAGCATCAACACTATGGCAAGAAGATACGGAAAATCGGCGTCGATCAGACTAATCGGCGCTGACCTAAATAGACCGATAGATGATGAATAGATGTGATTGGATAGACATAGATGTAGAGGATATAAATAAATATGATTTGATGTGATGGGATAGATATGGACTGATAGAGGATAGAAATAGATGTGATTTGATGTAATTGAATAGATATAGACAATGATAGAGGATAGAAATAGATGTGATTAGATAGATATAGACTGATAGAGGATAGAAATAGATGTGATTTGATGGATATAGACTGATAGAGGATAAAATAGATGTGATTGGATAGATATAGACTGATAGATGATAGAAATAGATGTGATTAGATAGATTGATATGTGGATATAACCTTGATAGATGGGTGTGGTGTAACTTGGATGTACATGTGTTTGATGTTTGGATTAGATATGGATAGATGTAATGTACCTTAAATGTACATTGTGATGGATAGATTTATATATAGATAGATGTAATGTACCTTGGATGTACATTTTGATGGATAGATTTAGATATAGATAGATGCAATGTACCTTGGATGTACATTTTGATGGATAGATTTAGAATATAGATAGATGTAATTTTAATGAGAAATGAATAAAGATAGATGTTTTGATAGATAAGAGGAATTTTGATAGAAGATAAATTTTGATTGAATTAACATGTGAAATGCCAATTTAACAGGGTTGCAAGACAAAGAAATGGAGAATACTCCTCGCAAGAGCCAAAGATGAAAGCGGAAACAATCGTGACTTAGAAGAGAAGATACTCGGAGAAGAAGAAAAATGATAAGTTGGACTTCCAACCGATCATAGATAAAATCCAGAAAGGGAACCAAAAGACTAAGCATACAAGGCCCTATATAAGATTAAAATAAATCTGACACTAACTAGTCGCAAACCAGATCTAGGATAGAAACGGAAAAAAGTAAGTAGTATCTTGTCGGAAAAGTAAGTAAGTATCTTGTCGGAACTTACAAGGGACAGAATACATGTCCATAGTGGGAAAATAGGATTCTCCATATGATCGACAAAAGGTCTGAAATCTCAGCTTCATGATTTTGACAGAAAAGCAAACTGATCAATGCGGGAAGTTTGCTTGATATGGAAAGACTGATCGATGCGGGAAGTCTTTCAGTGATGCTAAAAGTGTATAAACTGACTGGAAGGCTGATGAATTATAAAAATCCTTGAATTTTTCTTTGAGAAACAGCCGTCCTTCAAGGGAGCGGTCTGTATTTTGGATTTTAATGATAGCCATCCTTCGAGGGTATGGTCTATGTTCTTAGAATTTTTGATTCACTTGGTAATGTATGGATAGCTATCCTTCGAGGGATCAGTCTATCTTTTTGGATAGCATCTTTTTCTTTTCTCTTTTTTTTTTTTTTTTTTTTTTGAAACTTTTTGGAAGAAGTTGAGTTCAGACCTAGATAGATCAGATGGAGGGGAAGAGAGCATAGAAGAACATGTACTCATGCCCCGAGTATATCCAATTAAGATAAGTACTTGGGACAGATGAAGTGGTGATTAAGGTATTCCTACCATGAGGAGGAACATATCCACAAGAAACGTGTAATGAGTAGAGCCGCGATACTCATATTTAAGGTAAAGGAGGCAATAGGCGGAGAACCACACAATTTCAAATCACCACGAAAGTAGATGACTGGCTATTAGGACGGATGGAAGATCTGAGTTGCGACTAGATTTGTGTAAGATAGATTTTAACAGTAGAAGGGCCGTAAATGCAAAGCATTAAGAGGTTCCGCTTCAGGGATACCATCCATGGAAGATAAACGATAAGCCCCAGACCCATATTTATGAGTGATAATGTAGGGGCCCATCCAGTTGGGAGCAAACTTACCACGTTGACTCCTTTCGAGTGTAGTGACATTTTGATTTTCTTTAAGAACAATGTCCCCAATTTTGAAGTCACGGTGTTGCAAGTGCTTGTTATAAGCACGTTTGACACGCTCGAGATAGACTTGATGATGCTCAAGAGCGTTAAGACGCCGCTCATCTAATAGTTCAAGTTGTGCTAGACGATTTTGACGATAATCCTCATCGGAGACGAATTCTCTGAGAGAAACACGGAGAGATGGGATTTGGACCTCCAAAGGAAGGACGGCCTCGGACCCATAGACGAGAGAGAAAGGAGTAGCACCAGTAGGAGTACGAATGCTAGTCCGATAAGCCCAGAGAGCGAAAGGGATATGTAAATGCCAATCCCTGCCAGCTTGACTAGTTACCTTTGCGAGGATATTACGCAAAGTTTTATTGGAAGCCTCGGCTTGACCATTAGCTTGAGGATAGTATGGAGAAGAAAAACTGAGCTTGATATTGAAAGCATTGCAGAGATTCTGCAAATCAGCGTTCTTGAAAGACTTACCATTATCTGTGATTAGCTTGTGTGGAACACCGAAGCGACAAATGATGTGTTGATAGACGAAATCAACTATGGGTTTAGCCTTTGTTGAAGAAAGAGGGATAGCTTCTACCCACTTAGTAAAGTACTCAGTGGCAGTAATGATAGAATGATGACGCTGTGAAGAACGGGGATTGATGAGACCAATAAGATCAAGACCCCACTGCGAAAAAGGCCACAAATCCGCCGCAGGTTGCAAAGCCTGACTAGGGATGTGCGTGAGATTGGAATGTTGCTGACACTTGACGCACTTCTTAGTGTATGCACAACAATCTTGATTAAGAGAAGGCCAATAATATCCCAAACGTAAGATGCGCTTAGCTACAGCTAAGCCACTAAAATGTCCACCACAGATACCGTCATGGACCTCCTGAATAGCTTTAGATGATTCATGGGTTTTGAGGCATCGAAGCAAAATACCATCAAAGCCGCGTTTGTAAAGAATCCCACCTAGGATAGTATAGCGGTTGGCGCGTTGGACAAAAGACCTTCTACCATTGGGAGACAGATCTGGAGGAAGGACCGAATGAGATAGATAATCAACTATCTGTTGATACCACTCATCCTGAGTATGGGTTGTGACAGCATTGATCGAAGTTAGTTGTTGAAGATAAGATGGTTGATCTAATCGTTGCACAGCCACATAAAGACGCGAATCTTCGGTAAAAGGCGGGATAAGGGAGGCTAATGAGGCCATGGTATCCGCGAATCGATTTGCAGTACGAGGAATGGCTTGGATAGTGAAGTTATCGAAATATTGGAGCCGAGCAAGAACGATGTCACGATATTTTTGAAGGATATCATTCTTGCATTGATAGACACTCGTGACCTGATTAACGATGAGTTCAGAATCACCAAAGATGTCAATATGACGAGCGCCGAGATTAATGGCATTTTGAAGACCTAGGACAAGAGCTTCGTACTCAGCCATATTATTGGTGCATTCAAAGTTTAATTTGTGTGCGACTGGGATAGGCGTACCCCAAGGAGGAATCATCACGAAACCCGTACCTCCCCCTTGCTGGCATTTGGATCCATCAAAGAAGAGCTTTACTTTAAATGGAGATAGACCAAAATCAATTTTTTGGATATATTCATCGGGGAATTGAGCAAGGGGGTCTTGAGTGTCCGGAAGAGGAGCATCAGCTACTTGATCTGCAATAACCTGACCCTTGATAGACTTTTGCGGGATAAAATCGAGGTCAAATTCTGTCATGAGCATGAGCCAACGAGTGATACGATCATTGTGATAAGGTTTTGCATGAATTGTCTTGAGGGGATTGACACTTGTGACAATGTAAGTTTTATGATTAAGGAGATAATGACGAAGCTTAGAAGTTGCAAAGAAGAGAGCGCAACATAGTTTTTCAGCTTCGGAGTAACGTGTTTCATACTCATGGAGGGTGCGACTGATGTAATAGACAGCTTGTTCTTTACCACAAGTGTCCCGATGCGAGATCATGGCTCCCAGAGCATGGTTAGTCACAGAGATATAAAGATAGAAAGGCTCCCCCTCGCGTGGAGGTGTAAGCACGGGTGGAGAAAGAAGATAAGCTTTGAGATCATCAAAGGCCTTTTGGCAATGCTCATCCCATTCAAAATGAACATTCTTACGGAGGAGATGGTGAAAAGGTTAACAACGGTCTGACAATTGGGAGATAAAACGACGCACTGATTGAAGACGTCCTTGGAGACTGCGGAGTTGCTTTAAGTTAGACGGAGGAGGCATCTCAAGGATAGCCTTTATTTTTGCGGGGGTCGACTTCAATACCCCTGATGGAAATGATAAAACCTAAAAGTTTACCAGTGAGAATGCCAAACACGCACTTAGCTGGATTTAGACGAAGACAGAAGCGGATAAGCCTCTCAAAGAGAGGTGCAAGGATGAAAAGCTGATCCTGACGGCGCTTGGACTTGCCGAGGAGATCATCAACATAATCCTCCACAGTTTTGTGTAAGAGATCATGGAAGATGTACGTCATTGCTCGTTGATAGGTTGCTCCTGCGTTCTTAAGGCCAAAAGGCATGACACGATAACAAAAGGTCCCCCAAGGATTTATGAAGGAAGTCTTATGTTGGTCTTCTGGTGCGATGAGAATTTGATTATATCCAGAGAAACCATCCATAAGAGAAAGCATCTCATGACCCGCAGTTAAATCTACGAGTTGGTCGATATTAGGAAGAGGAAAATCATCCTTTGGACAGGCAAGATTAAGATCCCGGAAGTCGGTACAAATTCGAATCTTCCCAGTAGCCTTAGTTACTGGTACTACATTGGACACCCATTGCGGATAATCGATGGGTTGGATGAAGCTAGCCGAGAGCAAGCGTTGTAATTCTTCTTTAACAAGAAGGGCTACTCTAGGGTGCATTTTACGCAATTTTTGCTTGACTGGTTTGATGTTGGGAAGGGTAACGATATTGTGGACCACAATATCGGGATCGAGTCCTGGCATATCTTCATATGACCAAGCAAAGGCTTGACGATGTTTGGAAAGAAAAGCGGTAAAGTCCCCTAATTCCTGTGGATTAAGGGATTGGCCGACCTTGATGATGCGAGGGTCTTCAGAAGTCCCTATATTAAGGTCTATAGTGGCTTCATTGAGAAGGGTAGACGTGTCAGAAGGAATAGTCTTAGGAAGATATGAATCCTCTGCCCCCAGATAGGTGAGGACAGAATCATCATCCGCACAGTGGATAGTGTTGATAGTAGGAGAGTCGTCTCCAACTATTTCCGGGAAGATTAATGGTATAGAAGCGGACCGATTGTTAGTCTCATAGACTAACGGCCTTAAGGAAATGGTATTGATCAAAAAAAAAAGTTAGGTGGGATGGCGATGTCATCGTCCACATCAAGTGATGCCTCTGACTTAGTGGGGGAAGGTGGTTCTTCAGTAGGAAGAGGCTCATCAAGAATAGTGACAGTGGCCTTTGAAAGAGGTTTAAATCCTAAACCAAATTTCTGATGTGGCATGAGAGTAGGAATGGATTTGAGATCATGTATACCTTGTTCATATTTTCCAAGGCCAAAACCTTTCCACGCGCATCGATATAGATAAGTTTTTGCAAACGTGGGATTCTGTAGATAATCAAACCCTGTTAGGTAAGGTTTGGCTCTAGGAGGAGAATCCGGGCGATAATGAGGTGTATCAAGACCACCGTAGATGAAATTGGTCTGTTGATTAGGCAAACCAATGGTGACGATGCGACCGAGACCTGGTTGATATTCAGGTTGTTTGTCTGGTCTACCATACTCATTAGGTTTGAGATGGGCATCGAAAGAAAAGAGAGGAAGCTCTCCTAGTGAGAAACGCTGCAATGTCTCTTCCAGATTTTATAAATCCGGTAGTTTGGTTGCAGGTATGGAAGAAGATGAGGCCTCGTCAGGAGAACATGCATTTTCTTTTAAAGGGGCAGATCTTGTGGTCATGTCGCATTGTGCGGAAGGAAAAGGATCTCCTGGATGAGTATATATTTTACCCTCATATTGATATTTTAGGCATCGATGGAGGGTGGATGGGACACAATGCATTGCGCGAATCCAGGAGCGTCCGAGGATCATGTTATAGTGGAACTTTCCTTCAACAATGTAGAAGAGTTCATGAAGCAGCTTCTTACCTACTCGAATGGGTAAGACCACAGTTCCTAGAGTGACTGCTAGCTGATCGTTAAATGATCGAAGGGCGAAGGGTGGGGGTGACACCACATTCTTTGGTAACTTAAGTTGTTCGAATGTGTGCGAGGAGATGACGTTGAGTGCAGCTCCACTATCGATCATAACACGTTTTAAGGTAGTGTTATTGATTTGGACTGTGATGAAGAGGGGAGCCTCCAAATCTTCGGAAGAAAGAGAAGGAATTTCTGAATCTTCAAAAGAAATGGTAGTTGATGGTCCATTCAGTCCAACAACCAACTCGAAGGGCTGGGGCTCATCGGAATTCACTGCGATGCGACGCAGATTATCAATTAGAGCCTGGCGATGTTGTGGAGAGGATTGGATGAGGTCAAAAAGAGACATTTTGACCGGAGCCTGGGTGAGTTGTTTCATAACACTCTCCTCAACAGACACGGGAACTTGAGCCCGTGGTGCAGCACGAATAGAGACCCTGGGTCGTGGGGCTGATGAGGAAGGAGAAACGCCTTCAGGGGTTGCAGAAATGACAACTCGTGGTCGAGATGCTGAAGATGAAGATGGGTTATCATAGTGTTGGGTTCTAGTGGCGATATGGATTGTGTCAATTTGGGAAGGTGGAAGATCAAGTGGAATGGAACCACTAGAGGTCTGAGTGGATGGTTGAGGTTTGGATGGGGCTAAGATGACAGGAGGTAATTGTTCCTCCTCCAGCAAAAGGTCACTTTCTTCCAGAAGGTTCTTGATAACGGCTTGAAGAGCTTTACACCCCTCAGTGTCATGACCCGGGGTACGGTGGTAAGCACAAATCAGATCAGAGTTAAACCAAGTAGGTTTCACTCCTTTAGGATTATAAGGTTTAATCGGAGGAAGGGTTATGGATGAAGATTGGATGAGTTGATGAAGGATTTCGGTATAGAATCCGGTAGACGAAGAGGGGGATAAAGATGATGAAGATGGTTCTTTTACCTTAATCGACTGCCGAGGTAAGAGAACTTGCATGTTAGGTTTAACAGTCTCTTTAGGGATCCTCTTATTTGTTTGGACATTTGGAGGAGCAGTCTTGGGCACTTGAGATGGGAGCAAGTGAGATATGATTGACTTTGGTGGAGGAGGAGCCCCTAAAATAGATTTTGAAGATGAGGGATATGCGACAAATTTTGCGGTCTTTGGAGACAAAGGGGGTTGCTTGGTCGAATGTACTGATGATTTAGATAATGTTGGTTTAGAAGAGGAAGAAGCTCCCAAAGTAGATGAGATTGGAGGGAGATAGGGTGCCTTGGTTTTTGGTAACGAAGATGATGATCCTGATAGAAGAGGTGACGTCTTTTTAGTAGGTAAGTCTACTTTTCGGGGTATTGATGAAGAATGTGTTGTGGAAGAAGATGATGGCTTTGATAAGTGTGTAGAAGAAGACGCCTTCTCAGTGGGCAAATCCAATCGTTTATGAGGCGTGGAGAGAGATTTTTGTGGAAGAGCACCAAGAGTTTTGATGGTCCGAAATATGGGCTTTCCTTTTCCAGGGATGGTGACGACTTCAACGGCATAAGGTGATTGTAACCTTTTTGGGGGAAGCAAATGGGGAGATACTGATGGTATAATGTTAGATTTTGGTTGTCTCGGTTTAGGTTCAGGAACCGAGTGTATAGGTGTTGGTGCTACTTCTTTTGATTTTTCCTGAATAGGTGAAGTAACATTGGTGATGGAAGAAGGGGGTGATGACGAAGCAGTTCCTTGCGAAGGGACTACTTCTGATGCAGTAATCATGGGTGAAACTACTGTAGGAAAAGAGATAGGAAGGGTCAAAATTGAAGATGCTTCCGTTGAAGTTGGCACAATGATAGGTACGTTCACCAAGGGCATAGTTGCAGCGGGAATGGGAGCAACAGAAGTGGATGTGTCTGAAGTGGAAACTCGAAGGGATGTAATTGCCTCGAGTATTGAAAGAATGTCCGATGATGAGACAGATGAGGATGACACTGTCTCGGGTATGGATGGAAGGTCAGACAACGGAGCAGGGAAAGATGACTCCGTGCTTAGTAATGTAGGAATATTCAAAGGTGGGCCATCTGAAGATGGAGGAATTCCGGTGATTGATGAAGTGGAAGGGGGTTCTGATTCGATTGATGGGTTTGCAGATGGATTGGTTTCAGAAGGAGAGTCCTCGGTAGAGATGAAGTTGATAGTGTGGGTGTTTGGTTTTTGAGATTCCGAAGAATTATGATTTGGGGCATGATTGGGGAAAGGTTGTTTAAAAACGTCCAGTGCTTGATTTGGGGGAGCGTTTGGGTTATCCAGAATGAGCTCACCTTTATCAATGAATTTTTGGACAAGATTTTTGAAAGTCTGACATCATTCAATGTCATGACCTTTGGTTCTGTGATAATGACAGAAATCGTTTTCCCTATACCAGAATGGGCGTTCTCGGCTTTCATCGATATCCTTAATGGGTGGAAGTTCAATCATGTGAACTTCCAACATTTTTTCTAAGATAGAGGCATATGATTCCCCCAAGGGAGCAAAGGATCGAGATGATGAAGCCCCTTTTTGAGCAGATGAAGGGTTTCTTCATGGTGGTTGATTAGGAGTACTATCGGTTCTTGATGTTTTTAATACGATAGCATTTGTGGACCCTTGATTCTTATCTTTAGGAGGGAAAGAATTTGGTTTGGTGAACCGAGAGAAATCTGGTTTAGATTTGGAGCGAAGTTTTAGCTTTCCTTGTTCAATGGCACGAGATTCGAGTTTGCGAGCCATCGTGAAGGCTTCTTCGAAGGTATGAAAAGTTTGGATCCTTAACGTGGAAGAAATGTGACTAGCACAAGATCGGGTGAACAAATCGATCTGTTGGGATTGAGGAAGGGAGAAAGACAATTGGTTGATTATCCCTCTCCAACGAGCGACAAAGTCTGCAATAGACTCATCGTCGAATTGGCGAATGTTGTAAAGATCTGTAATTGAGATCTTATGCGCAATATTTATTGAAAAGTTTTCAACAAACATTTGGGCCAATTGAGAGAAAGAAAACAGGGAATGTTGAGGAATGTTATTGTACCAGTCTAAAGCAGGTCCTGCTAGAGACATAGGAAAGGTACGGAGCATGAGCTCCTGATCTTGGACTATGAGGTAGCAAGCATGTTTGAATGCTCGCAAATGTTGTTGGGGGTCTTCCCGACTATGAAATTTTGAGAATTTGGGAAGTTCCCATTGGGGAGGATAAGGCTTAAAAGCCACCGAAGGATGAATGGGTTCATTGCACACTTCTTCAAAGGAGTATGAAGGACGGGCTCCTTTTGTGGAGGCTTCCAAGTCTGCAATTTTCTTGAAGAGAATTTGAACTACGTCGGATTGGGGAGGAGGTACATTGGTATGTCCTACATAAGAAGCAAGTAGTGGGTGTTGTTGGGGTGTCAATGGAGGATTCATCTGTTGATGGATAGGATGATAAGAAGAATAACCAGGTGTTCTGGGTGACACCGGGTGGGGTATTTGTTGTGAGATAGCTTGTGTATAGGCAGGCTGTGAGATAATAAGTGGTTGAGTAAATAAAGGTTGGGTGATGGATGGAGCCTGTGATTGGTGGACTCCTATGTTTGTTGGTTGGATCGGGACAGATTGAGGAATATGAGTGTTGGTTGGATTGGTCATTTTGGGGAACAAGACCTGAAAGGGGCCTTCTACTGCCGGATCAGGTATTAAGGGTGCCGATGTTAGAGGATGGGCGAAGGTCACAGTTGCTGGAATATTGGAAGAAAGACCCCCTAGAGGACGAGAAGTAGGAGCCAACTGACTATTCGGAGGGGGTTGGCTCATGAAGAGGTATTGACCTTGGGACACGATGGAGGGCATAGACGAATTGACGGCAATGTGTGGGTGTGCAGACGCATTCATTATAGCCAAGGCAGAAGACCTCTCAGAATTAGGTTGTGGAATATTCGAGGTAACTGCGGTGTTAGGGATAGGTAAGACTAATTGAGAACTAGTCGACATGGTAGGTGGAAGAGAAAAGGGAGGCATAGGGGCCTCGCCCTTCTCTGTGGCTCGAGGCAAGAGAGATGGTGCAAACTGCTCTACAAAGGCCTGGGAAGATCCACGAGGATAATTATACACTTGTCGGATTGGTGGGTCTTGGTCAGATATTTGGATCGACTTATGTACTAGGTAGTCCATGAGGGCTATTGGATTGCGATCGAGGAAGGCCTGAAATTCAGGATCCCCGCGAGGAACATACTCTGAGCCAGATGATATCTCGGAGGGACTAGGAGAAGTTGGACGTGATGGAGGCGCTTTGGTTTGATAGAAGGGATTATACGACCATGAGGGGGAACCAACTAACAGCGGTCCCGAGGAAGATTGGAGGGGTGCCGAAACATCCACGCTGGTGGTGATTTCGGAGGAAGAAGGAACCTGTTGGGCCATTTTCCTAGATTGTGACCGGGTGATAACCGTCATAAACAAGCAAGAAAGAAGATTGTCCTAACTAATGCACAAACATTTCAAGTAGCGCAAGTGATTATCTCCTTTAAATTTTGATGCCTTTAAGAAAAGAAAATGTTAGGGAAGGCTTTTTAGAACAGGAACTACTCAGATAGCCAAACTAAGGATGGTTTGGGTAATGTTTGGTGAGGAGTCCCGAAGGCACTTCAGTAAAAGACCGGTACGTGGCTTGATATAGGGGCCTACCCCTGCACTTCACACACCGCTGCGATAAGGGAGTCGGGTGCTTTGCCAATATATACCAAAATCTTTCGTGAATTTATAGCGCGGCCCGAGTACCGCGTAGGCTCTTCCTCTTGGATATCACTTCCAAGTAGGCGAGGCCAGGGAAGGAGTTTTGTTTAGATGCTTTATACCTAGTGATTTTGGCTTTGTGTGCAAGGGTGAAAAATAAAAATAAAATAGTGTCACTACCGATTTTGATCAATTTTCCAGCCTAATTAAAACTAGATGAAAAGCATGCAGCAATGACAAAGAAAAAGTTCTTTTTAAGCACTTAAAAACGAAGTGTTTGATTTCGATGAAGACAAGTCAAACAAATTCTTTCCCAAATGCGATTAGGTTCTTTTTAAGCACCAAAAACTGAAGTGTTTGGATGTGATAGACAACCAACAAAGAAATCCTAAAAAGGAGAAAACACCGAAAAAGAGGAATACCTGTAGGTTTAGCTCTCCAAGGTGTGTGGACTTCAAAAAGCGCGTTGTTGAGCTCTTCCCCTCGAACAATCCCACGAACAAGTAAAGTGCTCCGTAAGAAAAAGATCAAGCAAACAACAAACAAGATCCGGAAAGATACATCCAGATAATGGCGAAACGAAAAATTTCTATTTAAAGGAAATAGAAAAATTTCAAGATAATGATTTCGCCTAAAAGCAAGATTGAAATGATGAACAGAAATGCTCAAATAGGACTGATAAAAATCAGTGAAGAAAAGGAATAAAGTTCAAAACTAGAAAAGAAATGAACTTACCAATAAGGGACTTTGGTTCAAGTCCCACCGGGCGTGCCAGAATGTAGATCAAGAATTTTGCGCTTGTTACCTGTCCAAGTTAATGCACCAAACTAAACACAAAAACCCTGAAAAACCTCAATGAAATTGATACCTGATGAAGATGTAGACGGATGAGGAAGCCGATGTAGATAAGACAGGCGCACACGAGCAATTCGCACAATAGATCCGAATAACCTGCGAAACACCGATGCTTGACAGAAAAAGACCACGTTAAAAGATATTTAAGTGGACTACCCGAGAAGCGGGTCCGAGAAGCGATAAGCTTCCTCGGCGGATGTCAGTCCACGTTTTCAATTAAGAAAAGAAGCATACCTGATAAAAGATGTAAATAAAGACTAGATTTTCTGATTGCAGTAATAAGACAGAATCTAAACAGCAGACAGAAAGTACAGAAAACAGGGAACTATGAAATAAATGCTGGATTTGTGTTACCTGTATCCTTTTACCTATCTGCAGATAAATCGGCGTCGACTGGGTTGAATCGGCGTCGATTGATACTGGTCGGCGTCGATTGAAAGGGATCGGCGTCGACTGGATAAGATCGGCGTCGACTGGAGACAGATCAGTCAATCAGGGACTGTGCGACAAGATTCGGGAATTGGAAGGTGAATGTGGTCTGCTGGATGTGCCGAAGTTGGCGAGACACGGGAACAGAGTCACCAGATGATAGATGGTGGTGTGTGATGCTGATGTGACAGGGACAGAGTAACGGTGCTCCTCTCAGGGATTGATTCAGACAGGATTTGCCCTAATTTGATACAATTGATGCTAAGAAGATCTCCCTTTCTCTCAACCTGTATCTTTCGCTCTCTGTTCTCTTTTTCGCTCGTTCGTAATCTCTTCTTCGGTCTCTTCGGTCTCTTCCGTCCTTAGGACTGAGTTCTGGACTTGCTTTTATAATCGGCGCCGCTCCTAGAAAATCGGCGCCGACCATATGGGTCGGCGCCGATCGCGGAAAAGAATCCCGAGATGGCCAAATTGATTGATTCGAGAAAGATAAGACTTATCCCGACTACGGGAAAATATCCCGCTTAGGGAAGATTAAAAATAGATGTGATACATGGGTAGAATAAATTTGGGGTGGATAAGTGATTAAGATGCATGGGAAGAAGCGTAATTAAATATTTAATATTTAATCACTCATGGGCAAGATGTGATGGGATGAATTAAATTTGGAATAAAGTGATTAAATCACAAATTGGATAATATCCCAAGGGGATAGTTGGTGACGTAAACGTGCCCCAAGTTACCTAAGCAAGTAAACGAATGTGAGGGACACTAAATTGAGTAACCAAATTTAGGTGTCTACACTTCCCTTTCCGAGGCTTATGCTTTTTCCTCGTGATGAGAGCCTTGTCTTTAAAGGCTTCTTGAACATTCTGAATGAATTCTTCTAGCTGGAGATAATTCACCAGTTTGGAAAAAATCACCTCCTGTTGAGTGATGTTCAACAATGGTGATCAGTGTCTGAAATTAGGAAGGAAGAGCTCGCAAGGTGAGTGGGACTAGAAAATTTTCGTCCACTGGTTGACCGAGAGGAGAAATTTTTGCGCATAACTTAGCCACATGGCATAAGAAGGCTTCGACTGATTCACCATCATGAATACTCATTGTGTGAATATTTTTCTGAAGATGACAACATCATCATCAGATTATTGGCTTCATAGATGGTACACAATGCGGCCCATGCCATAGAGGAAGTGGTTGCTTCCCAAATGTGAGGTTGAACCTCATCTGAAAGGCTTAGAGTGATAAGCATTAATGCTTTTGCATTGGCATTTTCATACTTAGCTAACATATCAGTGTCTGTGGTAGGGGCATTCGTGCCAGAAACGATCCCCCAAAGATCTTCAAACTGAAGAATTGTCTGCATCTTGGTTTTCCATGTGGTGAAATTTGACCCTTTTAGCAACTGGGCATCCGAAAAAAAAATGCGAGGTGTAGACATTTTCAAAAACTCAAAATTGTATTTTATTTTATTGATTGTTCAAAAATGGTTACAAATGCTTACTAAAGGAACCTATCATGAAGATGGGCTCTATAAGCTCATGTAGTGAGACGTGGATGCTCCTGTGGGTGTTCTACTTTGCGTTCATCATCTGCATGCATATCCTCATTATCGCTCCAATTCTTCATGGATTTGGTGCACTTGACAACACATGTCGAACCAGAAATAGTTGAACAATGTCTTGACGCACCAATTCGTTAAATAATACGTTGCCCTCCTCAGTATTTGACACAATTCATTGAGCAAGGAAAAATAGATTCCGGTTGTCCTAATTGGCTCTCAGAGGTGACCCAGCAGAAGGATTCCTTGTAACACTCTATGGCATCAGAAATGTGTGACATGTACATGCTGGAAACTGTCAAACATGGCTCTACTGAAACGTGAGTGCTCGTGGTGGATCAAGAAATACAAGGTAGATGGCATCCGTGGCCTTGCTGATGAGATCCTCCACGTAGGTCATTTCACTTGTCTCCTTGGTGCAGGCTGGGGCTCCTTCCATGGAAACTTCTCCTCACGGCTTACCACCTTCATGCACATCACACTAAGAAATGCAAAACTATTTTCTTCAATGGGCATTGATTTCCATGGCCAGGTTAGTTTTCTTGCTCCAAAAAACTCCAGAATGCCAAAATACGCAAAAACACTGTATCATAAGCTCCAAACACATAGCAAGGGTTTTAATTTACCATGTTTCCAACCAGGAATTCGCATGGTTAAAGAAATAGTTAGTAAGGGCACTGCACAAATTGATATAAAACAACAAAAAATAGATTCAAAGCAGGTTGATGTCAAACACAGTCATCAAATGCCAAAGCTCCAAAGAGTGCTTTCACTGCACATTTTTGACAGGAGAAAAACAAAAACCCATAAGGAAGACAGGGTGTTGCACTTTGACAGATCTTTGTTGGTGAGGTCGCTCCATGCCAAGGAAAGAATTAGAGCTTTGATACTACATGATGGTCAAGAGACAAGAATGATTTATTCAATGTGTGAAAAAAATGAGCAGAGCCTCAAATATAAAGCCTGTGGGAGGAAGGAGGATAGTTATAATTGTCCATCAAATACATAACAAACAACAATGTATTAAAACTAAACTAATGCTAACATGTTGTTCATATTGTTCCTTCTTCCTGTGGATATTAGTCTACTAGTTTTTCTTCTATTTTGAAGTTGGCTTCATTGTATTTAAAAAGGAAAATTTTATCGTAAAGTCAATTTATGTAATCAAGTAATTAAGTATTTTAACACTTAATTAAGAACAATTAGTTAGGTGAGGTAGTTACATCCTCCCCTTAGCGTATATGAGGAGGGACTCTCTTCCTTTGTAAAAGGGGTTGGATATTGGTGCATTTGAATGTAGAGATATAAATTTTTGGAAATAAAAAAGAAAACCCTCTTTCTATCTATCCTTGTTCTTCTAAACCTTCATTTCCTGGTCCATTGATGTTTTGTTTGTATTATTCAAGAATTTTAATCTTTGTATTCTTATTCATGGAGTAACATGAGTTTAACTTTGGTTTGATCTTCATTTTATGTGTTGTGGATTTTTCATCTATGAAAACACACATGTTCTTTAGTTTCATTTGCATGCATGAGTAGGATAAAGATCTACAGTCTTTTAATTTGAAAGTGTCGAGGTCCTCTTTCCTTTTCTTATACAGTCATTTTGCATTTATTGCGCCACCAAGGAGGATTTTCTTTGGTGCACTGGGATTAGATGTCGACATATAGGAGATTGTTTCTCTAGGTGCATTTTTGGATGTGTACAATAGGATTGATGTTATAATGCATCTAGGTGCTACTTATTGGTTTAGGTCGCAACATGTATTGAGAGTGCTAATACTCCAGGAAGTGTGCCACCAAGGTATCCTCATTTGGTTTTAATTAGTTTGCAAGATGTTGCATTAACTTAGAGTTTCTTGCGCCCAACCCAAATAAGAGTTAAAATTGACCAACTTCTTAAAGAGTTGAAGGGTTGTTGTACCCTAAGGGAGTTGATTTTTCCATCAACAAAACAATTCAACCAACACCCTATGTAGGGGACTGAAACTGAATTTTGGTATGGTTACCTGGCAAAATTCATCCCTGATTGTCAATTTTGACAGGATAAGTGAGGTTTAATGTAATTATTACCCTCACAAATAATGTGCGGTCCATTCCTTAAATCATTTCCCAAAAGTAAAACGCTTAATAAATATGTCCATTGTAAAAGTGGAACCTTAGCTCAAGTTAAATAAAAAAATGTTATTAACCTCTCTTGTTTGCAATTTCCTTGATTTCTAATCATGCCCATCCACTGTACCCCCTAATCTAAATCTCCTAAAATCATGAGATAAGGATATAATTTTCAGGTGCTAAAATCCTTTATGTTTCATTTTTCTGTTCTCATCTAAAATTGGGTCGTCCAAGTTTTTTTTGTTTACAAGGGAGGAGAATCTATGAAGGGTAGAGCCAATCACCCATACAACATATTCATAGCTTTAGGGGTGATTTCAAAACATGTTATTATTTTTTTACATAGTTGTCTCACTATTTTAGTTTACACACAATGGGCCCATAATCAGACTTAGGGTTACAAAACACATAGCACACATTAATGCTACTAAAACCTGGATAGTAGCAGATGGGCTCTTGCATGTTCAATAGGTTGCACTAATTTTTTTGTTTTTTTTATCAGGTGCTTTATTTCATGAACACAAATAAATCTAGTGTGTGTGTCCTGTTTAACACGAACTTGCGCGCGCACGTGTGTGTGTGTATGTGAGTGTATCAATTTACATAATATAGGACACAATATAAAAACACCTAATGGGTGAATGTGCAAGGACATGACCTTATGTACATGGGTGCATTTGGAGTGTCCAAGGGTCGAGTTTGCAGTGAGGTTGGGGTAGTCATGGGATATACCACGACTCCCCAACACTCCCATGTATGGAGGTGAAAGAGATGGGGATTGTGGCCCAATGCAACAACTATGGGTTGTGAGCATGCGCCTACAACCCTCACCATCATCATTTCCAAGGGGAGATTGGCAACACCAAGAAAATAGTAAAATTTCTATCTCATGCTCTCTTACATATCAAGTGCACATTTTCCTTTTACAAATTTTACACTCTTTACTTACTTATACATGTATTTTGTTTGATTTTTCATATACGAAACTTTGACTTCTTTCTTTCTCTTCTTTTGTAAAATTTTCCTTAATACACGAGAAGAAGAATCTCACATCACCAAGAACAAGCTCCAACAACATGCTACTATAGATACATTTCATCCTTAGGGTCTACTTCCCTTTCTTGGTCTCCATGCTTCACATTGTAATCACTTCACATTTCACTTATCCACTAAACATGCTCTCGACTACAATCTTCTCTATAGGATCACAAGGTACACATCTTCTATTTATTGTATGCTATAAATATATTCACTCAACAACATAAAGTGGGGGAAAAATGTAGACACAAAATATATGTACTTTGGCACATTTATAAGTCCTAGAGCATACTTATATATACATGATTCCTAAGCAAGAAAACTAGTAATTGAAAATGTCTTTTGGGCATTTTTCTTTGTCTCTTATACTTTTATTGACCTTACACATCCTTGTATAACCATGTCAGTATTTGAATGATTTATCTTTTATGGCCTCAGACATTAGTGCCCATTTATGAAAGAAGCACCTAGGCACTCCTTCCCCTTCAAGGTGCTCCTAACCCTCTCTAGCCCTTTCTCACTCTTTTAGGTCTCTTTTACTTCTTGGAAATATTTTACACTTTTGGGTCGGCCTTCCTGTTGTCACTTACAAAATTCAAACAAGGGAATCATATGTATATACATAGTTATAGCTCTCAAATAAGGGGCCAAAAAAATAACATTGTCTACTATCACCTAATTTTGCATCCAAAGGCATAAGAGCATTATAAAACATCCATCTAGCACATTCACTCAAGGGAAAAGGGCTGCATCACTTTGCATACACAAGATAGGAGGGGAAGTCTATTCTATTCCATCTCACACATTCTATACATTTTCTATATTCTAAATATAGCCTGCTATCATTGTGAAACTTACACAAGGGCATCTTAGGGAATCATTACTCACACATTCACAAAGAACTACATGGAGTTTAAAATGTATAAGTGTAGAGCTCAGTACTAATTTCACTCTCTAGGTGACTGTTGGGGTCAGTTCGACTCCACATTTTGCATATTTATTTTTAGGTTTGATGTGGTTTGTGGGCATGTGCAGTTAGGTGTCTTTCTTTGTAGGTTATAGGTGAAAACATCGATATTGGGAAAAACTTAGAGCGAAAAACAAAGACTAACAACGAAGCTCCTCTTGCACAGAAAAGATATGGGTGGACACTAGCACCCAGATCTAGTCATTAGTGATTGAGTGCTCTATACTCCTTATGGGCACTTCTGTCCTACACATTTATGGGTTTGAGAACCTCCATTGAACCTTGAAGATGTTGTTTCCAGTTTGTTTCAGCTATTCACCTGCCTAGATCACTTGAAAATCAGTTAAGTCATCTATCTCTCTCATTTTCTTAGGTGGTTTCATATTATTTCTTTCTTGTTGGTTGTCCATTTACTGTATTTATCACTTATATATCATACACTATATTAGTTCCTCTAAAATTAAGATTTAATTCAATTTATATTAAATTTTTTCTATGCACAAATAGTATGAAAATGTTATGGGGGTTCCATCATGGTGAGACAATGCATTTTGTATAGTAGTCAGTGGCAATAATTATCATGTTATTGCTAACATACGATAGAATCATTGTCACTATAAGTGTGGAATTGACTAATTTGACAACTAAATGCACATATGTAAGTTATATGTATATTTGGAAATACGTATGCCCTACATATTCTATCGATCCTTTCATAGTTATAATTATGAAGATCTAGAATAATTTGTCGTGGATAGAAACATTATGTTTACCAACCAAAAATATATGAGACATTTTAATGACGACGAACTCTCAATTTATTTTTTATTATTGCCATCTTTACAAAATTATATAAAATCACTAAAAAATGTATTATATATATATATATATATATATATATATATATATATATATACATATGAATTTTTTGGGGTAACTTACATAACATGCATGTATGGTATGCACATCATGGTGGGTATCTATAGATTCATAGAGTGGCCTGATTAGCTATCGCCTTGGAATTTCTAGTGTACAATCTTGTCATTGCCACAATTTTAAGATAGGAACGATTGAGATTAAATTTATGTTGGTTGAAAAACAAAATAATTTATATAAGTGGAACAAGAGAAACTTACACCAATGATGCAGAGTGTAATAAATAGCATCACGTGAAGCTAAATTCCCTAGGGAATCAACATAACTAGATTTTCTTTGTGTGATAAACTAATGAAATGAATGAATTTAGAAAGATTTTAATGAAGTCTACAAGATCGAAGAGTCTATGGGATCAAAAGTTGACACATTAAGATGATTTTAGACTATTTTCAGTATCAGACCTTCTATTGTGAATCTTGATCACAAAACCCGTCATCTTTTTAAGTCTTATTTTTTTCAAATAACTCATTTAATCTGTCCACCTTCAAGTCATTTTTAGTACTAGATACAAATAACATCATAAACTGAACACTCCATGATGAAGTGCACTCTATTAAACTACTTTAAGAACTTTACACAAGAGAATTAGATAAAAACTATAAAATAAATCTTTTAGAGAGCATATTGCACACTAGTTTAATCTTTGAAGAGAAAACGGGCTGAAATGATAGACAAGACAATCATTGCGAGAGTAGCAACAAGTGTCGAAGCAGCAGAAGCCTCTGCTTTCCGAAAAAATCTGTCAAATTCCTTCACACCATTTTCATTATAAAATCTTTTGAACTCCATCGCCACAGCTAGGGCCGCTGAGCCACTTGATGCTAACAAATACCCAATTACCTGCAATCAATATATTTGACAAAATAAATAGTATTTCAACATTTTTTTTCTTTTCCTTTTGGCCAAGGCTAAGGGTATATCGCATCAATAAGTGTTTATAAGGCATTGTTAGGCCAGCCTACATATGAGTTTTGCAGCTTCTTAACAAGAAACAAATCGCCTTAACCACACAGTGAAATTTGAATCTTTTAATAGATTGTATTATGAAAAATCGAAAATAATGTACCTGATCTGCAATGAAGTTGAAATACAACCCAAAAGGGTTGGGCAACAAAAATTTCCTGGTCACTATAAGAAAAATTGCCGGGACTAATTGTACAACATTATACGCCAACCCTATCGCACTTCCCGAAAGTAAATATCTGCAATCCAACACACCCATCTTATATTTCTCAAACAAAACATACAATAAATCACAGAGAATGAAGAAAAACAATTAAAAAATCACCTGAATGCATAGACGTCTTTGAAGGTGGCCGTAATTATTTCTCCGTTGCCGTCAACAAACTTAGTATTAGTGACCAAAAGTGTAATGGAGAGGGCAAGCAATATGGCCGCCAGGATTCTCATAATCAAGCTAACCATCGCATAATTTTTAGCGGATTTCGCCATTCTTGCCGTTCTTTTCGTTTCGCAGCACGCCTTGCTGAAATCTATGGTTGTACTACTTCAGTTTTAATGGCTTTTTATTGAGGAAAACAATGAAGATATCGATGTTTTCCGTTGTCTGCTCTGGTTTTATCGTTCTCTTTATGATTCCATAATTTTTGTTTTTATGCTGACATCGTTTTGTAAGGTGTGAAAAACCTCATTTCAGGTGAGCACGACGCAGATTATGATTTGTATGTATTGACTGGATACACCCAAAATTCTTGGCTATACATTAGCTGTTATAAATGACGCAGCTTTGGCCGGCAATGGCCAGTGCAGGATTACCAAAATACCTTCACATTCACAAACCTTATAAACCTCGACTGTAATAAGTTAAATGGATTTTGGGGGAGTGCTTGTCACATATGTATGCCGTCTCTTAGGGTTTTGGGCTCACTCTTTTCCATATGTTGACGCTATATATATTGACAATCGCAAGAAAACCTACATTTGTTGATTATTTAATTGTCTAGAGATCAACAATTTAGGGTCTTAGGGAAATCATAAATTTTTAACCCTAAACTTAAGGTGCCTCTTTTAGCTTATTGCTTTTCTTTCAGGTATTTATCGAATAAGCCCATGGAATGACAAATCCTGTCAAAACAAGTGTATTTAGTTTTAAAAAGATGAAATTGTTGTGAATTGCATATCTTGTTGAGAGGCATATATGTAGTCAATAACATTTGAATACTCTTAGTATTTAGTAGGAAAGTGAAGAAAAATACAATTGCATCTAGAGAAGATTAGAATGGAAATTGCATGAGGCTATACAATATTAGTTTGTGAGTGTAGTTGTTCATTCAAGTTGAAGCCAATTTTTTTGTGGCTTCAATGTAAATTGTCTATGTCGCAAGTACATATGACCAACTATTTGTAGCCTAATAGCTTCAAATCTTGATTGAACTTCAATCTACATTTTTCTGAAAGTGTTGTAGTCAACATGGTAATTGCAAATAAATTGTCTACAAAATTACTGTTATCCTCTACTCATAAGTGAAACAAGCATTTAGTTAAGAAACTGAATTATACAATACTGGTTAAAAAGAGAGACACATTGTTGAAAACAATACAGTGATTGGAATGCTAGCATGAACATCTCTTAAAGCATGGTATGAAGCACTACATGAAGAATTGTAGAGGGGCAGTACCTTCCCCAAAAATAAGAAAATCTATTGAAAACATTTAAGGTACAAATGGTAGGTTTATTTTTCCTCGAATTCCAAATTTCAGGAAGCTCAATACAACCATTGGAATATCATAATTCTACGTTTTGTAGCTCCTGTGCATTTCTTTGTTGCTAGAACGCAGACTATGGAATGTATAAAATGAAATGCAATTCTTTTGTTGTTGATAATATTGAAATGCAACAAAAAACCTGTCTACAGAGCAAGCTTGTTGTTGTCACTTCATGATCCAAGAAAATAAGAAAGTTCGTAAATTAATTCTTGTAATTACAATGTTGAATAAATATTACAAACAATCAAACACAATATGGAACAACAATAAACATGCTTCATTGAACAAATTGAGTATGGAATCAAATCCAAAAAAAATCTTATATTATTGTTAAACATAAATACAATTACTAAAATCTACAAAGGTATATAAAACATGAAGTCATTGTTAATATTAGTTATATACCATATATATTATTAAAAGAAATTTATTTTGAAATTTAAATCCTGCATACACCCTTACAAATAATGTTGGAAAGTAGCCTATCCTAAATTTAGTCTTTCGGGACATTTTAAATCAACTAAAAAGGAAACTTATTGTGTGTCAGGAATGGGGACGAAAGCTTGGTAAATATTATTGATATGTAATTAATCAAATTACACTGTGAGAGTGTTGTACTATTTATAGATATTGCACAACAATTTACACAAAAAACATTTGTTTATATAGGTGGAATAGTATGAACCAAAAAACCATGTACGAGAGTGAAATAAAAAAAATATGGTTATAAAACCATATAAAAATAGTAATATAATAAGTAACCATAAAGTAATAAACTAGATTACCTATAGTAAATGTTAGCATACGTTGGATAACTTATATTTTTTAGGTGTCTATTCTATCCCTTTATCTTCTCCTTCTAGTATTCCATTATTCTCTCCTTCTGTTATGTAACCTCTCCATTCATTTAGGGGAGTCTAGTACAATTTTCTTTCCTATAAATATTGTATGTGAGCTCTATGTTGAATAGAATAATATGAGATATACAATCTCTATTCTTTCTTCTTCATTTTTTTGCCTCACAGTTTGATACCAGAGCAAACTTGATCTCTACCTGTGTGTTGGAAAGGAGAGACTGTTTCTTTTTCTACTGATGCGTGGAGAGGAAACAATCTAAGGATCAAACACAAGCTGGACATGGATATTTACTCAGCCACCTGCGTAAAAATCCCCTGCCCGTGACCACATTGAGAAATCTTCTTTTTGAGTGGAAATTGAACTTGTTGCTGTTGCGTGACTGGTTTGCTGCAGCAGGAAGAGGCTATCACTTCATCGCACGAGGAGTCTCAGGACAAAGCCTTGTTCTCAAAGCCTAATTGTGGCCAGAAGAATCAGAAAGGTCCCCCAGAGAAGGCAAATCCAGCGCAACCCAAACAACAAAGATCAAAAGTCAAAGAGATGGTGTCACATTTGCAGAACCAATACTCATGACATTGATCACTGCTGGCATAATAGCTTGAAACAGGGGTCTTCAAGCCATACAAGCACATCCGGGCACGAAGATTTTCAAAAGTCCAAATGACGTCCCCGTTGGAGAAAGCACAAGGGACATCTCGCAGCCCAACAAGAAGATGATGAATCTGATGAGGAGACATCAGAAGGAGCCCATTGTAGTAAGAATCTTGTACTCATCTCTCAAACTTCTCAGCCCATAAAGAAAGTCTGGTTGATAGACTCTGGTGCAAGCAAGCATATGTCAGGTGACAAGAAGCTGTTTGATTCACTACATGAAGAACCAACTGGAGATCGAGTTCGGATAGTGGATGACAAAGAGTACATTGCAGAAGGAATAGGGAATGTCACCATTCCTCTGGGACCACAAAAATGTACACTTACAAAGGTACTATATGATCCTAGCTTGACTAGCAACCTCTTGTCAGTTACTCAGCTCTGGAATCATCACCTTAAGGTATGAATTTCTTGTTCAAAATGGCATTAAATCATGCTTAATCTCCCGACAAAGGTACGGTTCTTGCTAAAGCTTTTGTAAAAGATAAGTTATTTTCTTTAGATATTGTTTCATCTTCTGCAGTAGCTTTATCTGCTTCAACAATAGAATCAACTGCCCTATGGAATTTTAGATATGGACACTTGTCGGTCAGTTCATTGCACCAGATGAGTTCAAAAGCAATGGTCCGTGGACTACCCAAATTGTCCAGTTCCTTGCCTATTTTCCCTGGTTGTCTTGTAGGAAAACAACACAGAGATCCATTTCAAGCGAGAACCTTCCATGCCAAGAAGTGTCTGGAGGTAGTTCATACCGATCTGAACGGCCCATTGCCTACTTCATTTTCAGGATACAAGTACTTCCAACTATTCGTGGATGACCACTCTCACAAGATGTGGGTATATTTCCTAAAGAAGAAAAGTGAGGCTCTTCAACACTTGCAGAACTTCTATCATCGTGTTGTCAAAGAGTCTGGACAACCACTTCTTCTACTCCACTCAGATCGAGGGGGGGAATTCACATCAAAGAATTTCTTGGCCTTCCTGAACCAACACGACATTAAGCAGCACCTGACTACTCCCTATACGCCCCAGAAAAATGGCATTGTTGAGCGTCGCAATTGCACAGTGATGGAGATGGCTCACTGCATGCTATCAATTGCAAAGCTAGGAGAATGCTATTGGGCTGAAGCAGTACAAATGGATGTATATCTTCTCAACAGGGCACTGACAAAGATTCTACAGAACAAAACACCAGAAGAGGTATGGAGTGGTAGAAAGCCATCAATTTCTCATTTGCGAGTATTTGGTTGCACAACATACATGCATGTCCCAGCTCAGAAGAGAAAGAAGATAGAGCCAAAAACACTCCCGTGTATCCTTCTTGGCTACAGTACTACCTCGAAGGTGTATCGTCTCATGGATCCTGAGACAAAGAAAATATATGAGAGTCAGGATGTGGTTTGTGATGAGTCATCCTTTGACTCAATAGTATCAACAGAAGATCCACTTCCAACCACATCTCACCGATTAGTCTCTGAATCAGATGATGAGCCAGAGGAGACTACTCAGAGAAAAGAAATGCTGCCAGGAGAACTATTTGTTGACCTTGGAGAACTGGAGAATGTGACTCCACATCAATCCTCATGGAAATGACACAGTTCTTCTCAAAAGCAGCCAAGTTCTCATCCGAAGTGGGTACAAAGCACTATCAAGGACTCACATTTGCAACAACTCCTAGATACATCATCCGGAGTCAAAACAAGGAGTCAAACAAGAAATGAGGTAAACTTTGCACTCATGAGTTCACTGATGAATAGCTCGAAGCCAGATAATGTTTGTGAAGCACTCAGTCAACCTCAGTGGAAGGAAGCCATGGATACAGAATATGACTCGCTCATGAAAAATCAGACATGGGAACTTGTCGATCTGCCTACAGGAAAGAAACCCATAGGCTGCAAATGGGTTTTCAAGACAAAATATAAGGCAGATGGATCCATCGAAAAACATAAAGCATGACTTGTAGCAAAAGGATATGCTCAGAAAGAAGGCATCGACTATGAAGAAACCTTTGCACCCACTGTGAAGATGAAGACCATCAGAGTAGTTTGCGCACTTGCAGCACAGAAAGGATGGAGACTTCAACAGATGGACGTCAAGAGTGCTTTCCTAAATGGTGATCTGAAAGAAGAAGTATACATGACCCAACCTGAAGGATTTGTTGATGAAGATCAGCCTAAGAAGGTATGTCATCTCATCAAATCACTTTACGGACTGAAACAAGCTCCCAGGGCATGGTATATCAAGATCAATGATCACCTTTTGCAGCATGGGTTCACTCGTAGCCCCTCAAATTCAAATTTGTATATAAAGAAGGTAGGCAAAGAAATTGTCATTCTGGTTGTATATGTAGATGATCTTGTGATCACTGGTAGTTCAGAAGATCAGGTTGATATTGTAAAGAATGATCTCAAAAGAACCTTCGACATGACAGATTTGGGGCTACTACATTACTGTCTTGGCTTGGAGATATGGCAAAAGGAGCATCACATTTTTGTCTCCCAGACAAAGTATGCCAAGACACTCCTGGAAAAGTATAGAATGTCTGACTGTAAACCTATATCCACTCCCATGGAAAAAGGCTTGCAACTTTCAAGATTCCAGGACTCACCTCAAGTAGATGCTACTCTCTACAGGCAATTTGTTGGAGGGCTCATCTATTTGACATATACTAGACCATAGATCTCTGCTATGCTGTCAGCTATCTTTCCAGGTTCATGCACGAGCCAAAGAAATGTCACTGGAATGCAGCAAAGCATGTTTTGAGATATGTCCGAGGAACAACTAATTATGGTCTGGAATATAAGAAGAATGATCAATTCTTCTTACAGGGATATGTCGACTCGGACCATGTTGGATCTGTTGATGACAGGAAGTCAACTACAGGATACATATTTCATCTCGGATCTGGACCTATCTCGTGGATAAGCAAGAAGTAGAATGTTGTTTCTATCTCATCCACAGAGGCAGAATATCACGTCGCACGAGGAGCTGTGTGCGAAGTGATATGGATACGTCACATTTTGGATGACCTGGGAATTCCTGAAAAATAGTCACCTATTCTCTATTGCGACAATCAGAGTGTGTTGAAGCTCGTGCAGAATCCAATCTTTCATGAACGAACAAATCATATTGAAATTGACTGCCATTTCATTCGAGAGCACGTCTTGAACCATCAAATTCAGCTCCAGTACTGTCCTACTGAAGCACAAGTTGCTGAAATTCTCACTAAATCTCTTGGCAAAGTGAAATTTGAATCTTTTAGGGGTCACATTTGCAAGAATAATGTAATAAGGGGGGGAATGTTAGCATACGTTGAATAACTTATATTTTTTAGGTTTGTTCTATTTTATCCCTTTATTTTCTCCTTCTAGGTGTATTCCATTATTCTCTCTCCTTCATCCAAATCTGTGTAACCTCTCCATTCATTTAGGGGAATGTAGTTGAATTATTTTCCTATATATACTGTATGTGAGCTTCTTCATGTTGAATAGAAGTAATGTAGAGTACTTCACTCCACATTCTCTCTATCCTTTCTCCTTCATTTTCTGCCATCACCCTTGAAATCTAATTCTACAATGCATAACTATAGGTTTTACCTTGACATCCCCCTTAATTTTGCATTGCCTCAAGAGAAGAGGAGAGGAACTCTCTTGTTTGCAACATCTTGAATTTGTCACATGTAAGTGAATTCATGAAAATATCTCCTTGTTTTTCAGTTGTTGGGGAAAAATAAAGCTAAATGGCATTGTTTCAAAACATGCACGTGAATGAAATGAACTTGTACCTCTATGTCTCTGCTTTGTTAACTCATGAAATACTTGATTACTGAACAAGTTTCTACTCACATTCATTGTAAACATACAAGGTGGTGGATTTCTCTTGTGGTACTCCAAGTCCATCAAGTCTATGACATAAGCCAAGTTTGATCGCTCCGTAAAAAACTCCACTTTGTAGAATGATATTAGGCTTATGTGTAAGATCGAGAAACATAATTTTATTTATTGCTTCCTCATGATATTGGACCACATCTCAAAAATAATATAAATCTAGTTGATTTCGTGTCATCAATGTTACATGCATGATTTGAATACAAATATCCATTAAAGAAGAACTCATCATTCTTCCTGTAACTCTAGACCAAATTCCATAGTGGCCCTTGAGATGCCTCAAGATTTTCCTTACTTATCTTCCACTGACAAAATATAAGTTCTTGCATGAACCGTGAAAGATAGCTAATTACAAAAATGATATATCAGGTCTAGTATAGATCAAGTAAATGAGACTCGATCCAATATTCACTGTGGATAAAATATGGATAACATTTACCATTGGAGATGGACTTGTATGAAACAACTATGATTTTTGTATTCCTTAGGTGTTCGACATTCTATGTGTATCCATCATCCTAAATTTATCAAATTGTATTGGAATATTTCAACCATCAGAAGGAAAGATAAAATCTACACAGGTCTTTCAAATTCAAAATATGAAAGACAAAGTGACATGAAGCCTGAGAATTTGGTTGCAAGTTGAATAATTGATTCAGAATTCTTCATTCCCCATTCATCATATTCGTGTGCTTCTAGTGATCAGATTATTTATGTCAACATATATAAGATGAACAATGATTTTAAAAAATATAAAGATTAATTAAGAACAATAATGTGAGGTAAATTTAATTGGGATCTAATAGGTTATTCCCCTTAGAACACGTATTGAATGATTGGTCGGTCTTGAATTTAAATCTTTATTGGAATAAAATTCAACCTTATAAAGATTGCTTAGGATACATATACAATCATTTTGATGAGTAGTACATAATGTTTCCTCTTCTACTAGGTTACGAAAAAAAATCATACTTGAGTCATGTAGACTTCATGCCACCTACTCCATTGATATCAAAGAAATTTACACATTTATGTGATGGCGTCATATTTAAATCTGAAATTATTCATCTACACTAAAGATCATCCCAATTGTTAATAGTTTTCTTAGCTTTTGGATTAAATGTATCCTACATAGTATATGCCTAACGAATTTGGATATACGCTTTGCTAAAAGAGGAGAGTCTTTTTCATTTTATTGAAAATCCCCCAAATGATTTTAACTTGATTTTCTAAAAATCCATTTGCATCTAATGGGATTATTATCCCTAGTGGAATATCGATAAGGATAAAAGTGTTATTTTTCATCACTGGGATTGATACCTCAACAATAATGACATATTTCTGAAGCATTGAGACTCAAGGGATTCCTAAGGCACACTAGAGGTCTCTAGATTAAACAACAATCTACAACACCAAAATCAAACAAACTATATTCACCTCTTAAAAGAATTTATCTGTGAGTTCATGGTGATAAGTTGATTGCGACTTAGAAGGAGGCATCCAATCTTTGTATTGGAATCAACATTGTACTGCACTCACTTGTTAATACTCCTTGAATGTATGTCCCGTAAGGGTTGGAGTCCTGTCAAGATAAGTCAATCATCCCCATAATCACTATCAGAAGAAGATGTGGAACATCTTGTCCTATTCCATCCTAAAAGGGATGTTTTGAAAGATCAGTATGAGTTTGATATGTGCATGAGGAGGAAACACATCAAATTTTTTATCTTAGAAGGGAAATATCTGAAATGACGTGGAATTTAGTGACATCTTCAGAAGGGGCATTAGTTCAATCTGATTTAAAGTGAATCCTTCCACCAAGATGGAAAGACCCTATATATTTCCTAGTCATAGCAATACACAAAATCCTCCAAAAATGTCCAATTTGACAAAACATCTATGGCAGCTAAATGAAACCTTTCATAGTATAAGTGCATTCAGAGAGAGAATCCAAGACTTATATTTTCCAGTGAGTTAATCGTAAGGTATGTCAGGATAAGATCTAATTGAAAACTGGAGGAGCATACTGTTATATGCAACTATGCTAATAAATTATGGATTTTTAAACGCCCCCATTTTACCAGGGCTTCAAGACATAAGGTTATCCCAGTGCTTGTAATGGAGACCCATATAGTCTTACCGTGACTAGCGTAAATTGTCAGAAAATGATTTTTCTTGTGTCGCGAGATGTTCGGATAGACCTTAGTTGTTGTCATGAGACCTATATGATCGTTGGATGATCCATTACATTTTATGGAACCTGCAAAGAGTCCTCAGATAACCTTCAAAAACCCAAAACACATGAAATCCATTAAATAGGGATAGAGTTCAATCTTACAAATGATTTTAGGGCCCCAGTTCTTTGACACCAACGGTCACTTGATGGAGCTTAACTTATGACAGTGGTTGCACTACATTTTAGAATGAGCCATGCCTACTTATGCTTCCTCCAATAATCATGCCCTTGGTAGCGTTTCTGCAAGATGTACTTGTTATCACCAAATCACAACACCCTTATGTTTACACAAGTGCATATACTTGAGCTCACGGTGTGATTGGATAACATGGGTACTATCTCCAAGTTGTGGGACTTGCTACTTGAGATAGACCTCCAGAGAAAGTTGGTTCTTACTCCTAAACTACCTGCCACAATCTACTCTAATGCAGGAAAAACTATCTTTCCTAATCTAACTTTCCAAGGGACCAAGGAGAGAGAATGCATGAAAATGAAAACCTACACTAAAGCGGTGATACACTCAGAAAAGGAGGGGTGTGAGAGTAGTCTTCCAATGTGTGAAAAATAGAAGTAAAGTGCATACTAGAAGGGGTGATAATAGTTCTCCACAATTTGGAAAATACATTCACAACAATATTTCATACATGCACAATAATAATGATCCTTGCAAGAGCATAAAAATAAACACAATATTTTTGTAATCAAGGTTGAAGGGGCAAGAAGAATGCAAGACAAACACAGCAGGGGAAGATGCATCCACAAACTTATATTTTATTGCTTCATGATATGCACAGTTCAATCTATTACAAGATAAGGGCCTGGATCACCATGCAAGGAGTCCACTACAAGGGCCTGCAGCACATTGGCTTCACAAAGTAATTTTTAAAGAGCTTTGCTACAACAAAACTACCTCCCTTTACAATGAGCCCAACACTCCAATTTATAGAAAAATGAGAAGAGAGAGAGAAGGGGAAAATGGAAATCCCAAAATCTATCCTTCAACCACTTGTAAGAGGAACTAAATGGAGTGAAATGATTATATGTTACTTGCAAAAGGCTCCCCATACTATCCCAGGTGCTGCAGTAGAGAAAGAATGATGACCATGCCTCTTAATTGCACTCCCAACTACCAAATAAAACACTGTCATGAACCCCACCACGTTTTATGAAAAATATCCATTTATTTCTCATCAAATCTAAAATTTATTGATTTTTGTGCATTGGGCTCGGAGCCATGATTCCAACGGTACAATTTTTGTGCAATTTTGTTGAGAAATGCAAAAGTTATGGCCTTCTGAGTGCAGAGCAACTATTTTGGGTCTGTCGGGCATTTTCTGTCATTTGACGGGAATGAGCATTAACTGACTGGAGATGATATTTATTTTATTTAAATATATAACTGATGCAGTAGAGATGTCATGCTCATTCCAGAAAGTCCAATTTTATGAAAATCGGAGCTCGGAGTCAAAATTTATGGCCATTTGAAGTTTGGGAGGTCAAACATTGACTTTTCTCTTTGATTGCGGCTATTTCGGCAAAATCGGGTCTGCGTGTCCCGATTGTCCCAGAACAAAAATCTCTCCATCACCTTATTCAGGCTTCCTTGTCCATGTCTCTCTGACGTTGACCAGGTCGTGAGGGCTTTGACCTCCGCATTCACCGCAACGTATGGTTCCTTTTGCGGCTTTTTCGCCTTTGCGCGTCCCTGCGCGTACTTTTGTCCAGACTGTCCCGAGACACATTTCTGCGCGCCACCCGCAATGCATTGACTTGCGGAAAAATCATATTTTTACATCCCGTGCGTACCTTTGCGTCCCAACTGTCCCGTGGACCACCTATGAAAAAAATTCTGCTTTTCTGATTGTCTTTACCTACGGCGATTTTGGCAATGCACGCCCCACGCGTCCTTGTCCCAACTTGTGCGGTCTGGGACAAATAAATCCAATTTAGCTGATTCCTTTGTATTTCGGCTCCAAACTTGGTACGACAAACCTTGGTACGATCTGCACTGGTATGATCAGCAACCTCTAGACCCGCAATGCATTAAAACAAGCATGCGACTTCATTTTTTAGATTTTTTCAATTTTTTGCTAACTTGTTGGATTTTTTCCTTGGATGAGGGAGTTAGAGAGAAACCAAGGGGGACCCCCAAAACATGATTTTGGGCATTGAATCAATCTACTTACTCAAGACTGAAGAATTTTATGTATGTTATCAAAATTACCTCGAGGGGTGAATTTTGGATAACAATACTTGATAGAGAGTAATAGCTAGTTATAGCAATATAAATAGATGCATGAATGAAAAAATGAACTTCCCCTCCTATGTGTGTATGAATAAAATGCAGTCCCTTGTCCCTTAAATGAAACTATAGGGATAATTTTATGCTCTTGAAATGCCTTTTGATACAACCTTAGGTGGTAGTAATAGATGCTTGGAGATTGGTCCTTTATTATGGTCACATAGCTTTATATTTATGTGATTCCATTTTTTGAATTTCAAAATTGACAATTAAAAGGCCAACCCATAAGAAAACAAGATGCCTAGAAAATAAAAGAGGCCCAAAAGAGGCAAGTAAGATGCAAAGAGGTCAAGGGCACGCAAAGGGGATGAGGGCGCTTGGGTGTTAGAGTCTTGGCTGGGCCCTAATATCTAGATTCAAGGAAGATAAAGCAATGAAGATAAAATTGGGCCATAGGGTCTTCAAGACTAGAGAGAAAGAAAGAAAAACAAGAAATAGGCCAAAGAAAGTAGTCAATTATTATTTTTCTCGCTTAGGAATCATATGAATAATAGTATGTGATTAAGACCTAGAAATGTACCCAAGTGCATTATTTTGTGTCTACATTTGCCCCCAATTTATGTTGTTGAGTGAATACTCGATAACATAAAGTATATAAGAGATGCATACCTAATAACCATGTAGATTGATGGAGAAAGCATGTTAAGGAGACAAGAAAAATGGTGGAGTGATTGAAATGAAGTGTGGAAGCTAAAGAAGAGGAAGTGACCCTAGGGATGAAACATATGTGCTGTACCATGTTTTTACCTATTTTCATTGTTGTGCTTACATTGTGCTTGAGATTTCTACTTCTTATAAGGATGAACCTGTAAAAAGAAGAGAAAATGAGTACTCAAAGTCATGTATATGAAAAATTTGATCCAAGTATGTTAAAATGTACGTAAAATTATTTAAAAATGTAAAAAGGAACATGTGCACTTGATCCATGATGAGTGAAAAGAATAGAAAGTGTCCTAAAAATGGTGTAGAAGAACGATTTTTTTGGGTGATCTCGCGCCAAGATCTAGTTTTTTGGGCGATCTCAAGCCATGATAGAATATTGTTAAGGAGAAAGGTCTATTGTTATTCTCCATACCTGACTGCTTCCCAAAGTTTATACACCATTGCAGATGGTGTGATCCTATTTTTTTCCTGTTTGATCCAAGTAAAAAAATGAGATAAAATACATTCTGATTGTTGAAGGATTGTGCCTATGCTGTGAAAATTGATCTATAAACTACTGAAAACTATACTAATATGAGAAAATAACTGTAACTTCCCTTGATCATAGGTGCCTAGGAAAGGTTAAGAACACCCATGTGCTCATGTTTGTATTTGGGCATTGCTATTTGTGGTGATATGAGGACCCAAGTCAAAATTTGGGTCTTTCTGTGTATGTAACTATGTTCTATTCCCGTACTGTACATGCTTGTACAAAATCTATGAGCTGCTATATGGGGTGAATAATTCACCCAATGTATGCCCCACATCCTTTAGGGTGCATGTGATGTCACTAGGATAATGCATCCCAAAGGAGGACTGGATATTGATTTGAAACTGTAACCCTGCAGGAGGAATGGTCATGGTAGAAACCAAGGCACATGCAAACAAAGTGGCTAGAAATATGTGTTAGTGAAAATAGTGTCAGCATAAATATTACCTAATACATTGTTTTGTAAACCAACTATGGTTATGCCTACATGGCATTTTGTTATTCCAACTTGTTGACAATTTCTCCTTGTCAAACTATTTTTTTCTTGTATATATTATGGTGCTTGCCAATGTTTTCATTAATATTTTTTTTTTGTTTCTCTCATCGAGTATCATTGGTATCCGATCTTTCCTCTCCCCTTGGCATGCGTGGAAAACGTGGAGATGTTTGTTGGTTTTGGCATTTTGGCTAGAAACAAGGTGACCTACTACATGTTGGCTAAAGAATCAATGTAGAATTTGAAAAGGAATTGGAGATGTGGCGTTTTGGAGTAAAGTGACATCCTCACTTGCAGACTTGCGTGGAAGATCTTCACCACCTATTTTTTGGTGTTTACTATTTTTATTTAGTAGCGACCTGAGTGGATTAGTGTTGAAGGACAATGTGGAAGTGAGTCGCGTGGAAACTCTTTGACATTTGTATCATGTGGCAGCAACCTGTGGAAGAAAAATGATCAACAAGTGTAAAGAAGATCTGATTGGTGTTTGGTTTCTCCAAGTTACTTTTGGTGTGTAGGGATCTGTTTTCCCAAATATTTGAGTTTTGTTTTGTAGACCACATGTGTGTGGTAGATCTTAAAAGCACTAAGATGTTGATATGTGTGGATCGGACACCCAATCTTGACATTTTTGCTGGTGTGTATAAAGAAACAATACTAGACCTGTGCGGGTAAGCAAGTAAGAATTTTTTATCCCTGTTTATTTTCTAGAGTCATGTCTGCCCCCAAGATATTTTCTCTATGATACTTAGTTCTTGAAAGGGAAAAAGTATACTTCATGGAAGACAAATATGAGAACCATTCTCCTCTTTAAATATCTCTAGGAGATCGTAACTGGAACACTCACTCATCTTATTGACGTAGATGAGAAAATTAAGTAGGGATGAGGCCGATGCAAAATCCTTGATGTTGATCACTCAGATCATATCTGATTTGGTGCAGCCACACATATGGAATGTGACAACATCAAAGGTGTCCTGGGATACTCTCTCCACCATCTATGAAGCAAATAATTTGAAAAATATCCTCCATCTCCAGTCAAAGCTTCATACCATGAGTATGAACGAAGGTGAGAAAGTAAAATAATTCTTACATCACGTAGTGGAGTTATGAGAAGAGCTTAGCATCTTGGAGTCGAAAAGAAGAAGAAAATAAATGTCACATCCCAGCCAGATGATGACTCAGATAAATATTTCCCATACTCAGCACATTGCGGTAGACACAAAGATGATTTGGTTCTAGTATCCCAAACATAAAATCCATCAGAGAATGCTTTGTTGATAGATACTAGTGTGAGCAAGCACATGATAGGTGATAGATTTTTTTTTATTCATTAACTCATTCAACCACTAGAGATCAGGTACGTATTACAAATAACACGGAGTATGTAGTAGAAGGAATAGGCAGTGTGACCATTCCTCTTGGGACAAGAAGATGTACTCCTAAAAAGGTGCTCTATGTCCCTATATTGACAAAAAATCTCTTTTCTATCTCTTAGATGTTGAGTCATAAGATCAAGGTGGAGTTCCTTGTTTAGAATGACATCAAATCATGTCTAACATATCAAAAAGGTATTATACTTGCTAGAATTTTTTTGAAGGATCATTTATTTACATTAGATGTAGTTTCATCCTCTGTAGTTACATTATCCACCTCCATGGTGGAATCCATTAAACTCTGACATTATCGATATGGAAATATTTTGATCCCTCTATTAGCTTAGTTTGAAGAAAATGGTATGAGGAATTCCTCCTCTCTTTCATTCATTACCTCTTTTTCTTGGATGTATGGCAGGAAAACAACATCAGGATCCATTCGAGTTGAGTACATTCCATGTCAAGAATGATATCAAGGTTGTGCATACCAATATGTGTAGACCCTTTCCTGCCTCATTTAAGGGGTTTCATTACTTTCAATTGTTATTGATGATTATTCCCACAAGACTAGGGTGTTCTTTCTCTGAAAGAAGAGTGAAGATTTTACACACTTTTAAATCTTCTATAAGAGGTTTATTCAGCAAACCAGAGCAGCCCCTTAATTTCCTCCACTCAGATCGAGGGGGATAATTCACAATGAAGATATTCTTGGCATTATTTAAGAAGCATGACATCACACAACACCTGACTTCCCCTTATACTCTGCAATAGAATGGAACTACATAACTTCACAATCATATTGTCATGGAGATGGATCATTTCATGTTTTCCACTGTGAATTTGGAGAACATATTTTGGGCAAAAGAGGTCTAGACTGCTTTATATCTTCTTAACCAAGTACCTATAAATGTCTTGAAGGGAAAGATATCAAAAGAGGTTTGGCGTAATTGTAAACCTTATATTTCTCATTTGAGAGTATATGGATGTACTACATATATGCTTATTTAAGATAAGAAGAGGAAGAAGCTTGATGCAAATACATACCATCACATATTTTTGGGGTAGAGTACTACCTCAAAAACATATCATGTCATGGATCCTGAGATAAAGAATATATATGAGAGTCGAGATGCTATTTATGACGAGTCATCATTTGACTCATTTTCACAAAAGGAATATTTAACACCAACCTTTTTTCATAGATTTATCTCACATCCAAATGATGAGCATGGGGGTTCTTTAGAGAAGAAAGATGAGTTGTAAGGTGAATTGTTTGTTGATCTTGGGAATTTGGAAAACAATTTTTCACATCAGTAGCAATGTCAACATTAGAAGTGGGTCCAAATCACCATGAGATACTCCCACCTGAACTCTCTTCCAGAAACTTCATCGGGAGTTTGAATGAGAAGAAAAATGAGAAATGAGGTAAATATCACAGTGATGAGTTCAGTGGTTGATAACACTAAACCTGATTCAGTTCATGAGGAACTTAGTTAGCTAGAGTGGAAGAAGGCCATGAATGCAAAATATGACTCCTTGATTTAAAATCATACATGGGAAGTTGTTGATATTCATGCAGGTAAGATTCCATTAGCTGCAAGTGGATTTTCAAAACAAAATACATGGTAGATGGATATATCGACAAGTATAAATCATAACTAGTTGCAAAGGGTTATACTTAGTAGTTGAATATAATGAGACCTTTTCACCCAATGTAAAGATAAAAACAATTAGAGTTTTCTATGCATTGGTATCACAAAATGGATGGAAAATTCAACAGATGTGATTTCTCAAATGGATATATCAAAGAAAAAGTATACATGATCAGACTAGAATGATTTGTCGATGAGAAACATATTCAGAAGGTATGTCATTTAATTAAGTATCTTCATGGACTTAAACAAGAACCTAGGGCATGGTACATAAAAATAGACGATCACTTATTGCAGCATGGATTCACATGTAGTCCCTCTGATCCAAATCTATATATAAAAAAAATAAGTAGAGAGATTGTCATCTTGGTTTTATATGTAGATGATCTTGTGGTCGTAGGGAATTCTGAAAATATCATTGAATATGTTAAGAATGATTTGAAGAAATCTGTCGACATGAAAAATTTGGGGCTACTTCACTATTTCCTTGGATCAGAGATATACCAGAAGAAGAATCATATTTTTATCTCCCAGATGAAATATGATAAGACACTCCTAGAAAATTATGGCATGTCAGATTGTAAACCTATGTCCACTCCAATGGAAAAAGGTTTGAAACTTTCTAGATTCCAAGATTCACCTCAAGTAGTTGGTACTCTCTATAGATATCTTGTTGGGAGTCTTATTTACTTGATGTATACTAGACCAGACCTTTCCTTTTTTATGAGATATCTCTTCATAGTCATGTAGGAGTCAAAGATATGTCATTTGGTAGTTGTGAAGCATGTGTTGAGATATGTCTGAGGTATAATTAACTATGGTCTAGAGTATTAGAATAACTCTATGTTATTCTTGTAGGGATATACAAAATTAGACTATGTTGGACCTGTTGATGACAAGAAATCAACTTTAAGTTATATTTTTCATCTCGGGTCTAAACCTATCTCATGGATAAGTAAGAAGAAAATTATTGTTTCTCTCTTATCCACTAAGGTAGAGTATGGCACCGCATGAGTAGCTATGTGTGAAGTGATTTGGTTACGTCACATTTTGGTATATATGGGCATTCCTAAAGAAAATCCTCCCATCATTCACTGTGAAAATCAGGGTGTGTTTAAACTTGTGAAAAATCTAGTTTTCCATGAGAGAACAAAGCACGTTGAGGTCGAATGTCAATACATTCAAGAAAAAGTCTTGAACCACCACATCTAGCTCTAGTACTACCCCAAATATTATTAGATGGAAAATATACTCACCAAGTCTCTTGGAAATGTGAATTTTGAACTATTTTGGGGGTACATTTGTAAAAACAATGTATTAAGGGGGGAATGTTAGAATACTAGTTAATACATTATTTATTATCAATCGACTTAGTCAGTTACCATCCCTAACCGATCAACAATTAGGTCATACCATTTCTGAGAATGTATCTATTTGCATTTTATTCGAATAAAGACATCAAATTCTATTTTTATTTATCTCTTTTTATCAATAGAAAATGGTCTAAGGGGTCCCAAAGGGCACCAAAGTGCCTGGAACTTGCTTTCCTAACTGGGCGTTGGTGTCTGAAGACATGAAAGATAAAAAATTAAAGTACCGACTGAAATGTGGTGTGTGTAAGACCATAAAAGAAGAAAGAAAAAGAGAAAAGAGGTGAAAAATTATTTTCAAACACTAGTTTACTTAGGAATCATGCAAATTATAGTATGATTTTAGGACCTAGAAACATACCCAAGTGCATGATTTTGTGTCTACATTTGCCCCAAATTTATGTTGTTGAGTGAATAATGGATAACATAAAGTAGATAAGAGATGTGTAAATGATAACCATGTTGATTGTGTGGCAAAATGTTTTTCGAGTGGACAAGTGAATCGTGAAATGATGCAAAGTGAAGTTTGGAAACTAGGAAAGGAAAGTAACCCTAGGGATGTATGCATTGTACCATATTATTGTAGCTTTTGGTTATTGCTTCTTGTAAGGAAATACATATAAAAGAAGATCTAGAATGTAGTCAAAGTTCTGTATATGATAAATCCAAGAAAAATGTGCAACCAAGATATGTAAAAGTGTGTAAAGGAAAGTGTGCACCTAATGTAAAAGAGTGTAAAGGATAGAAAAAGTGTCTTGAAATGTTGTGAAGAACAAGTTTTTTGGGTGATCTCATGCCAATAAATTTTTTTTGAGTGATCTTATAGCAATAATGAGTTTTTTGGGTGATCTCATGTCAAGAGAAAGTTTTTTGGGTGATCTCATGCCAAAGAGAAAGTGGGGGAGATAGGTCTAGTGTTACTCTCCATCCATGACTCTTCCCAATAAGCACAACTATAGATGACACATATTGATTTGTTCCTTCTTTCCTAATTGTTCCAAATTATTTTTAATTATAGTGATTATTCAGATTGAAATGGATTATAGGAGATTATATGCATGTTGCTGCTAGAGGACTGTACCTGTACTGTAAAACTTATCTAAATACTTATGTGAACTATGTTGATATGAGAAGATAACTATATCTGCCCCTAGAAATTAACACCCAAGGGAGGTCAAGAGTGCCCATGAACTAGTGTTTGAGACTAGGCACTAGTTTCTATGTTGTGATTTTGACCCAAGTCTATTTCTGGGATGGTTTTGTAATGGTTACCTATATTAATTTTGTTCTATAATGAACTAAACTGTATCTCTTAGCTATTGTAGGTGTGATTTTTTCACTTAATGTATGCTCCCATTATTTGGGGTGTATGGAATGATTTTCAGAGTGTGTGGTCCAAAAGAGAGGACCTAATGCTGATATGAAACTGATACCTATAGGGGTAGGGGATTTGCATGGTAGAAATCAAGGCACATGTAAAAAACGTGTCTAGTAACATGTGTTAGTAAAAAAAATAGTAAGCATGCAATAGAAGACAATGTAAAAATCAAGTAAGTGTGCAAAAACGTAAACTAAAAAAAGTGGTTTTCATACATAGGACATCACTCACAATGTTACAAGATAATTAGGGCCAAAGTGTACAAAAGCATATAAGTAATGATCAACAAGACATAGGGCATAGCCCACAAACAATGACATACAATAGAAAAAAATTTCAAGAAAGGTGTGATAGATATCCATGGTGGTAAATAGTCATACAATGAAAATGCTACACATGAAGCACCCATTAGCATGTTAGAAAGATAAAAATTATGTTAAAGCATGTATGTATCGATAGAAATTAACGTGATAAAAATAATAAGTAGTAAATAATGAAAAAATAACACCTGTAACATATCAGAGTATGAAATGTAGATTCCCTCATGAGCCTCAGTGGGTTTGGTAAAAGGTATAATGTCGAGCATCATTACAGTATGTGAAAATCTATAAGAAATTTACATTCATAACTAGAGACTAAGTAAACTTGCATGTGTACATGATAGAGATAATGATATATAGAGTATCCATCTAACATAGTAAGAAAAGTGTGATCATGTAAGTAATATAAGAAATCAAGAGTAAGTTCAAACAAGATATGAAAATTCAGTGAATGAGTGTGATGGAATGGTATGTAATGTTTGAATGTTATAGGAGAAACATTCCACCTAGTGGATGTGTATAAGATGAGGTTCATTTATAAAAGGCTCCATAAACAATCAAAAATGAACCATTGAACAAGAGTGTGTCATTAGGAAATGGTTTTAAAGTATGCACTAGAAAGATAGATCATAAAGCCTTGAGCATGAAAAGTGAATGTGGTGAGGTTCATTTCAGATTTAGATCCTCATCAGTTGATTTTGAACCATGGAACTAGATTATGTCATAGGGTCATGAGGATATAAGCCATACACCAGAGTGCATAATAGTGCTGAGAAATAAAAATTATGGAGCACATAGCGTAATAGTGGAGACAATAGATAACTAATGATAGGAGGTGGGAGAAGAGAAATACTGATTCCTGAAGTGTGAAGAGAATATAAGGATATCTAATGATAGTGAAAGGGAAGGTCCCTCCACCCAATATATGAGGAGATAAAGGCATGTGATCATGCTCGTAACATCGATGGTGTAGGAGAGTGACAATGTGGATTTGAAGGATGACTATGTGGTGAATGAGGTGGTGAACACATATGTGAATTAGACCTATGTGGTGAAAACCTATGGGAAAAAGACCTATGTGGCAAAAGGGTGGTGAAATTTCAACTATATGAATGGGATTCTCTAGTAGGGGAATTAGGCTGATGAGATGGAATAATAGACCAACGAGGATTAAAATATCATGAATTAGGTCAAGTGTGATTACGAGAGATATATGTAGAACGAGCCTTATATTTGAGAGGCCTAAGAGACATAGATGTTGAAAATGGTGGAAGGATGTCATCAATTAGAGGTAATGATGTACATGGTGGAATTAATTTGATAGTTACAACTTGTTTATTGTAAATGAATCTGAGACATAAATGATTCATAGAATGAATTGCTTGAGTGATGCAGAGCCAAGGAATACCTAAGAGCATGTCACAACCTTTGATTGAAAGTACCACAGTGAAAGACATAAGTATTGTGAGAGTCTTAAAGTAAAAATAATATTTATATAACAAAAAAATTTAAGAAATTGATATGTAATATGAGATAATGGACATTTTATAGCCACGATAAGTATAATAGAGCACACACCAATAGGATTTGTTGGATTGATCATGCTGTTCTGGACATAATATGAGCTGATAGAAGCATTGATATGCAATGATTCAGAATTGAATAAAGAATGATAATTGTGATATGATAATTAAATGGATGGTAGTGATGCATCATCAAAAGTAACAAGGAAATTGAGAGGCCCTGAGGAAGGATGAGGCACAACTCGATATCTATGATTAGCAGAAGAATTAGGAGCTTGCATTTCATGCTTGGGAAAAGGGTCTTAAAAGATTTTAATATTTTTGTTATCATTGAGTTGGCAAGGAAATTTTTTGAGAAGAAAATTTTTTGAATTCCTTGCCAATGCTCTGGGAGTCTAAGTTAATCTACTGTAACCGGTGCAACTATCATATATGCATGCGCAAGAAAATGTGGATTTCTGTGGTGGCCTTTCAACCTAGGATCCAACAGGGGAACTCCACTGACCCTGCAACAAAGCTAGTAATTTATTGCTAGAGAGGTATTTCTCTAAAAGTGGGAAAGGGAGTGATAATTGAGGTAGGGGAATTAATGTTACAGGTAGAAAATCAGATTCCTACACACACTAGTTAGAAAATTCAACACATGCATTCATGAGAAGAAACAACCCTGCAAATGGCAAGAAGACGATATAAGATTGTGAACTCAAAGTTTCTCAAATATCCTCATCAAAGAGGGTACAAAATAATTCTTCTTATATTGATGCTTAAATGAGAGTTAAACATAATGTGGGAATGGAAGAAATTTGAGAATGGAGGAAAGTAGAAGAAAATTGGCTATCTCCTTTGCTTTCTCTAGGTACAATGCACTCTTGAGTTTACAAGATCAATCGCCCCTTTTATAATAGCACCCCTGAAGAAGCCATTAAATATATTGCAAGAAATAGTTACAACTTCTTATTTGTTAGCAAGAAACGGTTTACAATATTTTCAATTATTTGTGTCCATTCAGATTCTTGATTGACGAAGAAACGCCAATGGCGAGAAAAACCATACTTTTCATAATGTAACCATTACACTCATTTTGTAACTTTTAATTTGAATTGTTCATCTTTCCTTTGAAAATTTAAACCAGAGTCATCAGCGTGGGAGAAATTTAATGGAGTGAGCATGGAGGATGCCTTTTTCATTTTGTGAATTTATAGAGATTTGGCATTTTTTACATTTTCTTGTAAAAACACGTTGTTTGTTATGTTTGTGTAGGTCCATGCCTTAGGCTTGAGGATCCAAACCTGATCCCAAGCCTTGAGGCATGGCTTGGGAAAAGAGAAAATGAAAAAATTGTACATGTTATAACGCATATGTGTTATGTGTAGCATAAACATAACGCGTATGCATTCTGGTGCAGTATAAACATTATGTATGCTTTTGACATGCTTCTATTCACATAAATAAATGTTTAAGTAAAAGTGTTTCATTTATTATTATTTATATTTTATTATTTCTTATTTCTTAAATTTATTTATTATGTATGCTTTTGACATGCTTCTATTTACATAAATAAATGTTTAAGTATAATTTTTTAAATGAAAAACTTATACTTTAAATTTATTTATGCAAATATAAGAAATTAGGGTCACTCTGCACCTTATGGAATTAGTCTCACAGCTCCATGAGTCATGGTTTAGGAGATAGTTTTTTTGAAGTATAATCTGGTCAGTACATAGGTAATTTTTTAGGATTTCAGGATTCAGCCTAAATATTTTAGCATTTAACTTCTACAATGAAAACCCTAAGCCATAAGCCATAAACCTAAACACTAAACTGTAAACCTTGATCCCTAAACCCTAAACCCTTAACCTTTAACCATGATCCCTAGACCCTAAAACCTAAACCCTAAACCCTAAACCTTAAACATTCAACCCTTACCCGTGATCCCTAAACCATGAGCCTTAAGCCCTAAACCCTAAACCATAAGCCCTAAAGCCTAAAGCCTAAAGCCTAAACCCTAAACCATGAACCATGAGCCCTAAATGCTAAACCTTAAACCCTGAACTGTAAAAACTAAATCCTAAACCCTAAACCCTAAACCTTAAACACCGAATCCTAAACCCCAAACCCTAATCCTTGAACCCTACACCCTTATCCTTGAGCCCTAAAATCTAAACCCTAAACCCTAGACCATATACCCTAAGCCTTAATCCCTAAAGCATAAAATCTAAACCCCAAAACCCTAAAACCTAAACCCTAAACCCTAAACCCTAAGCCCTAAACCATAAACCCTAAACCTTAATCCCTAAACATTAAATCCTAAACCCTAAACCCTAAACCATAAACCCTAAAACCTAAACCGTAAACCATAAACCCTTATCCCTAAACACTAAATCCTTAACCCGAAACCCTAAACCTTAAACCCTAAACCTTAAACCCTAAATCCTTAACCTCGATCCGTAAACCCTAACCATAAACACTAAACACTAAACCCTAAACCTAAAACCTAAATCCTAAACCATAACCCTAAACCTTGAACCCTGAACCCTGAACCCTGGACCCCTGAACCTTAAACCCTGAATCATGAGCCCTAAACCCTAAACCCTAAACGCCAAACCATATTTCATCAATATTTCTTAGTCTCGTGCCTAGAACCATCATTGAGTTTGTTTATAGAACTACCTTGTTTATGAGAGGTGGGACAAGTAACTAAATGGATATGACATCTACCTTGTGCCTTGTAATGCATATATTACACATCTCTTCCAAACTTGTTTCTCCCCACATATACTTGCGCTCTTGAATGTAAATTTATTCACACTCTGAAACAGATTTCACATTTATCATATTTCCATGTACAGTATTATGCAAGCCAGGATGACCCATTGGAAGCTGGAAAAAATAACCATCACAACAAAAAAATTAATCTTAAAGGAAACAAGAGAAATATAGAGAATATATCAATGGAGAGGTGTAGGATCATAATTGAATTTCCTGTAGTATCCTCTCCTCTAGAGAAAGATAAAGTTCAAGTGTTCTACTGGAATGGATAGTAAATTTGATAGAACTTCCTAAAGTGTTCAAAATAAGAATAGAAATAGGGGAATGGCTAAGAACACTAAGGGGTTATCAATCGACTAGTAAATCTTTCTCGTTTAGTTCTAAATGGGAGTTACCTGACCTATTACTTAGTGACCTTCCATTCATTGATAATTCCTTATATGATAAACCCATGGATGTTTTCAAAATCCCCTAAACAAAAAGATAGGGGTAGTCATCAATTCTAGTGAAGGGTGTGATTTGATTTCTAAGAAACTTGAAATTCATATAGATTTAGAGGTCATAACACGAATTTTCAAATATCTCTATCATTATAAGTGGAAGCCAAGTAATAGTGTATCCCTGTACATCCAAGGATTGAGGAATAAAGGGGTCTTTGGAAGGATTGAAAAATAAGGAATATGACATTTCCCTCCTTCAAAATATCAACAGATGAAAAACATCAAATTTTTATGACTCTCTTTGAATGTTCTGCCTACAAATTTGATGAACCTTGAACTCTATGACCTAAACCCTTAACCCTCAACTATGAGACCTAAACCCTAAACTATAAACCCTAAACCCTAAACCCTAAAACCAAAATAATAAATCATAAACCCTAAACACTAAATACTAAACCCTAAAACCTAAACCCTAAACCCTTGACCCTAGACCCTAAACCCTGAGCCCTAAGCCCTAAGCCCTAAATACTAAATCCAGAGCCCCAAGCTCTAACCCCTAAACCTTAAACAAGTAACTTTGAACCCTGAACCTTAAGCCATAAACCATGAACCATGAACCCTAATCCATAATCCCTAAACCATAAACCCTAAACCTTAAGCCTTGAACCCTACACCCTAATCCTTGATCCCTAATTCCTAAACCTTAAACCCTGAGCCCTAAAACCCTAAATCTAGAGCCCTGAGCCCTAAACCGTAAACCCTAAGCCCTAAACCCCTAACCCTTGATCCCTGAGCCCTGAACCGTAAACCCTAAACCTTAAGGCCTAATTGTTAAATCCTAAAGGTCCCTAAACCCCTAAACCCTAAACCCTAAAAACTAAATCATAAAATCTAACCCATGACCCCTAAACCATAAAAGTCTAAACCCCAAGCACTAAGCCCTAAGCCCTAAGCCCTAAGCCCTAAACCCTAAGCCCTAAACACAAAAACCCTAAACCCTTAACTTTGTGACAAAAAATCTTAACCCTAAAACCTAAACCCTGAACCCTGAACCCTTTTCCCTAAACCTTAAACCCTAACTCATAAACCCTAAACCGTAAACCATAAATCCTCAACCTTAAACATTAAACCATGAGCTCTAAACCCTAAACCCTATACCATAAACCCTAAGCCCTAAACACTAAACTCTAAGCCCTAAATCCTAAACCATAAACCCTAAAACCTAAACCTTGACCCCTAAACCCTAAACCCTATTCTGTAAGCCATAAGACCTAATCCAAAACCCTAAACCTTGAACCCCTAAATATAAACTCTCAACCGTAAACCATAAAAACTAAACCCTCAACCCTCAACTCTCAACCCTAAACCCTTAACCCTGATCCTTAAACCATAAACCATAAACCCTTTTCCCTAAACCCTAAACCCTGACCTTTAAACCTTAAACCCTAACTCCTAAACCCTAAACCATGAACCCTAAATCCTCAAACCTAAAACATCAAACCCTAAACTGGAAACCCTAAACCGTAAACCCTAAATCCTTAATCCTAAACCTTAAACCTTGAGCCCTAAACCCTAAACCCTAAGCCCTGACCCCTAGGCCCTAAGGAAAAACCCTAAACCTTGAACCCTCAAACATAAAACCTCAACCCTAAACCCTAAAAACTAAACCCTGAACCCTCAAATCTCAACCCTAAACCTTAAACCCTCAACCCTGATCCCTAAAACTCTAAACCCTGAACCCTTGAGACATAAACCCTAAACCCTTAACCTTGACCCCTAAACCCTAAACCGTGAACCTTGAGCCATAAACCCTAAACCCTCAACCCTTAACCCTAAACCATAAACCCTAAACTATAAACCCTAAACCATGAACCCTAAGTCATGAGACCTAAACCCTAAACATTAAATCTCAACTATGAGCCTTAAACACTAAACCTTAAACCCTAAACTCTAAACCTTGAGTACTAAACCCTAGACCTCGAGCCCTAAACCCTAAACCCTAAATCATAAACTCTCACCCAAAGGAAAGTCCTAAAAATAGTATTCAGTGTGTAAGGAATAGTGTTTAAGGTGATTGATCGACTCATTTAGTTTTTATGAGAAATTACTTCCTTTGAAGTCCTAAAAAGGCATTTTTGGCCATTTTGTAGTTAATTGAACACCCTTCAGAACAAGCTAAAATGAGCTAATCATGTTACCGAGTTATCAAGGACCATTATTTGTGAAGTATTAAGGCATCGTTTGTCTCTATAAGAGACATATGAGTAAAATCATGTATGAGAATCATGAATTTGATTCCATGAAAGGATGCTTTTAGAACTAGGAAATGTGAGGGGATGATCTTTATATGGAGCACCAGGTTTATAAGAATGAGAAAATCATCTGAGTTCACTTGATGCAATTCACTTGGGACTATTCGTAATAACTCATTCAACACCTTGTAGTGTTATCACACCTGAAGGAGGAGGCACATTACAATCACCTCATTTTGGCCATAGGATAGGAATCCCATTCAGGGAACAATCCTCTATCTATACAGTGAGGATCTCTTTTTAGTAAGAAGTAGACAAACATCATAGAGTTAATTCATGGTCACTAAAGATAATTATGGACCAAATTTAAAAATTAGTACCAATTCAAGCAGTGGTAGGAAAAAAAAACATTTTAGAAGGTCAAAAAACCTAAAAAATGACTATATGCTTTCCCAAAACAAAGACTGACTACAATATATATGTCATGAAATTTTTAGGTTGCTTGATGAAATCCTAAAAATGAGTAAGTACAAACGAGATTAGATTTTGAAAAAACTATCTTCTAGATTATAATTATTGGAGCTACAAGACCACTTCCATAAGATGCAAAGTGACCCTAATTTCTTATATTTTACTAAAATAAATTTAAAGTGTAAGAAATAATAAAAGTATAAGAAATAATAAAAGAAATCTTATACTTTAACATTTATTTTTGTAAGTATAAACCAGCAAAACACATATGCATGGGTACTTACTACACAAAATGTGTAAGCGTTATAATGCATAAGCATTACAACGCGTGTGAATTACAAACATAATGTAAGAAAATTGTTTGTGAATAATGTTTTATTACGCCCTCAAAGATACATTGAACCATTATTTTTTAGTTTACATCAATTAAAAAAACTCATTGTGCCACAATAGTATTTTTCTGAGTCAAGAAATAACAAAATTGATTTGTCATGATCTTTACATTGAAAGGTTCTATTTGTACATTTCAAACTTGTTACAAATTTATACATATATAGTTGTATATATTATACGGGGAGTCTTCACCTTTTGCGGACAATTTTATTTGCACAAACATGAATACATTTGCTACCTCCAGAATCAGACTGTCAGTTTAGATGCAATTAGTGTTGAGTAAAGTAGTAGTGGAGATACTATCAAAGTAGAGACTAGTATTTACGAGCAAGAAACAACAGAAGAGTGTTCTACTACCAGTATTGAAAGTGGATTAGTTTATCTAGGACGAAAATAATCCTATTCGGAAAGTGGAAAATGAACAAATTACCCAAAACCAATATTTCCCCTTATAAAAGAAATTCGGGTACACTTTTATCTGTTTTAAGGGTTCAGAGTGGTTTGAATTATTATGGAAAAAACTCTGGACTGTAACAGGTAAAACTAGTCATTTTTTACTTGAAAATTGGTTCAACCATTGAGAAAAGTAGACCTCGGGAAAGTGAGGACTCCAGGGGATGATTTTTTTTCTGATCACAACACTGTCCAAGTCTCGTTCCATTCAAAAAGTGTATTGTGAAATCACCTCACTAAATCTCAAAAACAAATTCCTTTTAGAAATGCACCTTGTGCTCCCTGTAACATCGTTATGTTTACCATCTGCATATCCATCCAAATACCTCTTGTAATTATTACTAGGGGTTAGTTGGTTCACTCTGATACTAGGAAATTGCGTAGGAGCAGACACTGGCACCATTGAATTTAGTTCTCTGACAACATCATGCATTGTGGGTCGAACAAATGGCTATTTCTTGGACAAAGAAAGGCCAACTGGAAGTTTTTTCTTATAATCCTAAGATCCGTGCAAGTTTCTGTAACTTCTGTATCAATAGTTTCGATGAGTGTGTTGTAATCTACTTTTGATAGAATCTAAGCTCACTTGCCAATGTCAAAGACAATTCCATCCACATTTGAATGCTTCTAACAAAAAACCTTAAAAATACTCAAACAACATACAGTTTAATCTCTGAATGAAAATTAACAAACACAAATCTTACCAACTTTGGCATATTTGAGTTATTGGCCACAATTTCTTTCCCATCAACAACGCTAGAAGAGCAATCCTATAATTTTATACATCATATTTCTTATTCAGCCTTGATGTTATTGCATATTCTGGGTCAATGTACCAAATGGCACCAATAAAATAGGTAGAGGTGTGGTGTTTGGCTGAGGAAATGCAATTGGAAATGCCAAAGTATGACAAATTTACATCATAATTATAATCCAAAAGAATGTTAGAAGTCTTCACATCCTTGTAAACAATGTGTGGGTTACAGTCATAATGAAGACATGGCTATCCTTCTTTATCGCCATGAGTAATCTTTAGCTAATCATTCCAATATAGCTTAATCCTCTTTGATGATCCTATACGAAAATAAAAATTAATAAAACACTTGTTATATTTTCCAAATATTCATTTTACTATGAAGGTTAGAGGTTGATTGGACACTTCTATTTCAAAAATTGAATCTACAATGTACAGATTCATCTTTCTTCATAACATAATCATTTTACTCACCGTGTAGGATGTCTCACAGACTTTCGTCTACCATGTAATCATAAAACATCAGGTTTCCAAGTGCAGAAAGTGAACATCCATGTAGACTCTCAAGATTTTGATGCTTGATGTTTCCACATCAGTTTCAAATGCAAGAAAGTTTAGTGGGTAACGATTGTACATTCTCTTTATAACAATTGGATTAGAATCATTTATATCACATTTATAAAGATTGGTTGTAGCACCATAGCCAATTACGTATTTCTCATTAAGATTTTTTGTGATTGTCATTATGTCGTCATACATGTAAAGATCCATGTTCATGTGTAGTATGACTAACCTTGGAGAACCTAAATGTAACAAATAGATGTGTCAATAAAGAAATTGTAATATGATATTTCTTTCTGATTTTTCGTCTAATAATCTTTACAATATGAAATCATGTATTGCCATGTTATTTTTAACACCTTGTTCCATGTTGTTTGTAGAGCCTTTTGTAAATACCTTTGGATGATTTGAATGGTACAGAGCTATAATTATGCATAAATAGTAGCATTGAACCCTAATAGATGAAAACAATTGCTAGTTTTGAGATGGATGTTATTCATTACATTGGGCCACAATTTTGTTAGACAACATCATACATATCCAAGTTTTCCAAATTTTTGATAACAGTCAAAGAATATCTTTGGAACCCAAGATATTTAAAAGAAAACTATTATTTCTTGCATTAATTTATTGGAGATATCAAAAAACCATAAGAAACAAAATTGAATTGGTATGCAAAGAAAATTTGTGTTTATATCTAAAACTATATGGAGGAAAACATGAAAAGTTTTTAATGACAGGAATTTCCCCAGATAGATTGTTGTAGGAGAGGTTTCTGTAAAATAAATAGAGCCATTTACAATATCTTCTATTATTAGGGCAATAGAATTAAATATATTCCTTTGAAGAACTCCAGGTTTCCACAATGATGTAGTGTAACTCATTTTTTTTGAAATGATGGGAAGATAACAATCAATGCACTATTAGCTCCTCTATCCTAAAGCTGTACATATTATTTTTTACATTAATGGAAAGATATTCTATAATATATTGATGCTAGTGGTTTCTAGTCTTCACTTCTAGCGATGAATTGACATATTCAAACAAACCAAATTTAATAGCGATTAATTGTTGAAATTGCATAGTGTAATGCACAAAATAAACTTTTATTAGTGATTTCTTGATTTTTATAACTGTAGGAGGGTTGAAGGGTCCATTTCCTTTTACATTATATTACAAATACAATGAGAGGATCAGTCTAAAAAACCTGAATGATCTAGAAATACTTTGGTGAAAAAACACTTAAGGGCCTATGCCAAAAACACAAGTGGTTGGGAATACAGAAAAAACCCCAGACCAGTAAGACAGACAAGATGATTTGGTAACAATGCAACTGGAAAGGCTATATAAGAACCAAAAAAAAGTTACATCCTGACATATTTTAGAAGAGCTTATTTATTTGAATCAAATGAAACCTTTGTAGCCTCCACTTTAACGGGGATGAAAATGGTTTCCGCAGGTGGTTCCGAAAAAAGTTGCTCTTTTCCAGCAGCAACCTGAATCTTTAATCAATCGTATGCCTCACGACCTTCCTGGCGAAGAAGATCCCAATGTTCTTGTTCCTATTGTAGCAGAGAAAATGTATCATCCAGGTCAGGGAAGGGGATCGAACTATCTCCGGCCCTCGGTGTCTCACCCCATTTGGACACACCAGACACAAATCACATTAGGACATCAAACTGTTTGTACAACTCTACAAAAATGTCCACGTCCAAAAAACCTTCTTGTTTATAATGAGCCTCAGATAGTAACGACCATGACACACTTGTGGTTTTTTCCATTTCCGCTTTCATGCCAACCCTATATGTTGTCTTGATCAAGTGACGACCCATCTCCAAAGCCCAATCCTTCGCCAGGTGTATGATAAGTGTTAATTCAAAATTACAACAACCCTAATTTCTTGTGATTTGTGTGTGAGGCAATTAGTATAACCTGCATAACATGGGATTATCCAACAGTGTGGGACATTGCAAGTAGGATAATCCTCTGGAGAAAGTCGAATTCTTCTCCTAACCTAGTGCCAACTTCTCCAAAGTGCAGAGAATGGAAAAATAAATTAATCCTACCCTAATTCTTTCCAAGGAGACAGGTATAGAAGAATGCATAAAAATAAACCTACTGTAAGGGAAGGTGATGTACCAAGAAAGAGGGTGGGTGGAGGCACCACAATCTATGACAGTATGTAATTCTCTATATTCATAAAGCATCGCAAATTAAAAGGTCCCGCAAAGAGATATAAACATGCACAATATACCCGCAAACATAATAGAAGGCAAAATATGCAATACAATTTGAATTAGAGCAAGAAAAACCGTAAAAATAGTTGTACTTTGCCGTCAAAAACACCAAAAATACAAAAAATAACATCATAAGAGAGAATTGCCCCTCTCACAAAGAAGTGGAAATCTCACCCTGTCCAAAGGTAAATTTCCTTTTAACTGTTGCTGGTTTTTGCATACTTCCATTGGGCACATTCAGTGGCAAAACATACAACCAACATACTGTCAGCTATTGTGGATTGAGCTTTGCAGATTGTGTGACGGGAACACAGGGCATGACAGTGGTCTTAATGCTTTTACAGGGGACACAATGTTACAAGCGTCTTATGCTGAAATCTACTTCGTATATGGTGTGGGAGGCACAACTGATCAGGTGCGAGTCGAAAGGATGAGAGGCCGCCACCCTGCAGTGTGCAAGATGTTTTAAAACTCATCCTGCACATTCTCATTCCCAAACTATTCATACGCCAACTGAATAATGGTATATTGGCATTATTAAATATATGTATTTATTTCTGTTGAAAATTGCTCCAAGTCTGAATTTACATATGTGAACCCGTGGTATATTGGAAGGTCTTTACAGCCGCTAGGTATTTACATGGATATGAGAGAAGATTAAATTGTTACAACAGGAGTTGTTATTTTTGTAATGTTCACTGTTTTGTGAATTTCGACCTCTTGTAGACTGTTTTGTTAATTTATGAAAATGGAATAGTTATAGTATACACAAAAATTTCCTTAAATGATGGTAAATCTATGAAAATGGGATAGTTATTATATGATGCACTCTCATGATTTTGTTAACTAAAATCCCTTGGAAATAAGATATCAATTAACTAAAAATTTCCTTAAATGAGTTAACAAAAATATGTGATTCCGCAGATAAAATTTATGTTTCGCCCATATGACTGAATACTGTAGGGGATCAATTATGGATGATTATTCGCACATTATTTGTTTTCTTGCAATTACTCAAGTTTAAAAATTAAATGGAGATACCAAGCGTTGCAAAAGTTAAATATTGCAGCTGGGTTTTGAATTTTGAATCTATTAGATTTTTCCCATTTTTAATTTTGGCTCTTTTAAGTATAAATTTGAAAAAATAAAATAAAAATTATCTAAACCTTTTTTCGACATTTTTTGTTTCTTTTAATTGTATAGAGGGAATGGTCAGTTATCACTACTCTATAACTAACAAACAAGTTAAGAATACTAACTAAATGGCCCCTCCTTATAGCCTAAAAAAGACACTATGCTTGATTAATTAGAGTCATGAGACTCAATACTTATTTCATTATATCATATCCACTCCCAAAGGATTCTCCCTTTGATATCTCCTTTATATAGAAAATATTTTAATTGGACGTTCTAGACTATGTCGAAATATATTACCAAAATTTTCACCTCTCAATTATTTTTAATACAACTAAACCAATCCATCAAAGTAAGAATATTGAAACGTGTAAAACTAAACGAATCCATCAAAGTTAAAGTATTATTAAAGTGTCATAGTTCTATCAATGTTACAAATAACTAACTCTTTTTAAATCATGAAGAGGCCCTCCTATTCATCCACATATCAGTAATGGCCCTATGATGGTTCTGGTTTTCTATACACTTCCAAAGAAACATAGAAAACCAGAACCATCCTAGGATCGAATTACATACGACTATGGAATTCCAGTCCTCAGATGACCCAATGGGTTACTCCTAGTGAATATGGCATTTTCTTGAGGTATTTTGTTGGGTCTTTTGTTTATAACCAAATTCCACCCATCCTCTTCTTATGTGTTTCCGTTGGTCTCATGAATGTAATATTTATAATTATGACCCTCCCAAAAGTCCAAAACTTTCCTCTCTTCCTTAAAAGTGAGAGTCTAAAAATTTATTTCATTCCTTTCGATAATATCAAGGGAAACCTCTCCTCTTTTTTCCTAAATTATTATTGTTTAATGCCAAGAAAAATTTCGCTGGAACCAGAGGTTTCCAATCACACTAGATGAGACTCAAGCTGACCCACCTCCTTTTAGATCTCGTCACTAGGTTTTCCCCTGATCAACATCATTCGAAGATGTACCTGCCTCAATCGACCCACTCCTTATATCCTCATGTAGACACAAAATTATGCACTTTACACATAATTTAGCCCGGTCTTATACTACTATTTAGAAGGTTCTCAAGTGAATAAAATAGTACTTAATCGCACCTTTTGGCCATATTTATTTTATATTTTATTTCATCATTCCCACATATTTTATTGCACTTATCCACCCATTTCACAACTGCCCCTTCTTTCTATCCCAAAATCAGGACGCCCCAGCCTGTACTAGGGTGCCCCAGTCTATACACATCCTTTCCCGCTTCTTTTTGGGGCCTTTCTAGCCGTTTGTTATATTTATCTTTTCCTCAGTTGGCCTTATCGAGATTAATTATGAAATTAAGCTTGATATCCCTATAAATATAAAGTTATAAGACCATAATAAGGGTCTTAGGTGATAACACTACTATCACTCCATCTAGAGTTGCATTCATTGTATCACTTGCATCCACATAGTGCCATGCATCAAGGCTAGGAAACCTCCATCACAAACACTGCATATGGGGAGGGATTCTATTCTATTCCATTCAAACATGCTATTTGGATTTTCTATAGTTACTATTGCAAGCTACTTCACAAAGTGTGATTGACACGAGAGCACCTAGGGCACATTATGTATCACACACTCACCAGAACTAAATCTGGGTCCAAAATGTATTGTAGTGCTCAGTGATAAGACCACTAGTTTGGTGGATGAGGTTAGTCTGAACCATTCATATTACATTTTTATTTTTCCTAAGGTTTGATACTTCCTTTTGTATTGCAAGTTATTATTCAGTTCATCCAGCGAATCCAAAGCAACAAACAAGGAATATTTGCATACACTCTTTTGACCCAGAAAAATTCAGATCTTGAAAATCTTCGAGGACTACAGAGCCAAGAAAAAAGATTGGAGCAGCCAGGGGTGCTCCAATCACTTTTATATCCTCTCAGATCTAGCCTTTATCATGGACCTTTGTGCAGCCATTAACTACTTCTGGAATGCACTGTCAGATCTAAAACATTTTGTAATAGTTTTATGTTAATTTAACTAAGTCATTTTCTCCCTCATTTTACTTGCATACTTAGGGTTTCATTTCATTTAGTATAATTATTTACTATTATTCCATGTTATTCTAGTTTCATTTATAGAACATTTTAATCCTCCTAATTAGATTAATTAGTGACTACAATTTTCATAGTATCACATAGTTTAGTTTCCAATTTTTTAGTTAATCACCTCATAGGCCTTCTCTTTATGTCCTTGCGGCTGAAGGGTTTGGCTAACACCTTGCCAAAGAGAAATCTCAGGGGCCTGTCAACGGATTATAGTGTCTTGCCTTGACGACTCCGATAACTCACAAATTCTTAGTGGCCATTTTGTATATGACTCTTCACCTTATGCTCATTGAAGATGAAACCAACGTTAGCAATGTTATGCAATTCCTTGACACTTTCTATTTAGCTTCAGGATCTTCCATTTAATGGTGTAAAACACAATGTTACAAATTTCAATTTCTCTTCGCACCCCTTGGATGCACTTTGTACAACTGGAAGATGGTCGGCTATGGTGAAATGTTTCAATTTCTTGGTATTCCTTTTGCTTTGCAAGATTCTCCTACAGATAATTGATAATATGTCATGTAGCGGGGTGGTTTAAAAGTTGGAATACTGGATTAATAAGTCATCTTCTCTAGCGAGACAATTTCAAATCTACTCCAAAGTCACATAAATCCATGCACATATATTTTTCCTCCTGTTGGGGCACATCCTTCAAAATAATATGTTTAAAAGTTGGAAACACTGCTCAGAACATTTCCTCTAGACTAATTCTTCCTCTAGAAAAGGATTCCAATAGAGTTGCATGTGAGATTTGTTTCCTTCCCATAAAATCTAGGAGGGAATAGGCCTCATTGACATTTTACATTAAGGACAAGCACTCTGTGCCAAATAGATAATTTTATAGCATGCAAAAGGGGAAGAAGAATGGAAGATGCTTCTACAAAATGGCATTACTGACAAGTTCAACCCTATGGTCATTCATCTTGGAAAGGCATTGGCTTTGTCCAATCTTCTCATTACTCCCATTCCAATCAAAGTAGTTGGCACTCTTTCTAGAGATCTAAAAAGTATCTGGAAATCTTGGGAGCAGATCGAACCATGGATTCTGTGGAATGGCAATGGAACACAATTTTGTGATGAGATTTCATTTAACCATCTTGGAGCTCTTTGTGGTGGTTTCCTATAAATTAATTCTAGGATCGTTTTATTATCAAGGCTCCTTGGATTCCTGCACTCCACCTTTTTAAGTGAGGCATTTAACAAGCACTATCTAAGACCTCTTTTACAAATGTGTTCATTTTTAGCGTCCCTGAGATGAGCTCAAGGCTCGATTAAAATTTTCTTTTCCTGATCGTGCTATCATTAATGACATCATTTCCTTTGTTCCATTATCACATTATCCAAAACATATATATGCTTCCATCTCATCCTTGGTTGACGATACTAGAAGTGGTATGTGGACACCCCATTTAATAATTACTCAAGTTGGTCATGGTTATGCCTAGGTTTCACCTCATTTTCCCATGGTGGGGAAGATTAATACCTGTTGGGGATTGCAATCTTCCCCATTAAGTTGGAGAAGAAGATTTGATATTGTTTGGTCCACCTATGTGGAACCCAAAATTGCTCACTCTTTGTGGTGTGCTCTTACCCAAGGCCTTCGGATTGGTGCTCATCTAGTTCACCTTGGTGTTTTGGCCCCTAAATGTCCCTTCTATGGCCACTTGGAAACATTTTCTCACATTTTCCAGAATTTTTGCAAAGCTCAAAAGGCATGGAATATGGTTCTTTCTTTCTTCCTCCCCTTCCGACCAAATGTTTTACCTGGTAGTGTATTATTTTCAGAGACAATCCTCAGATGCCACACAAGTTTCCCAGATTTGGCATTATTTCAGAGGGGAAATCCTTTTTTAGCCTTGGAATTAAAGGAATTATTTTTTATTTGTTAATGTTGAAGCTGACCAACATCTATATTTATAAAAATTCAGTGGTTATCATGAATGTATTGTTTCAGATTCAATTTCAAGAAAACAACGTGGTGCTCAAAGTGGAGCATCTCTAAAATCTCCTTTGGCACTGGGATGAAGCCCCTTGTAATGTTTCTCGTGAACTAGCATTTAGAGTGGCTCTGATGATCACCATCGTGATGGCCTTTCATTTAACCACCACTCTTTGTGGTGTTTTCCTGTCAATCAATTCCAGGATCGTTGTGTTGACGAGGATCCTTGGATTTCTTTGTTCCACCTTTTTAAGCAAGTCATTCACACTATTCGAGACCTCTTTTACAAATTTGCTCATTCTTGGCATCCTTGGTATGAGCTTACGCCTCAATTCAAAATTTCTCTTCCTAATTGTGCTATCATCAATGCCATCATTTCCTTAGTGCTAGATCACATCATTCACAAAATATATGTGCTTTCATCTCGTCCTTGGTGGACGTACTAAACACGGTATGTGAACACCTCATTCTGGAATTACTTTGTTGGCCGTGATTATGCCTATCTTTCACCTCATTTTCCCATGGTGGGAAATATTAATACCTGGTGGGGATTGCAAACTTCCCCATCAAGCTGGAGAAGGATATTTAATATTGGCTGGTCCACCTATTACTGAACACTAAATTGGTCACTTTCTGTGGTTTTTTCTTCACCAAGTCCTTCACATTGGTGTGTGTATGGCTCACCTTGATGTTTTGGCCCCTAAATGCCCCTTTTGTGGCCACTTGGAAACCTTTTCTCACCTTTTCTAGCAATTTCAAAAATCCCAAAAGTCTTGGAATTAGATTTATTCTTTCTTCCCCCCCTTCTGACTAGAATGTTTTACTTGGTAGCATATTCTTTTCAGAGACAATCCTCAGATGCCTCACAAGTTTTCCCATATTTGGCATACTTTTAGAAGGGAAATCCTTCTATGGCTTTGGAATGAATGGGATTCTTGTTTATTTGGTAATGTTGAAGCTAAAAAAAAATTCTCTATTTATAACAAGTCTGTGGTTATCGCAAGTGTATTGCTGCAGATTCAAGTTCAGGAAAAAAGGTGATCCAAAACTCAAGGGGTTTTAGAATTAAAAGGATAAAATAACAATTGTGCCAGATGAAAATAGAAAATATATCTCTGAGAAGATATGTAAATGCTTTAAAATAATCTCTGAAAAGAGGTGTAAATATGATTCAATGAATGTAATTGTAATAGCTACCTTGTTGATTCAGCAACAAGGGTGGAAGCCTGATTAAATTTTATTAATCTCAATCAACCAACATTACAGAGAATGGGCTGCAATATTTATAGATATTGCATAGCCAAATACAAACAGGAAACTAAGTTGCACAGGTGCAACCAAATTCCAAAATACACAAGCTTCCAATAACATCCGGGAAGCATCAATTAAACAAAAACAAATATATTGTTAAAACAATATAACAACATCCGTGAGAAACAAATACAAACAAAAGGATGGTTATAATTAAATATAACCATAAAACAATAAATAATATTATTAATATGCAATGCAAAATTAATTAGGATAATATTTTATCCTAACATTCCCCCCCTTAATTGTGCATTGTGTGAAGAGATGAGGAGATGAACTCTCTGAACAACTTGAACTTGTCACATGCAAACTTGACTTTGTGAAAATATCTACTCGTTGTTCAACAGTTGGACAAAATTGAAGTTGGATGTTGTGCTTCAACACATGTTCGCATATGAAATGAACCTGTACCTCAATGTGCTTTGTTCTCTCATGAAAAACGGGATTGCAAACAAGTTTGAGAACACCTTCATTGTCAACATACATGGTGGTCGGTTTGTCCTGTGGTATTCCAAGTCCTTCTAGTATGTGACGTAGCCAAATCACTTCAAAGACAACTTCTCCTACATAACGATACTCAGCTTCTATGGAAGAATGAGAAACAAAGTTTTGTTTCTTGCTTCCCCCTGATATTGGTCCAAATCACATAAAGAATACAAATCCAGAAGTGGATTTTCTATCATCAATGTTACCTGCATGATCTGAATCCGAATATCCAATCAAGAAGAAGTTTTCGTTCTTCTTTTATTCTAGACCAAGATCCACTGATCCTTTAAGATATCTCAAAATGTGCCTTGCTGCTTTCCAATGACACACTTTGGGTTCCTGTATGAACCTGGATAGATAACTTACTGCAAAGCTGATATCTGGTCTAGTGTAGGTTAGGTAAATGAGACTCCCGATCAGCTGCCGATAGAGAGTGGCACTTACCTCAGGAGATGGATCTGAATGAGATATCTACAATCTGTTCTCCATGGGTGTAGCAATTGGTGTGAAATCCATCATCCTAAACTTCTCGAGCATAGTCTTGGTATATTTCATCTGAGAAACAAAAATATGATTCTCTTTCTGCCATACTTCCAATCCAAGACAATAGTGCATCAGCCTGAGATCGGTCATGTCGAACGATTGATTAAGATCTTTCTTTGTTGCATTGATCATCCTCACTGAACTGCCAGTGATGACTAGATCGTCGACATAGACAACAACAATCACCATCTCCCCCCTTACTTTTTGAGGTAGAGATTGGGATCGTATGGATTTCTAACATATCCATGTTGTACGAGATGCTCATCAATCTTGATGTACCATGCCTCGAGGTGCTTGTTTTAGACCATACAGAGATTTCCTGATTCTGCATACCTTTGCTTCTTGACCAGGTACAACATATCCCTCAGGTTGAGTCATATAGACTTCTTCTTGTAAATCTCCATTTAGGAAGGCACTTTTTACGTCCATTTGGTGAACTTTCCATCAAAACTAAGAAGCTAGAGAAAAAATCATCCTGATTGTTTTGATCTTAGCTATGGGAGTGAATGTATCCTCATAGTCAATGCCTTCTTTTTGTGTGTACCCCTTTGCTACAAGTCTCACTTTACACTTTTCCACTTTCCCATCTAATTTGTACTTAGTTTTGAATATCCATCTGCATCCAATGGGTTTCTTCCCTGGTGGAAGATTGACAAGCTGCCAAGTGTTGTTCTTCATCACTGATTGATATTTAGAATCCATGGCATCTTTCCAAGCTTTTGACTGTAGGGCTTCCTGGACTGTAGAGGGCTCATCTAATTCAATAAATCTACTCATTAAAGCAAAATTGACTTCTTCTCTTTCTTTACTGTGAGTCCGTGGTCCAGGGGTGGATGTATCTGGTGGAGCATCCAATCTTGCATCTCGTAATGTACTTGTACACCATTTAGGCATACGTTGAACTATTCCCATGGGTCGTGGTTCTATCTGATCAACACCATCATCCCCATCATTACTTTCATCTTCTGAGGGAACATCAGCTTCAATTTTTACAATAGGTGAAAAATCTACATCTTATGAGTCTGGAGGAGGATTCTCTGCTTCCTTCTTCTCGAAAAACTCAACATCTCTGCTGGTGTAGACTTTTCTGGTCTTAGGATCCATCAATCTATACCCAAGAGTCTCTTCACTATACCCAATGAAGATGATTTTCTGTGACTTCATGTCCAATTTATTTCTATTCTGTTTGGGTATGTGCATGCTTGCTTTGCACCCGAATACTCTGAGGTGTGCAATAGATGGTTTTTTTTTTGACATGCTTCTTGTGGTGTTATTCCATCAAGAGCAGTTGTGGGCACTCTATTCAACAAATATACTGTTGTTTTTGCTACTTCTACCCATAATGTCTTTGCAAGTCCAGAATCATAGATCATGCATTGCACCATTTCCATGATAGTATGATTTCTTCTCTCAACAACACCATTTTGCTGCAGTGTGTGTGGAGGCATTTGTCAACGAACCCCGTGAGTTTGTAGGTAGTCTCTAAACTCATCACTGGTGAATTCCCCCCCTCGATCTGAGCAGAGAGTTCTAATGTGATGACCAGTTTCTTTCTCAACTGCTACTTTGAACTTTTTGAAGGTTTCAAACACTTCACTTTTCTTGTGAAGATAGAAAATCCACATTTTCTGCGAATAGTCATCAACACAAAGCATAAAGTACTGGAACCCAGAATGACTTGGCTGCATCGGACCGCAAATATTGGTATGAACCAGGTCAAGTTTACCATGAGCTCGAAATGTACTCCTCTAGAACGAAGCTCTGTGTTGTTTTCCTGCTAGGTAGTGAGGACACTTATCTGTATCCTTCTGAAGAGATGGTAGCCCATGTACCATATTACATCGGTGAAGTGTTTCGAGATATTGGAAACTTACATGACCAAATCTCTGATGCCACAACTGTGCTAAGGTGGAGTTTTTAGCCACAAGTGTTTGATCATCTCTGTGAACAAAATCAAGTTAGAACATGCGTCCCAAATTGGAGGCTTTTGCAATTATTTTCGAGCCTCTTGATTTATCTCGAATCAAACACGTTTTCTTGCCAGATTGACTATCAAAATCAATTTTCAGGTTGTGATCTAGGATTTGACTAACTGAAAGAAGATTCTTTGTCAACCTAGGGACATATAGGACATCTGATAGTCTACATTTACATGAACCAAGGGGTAGAGAAATGTTTCCAATCCCCTGAACTGTATATGAAGAATCATCTCCCAATGAAACATGATTTTTCGATGGCGTGTCCCTCATTGAAATAAACTAGTCTCTGTGACCTGTCATGTGTCAAGTGGCTCCCGAATCAACATACCAGAAATCACTAGATGACATGGATGGTTCACTTGATCGAGCAGTGAACAAGAAGTCTTCATTGTCTGACTGTTCTTATTGCTCAACAATATTACCTTACTGGTAGGGTCTTCTTTTCTCCCCTTTTTCTACTCATGATTGTTGTTAGAATGTCCCTTGTAAGATTGTTGTTGTGGTCCAGAGTTACTGGATGAACCTTTCTTGTAAGTGTTGTACCAACAATCTTTAAAGTCATGTCCTCTTTTGCAGATTGGACATTGCTTCTTCTGTTGATTGTTCCCATGATACTAATTTTGATGTTCAGACTTCTGATAGGAATTAGATTTTATTTTACCTTTCCTTTCCATTTTTGATGTGAAGACAGTGCCTGCTCCTCTTCATCATCCTTATTGTTCATTGCTTCCTCTTGTTGCAGTAGGTTTACCAGTTTGTCAAAACCAACTGTCGTATCTGACATGTTTAGTGTTGTGAAAAAAATGTAGTAAGAAGAGGGGAGTGCTCTCAGAACAATAGGAACGAGAGCATCATCTATGACTGGTTCTCCTAGGGTTAAAAGTGAAGCCCTCAATTCTGTAACTCTTCTTAAGAAAGCTTCAATTTTCTCATTCTGCTTGAATTTTAGTGTATGTAATTGACTCTGCAAATTGAGTATAACATTCTTGTTCTTGGCCTTGTATACTATGCTCAATTTATCGAACGCTTCTTTTGTTGTTTTGGCATCTCAAATGTGGAGTTGCACATCATCGGACACTCCAAACAAGATGATGAGTTCGGCCTTCTGATCTGCTTTATCAAACTGCCACTGTTGTGTTGTATTAGTGGCTGATCTGGTCAGAGTACCATTCACAACAGGCTAGATATCTTCAAACTCAAGTTATGTCTTGATTTTAGTCTTCCATGTAGCATAGTTATTTCCTCTGAGCAATTGTGAATCTGGAAGAAAAATTTTGGGGGCATTGGTGCCCATTTTGCAGATATCACTGACAAGGTTTGGCTCTTATCACTCCAGGTATTAGGTCTCCCAATCTATAGAGCGTCATTCCGATATACCAAACCTTTCTATATGTGCGCCCTTCCGATATACCCATCGGTACGTGGAAGAAGCTCACCCTTTCTATATACCCGGCGGTACGTGAAAGAGGCGTTAACGTACGTGAAATAATTCAATACGTGGTACCAAGACAGTACTAATGGGGTCTGTGTGATTATTGACACCAGCTCAAAGAAATATCCTCATACACGCGCGTAACTTCATATATACTTTAATTTCTCAGTCCGGATTTATGTTAAGCAATCGTTCACAGACGGATGTGATGGTTCATAGTGTGTGCATTGTGACCTTATTACTCCCCGTCGATTTATAGGGATGATTCCTAGATGACATTATTGCAGCTATATTAGGTGTTAAGTGCAGTAGTAGTCATGACGGCTTTACCTGTAAGTGCTTCCCAGAGGCACCGTATATACCGAATGCTGCGAATGAGATTTAGCATCTCGTGAGTGTTACAGAACCAATTTTTTATTTTTTTTATTACAATTCTGCCAGTTTCTGAGCAATTACAAAGTTTTCAGTTGAGTATGGAAACCTGTAAATTAGTACAATATTCTGAAGTATACAAGTTACATTCAAAAAACTAAAAACTTTGAATGGTAGGAATTTTTTTTTGTTTTGCGGGCCTTGGTGGCCTCCGAAGCCCAAAACGACCCAAAATGCAAATAATTACAGAAAACCAGCTGAAAAAGCAATTTTTAGATGGGTCTCCTTTTGAAAAACATGTCTGAAATGAAGAACCAGGCTGAATGGGAGAAAATTTTTTTTACCCTAAATTAGGGATTTCTTTGCTAAATTTAGTTAGTTATAACTAAATTCAAAAAATGCTGCTAAATTTGGTGGTTCCACCAAATATTCCGCCAAATTCTAAAAGCAAGTTGGGGGTGGGTTTTGAACTATGCACCTCCCACTTCAAAGGCTTTCCCTCTATCCAACTTGGCCACTTAAGGGTGCTTGATATAGGAATGAACAAACTTGTATTTGAAGTATATGAAAAAATGACTTACCTTTGTAAAAAGCAACCCGGCAGAGACTCCACGTGTCTGTGAATGAGTAGATGGAACTTTAGGGTTTCTTTATGCATAGAAAATAGATCTAAGACCTTTTTTTATATCTCCACACCTTTGTATTGTTTTATATTTATCTCTATTGCTTTCGCCACTGTTTTTTTTGTTTTTGTGCAGGCCGCAATTTGTATTGAAACCCCTTTGTTATCTCTTCATTGATTTTTGATGCAGGTCGCTATGTATATATGATTTCTTCACCATTTATTACTCCATGCAGGTCTGAGTCACTTTTTTGTATGCCTCCACCTTTTTTTATTTTCTTTGTTTGGCCGCCTTTTTTATCGCTATTTTTTTTATTTGCTCACCGCCAATTTTGTTTGTGCAGGTGCGTGGTGCGAAGGTACAGGTCACCCGATCCAAATGGGAACAGTCACAACATAACATAACTTCTATAAGATACATTACAATCACCATGCAATGTTTCTAATCCACCTTTTTTTTTGTTTGCTTGTGTAGGGATAGGGGCGTGAGGAGATGCACAACAATAGCTCTATGGAAGACGTTGTGTAGAGATCAGTCAAAGTTGGCTTCACTGTTGAATGGGATCTATGGAAGACTTAGCCTAGTCAGAAGCTCCACATACACACAATAATTAGACCAAAGATACCTCTAAACTTGGTGCACTGATAGTGTTAGCTGTGGCTAACAATGTCACTAACTTTAGTGAAAAAACCCCTAATGGGGAAAATGGTTTTTTTTTTATATAGATTCTGAAAATGAATAGCTTCTAGATAGAAAATTTGCGTGGTGAAGAAGGCACCAAGGCAAAAAAAAAATCTTTACTTTTACCTGGAATTAACACAGGAGGTTGTGGGTTTGCAGGGAGATGTGGGAAGTTGCTGGAGGCAGCACTGGCTCTCCAATGTTGGAAATTTTTTCTCCACGAATCCTTCTTCCTCTGCAACCTTCTCCAACCTTGCCAGGAGCTTGATTTACTTTGGAACCAAATGTTGATTCAGCAACGGGGGTGGAAGCCTGATTAAATTTTATTAATCTAAATCAACCAACATTATAGAGAATGGGCTGTAATATTTATAGATATTGCACAGCCAAATACAAACAGGAAACTAAGTTGCACATGTGTAACCAAATTCCAAAATACACAAGCTTCAAATAACATCTGAGAAGCATCAATTAAATAAAAATAAATATATTGTTAAAACAATATAATAGCATCCATGAGAAACAAATACAAGCAAAAGGATGGTTATAATTAAATATAACCATAAAACAATAAATAATATTATTAATATGCAATGCAAAATTAATTAGGATAATATTTTATCCTAACATACCTCCATGAGGAGATGTTTTTCTTTACCTTATGGGTTACATATGCTTATATACTATTTTTAGAAATATAAAAAGACACCTAGAAGAATTTGGAAGGTCACCAATATCGAGGGATACGAGGTGGTTCATCTTTTGTGAGTTACATAGGCTCCAATTTCATGAATTTACTATTTTTAGACAACACTACAAAAATTATATTTTTAGGCCTTTAGATGCATATTTCATGGCTCAAATTTTGTCAAACAAAGTTTGAACCCTTCCATCATGTTGTATGCATTCAAATATTTTCGTTGCATTTTGAACGGAGTTGATTGTAGTTACATTGCAAATGTTGTGGTTCCTAGAATTTGTGTCACTATAAAAGCAGTTACATTCCAAGATCATTCTTCCCTCCTTCAGAAGAAATGGTCCCAATTACACCAAGTGGTCTCTTGAAGTGTGTGAATTATTTTTGTATCTAAAATCTATGTTGATCACAACATTATTTGTGCTCTTCATTCATTTCCTGTGGAATATCTTGTACCTTTTGCTGAGAGTACTGAGATAAATAATCATACTCATTTATGATTTGGTCTGTTTGTTTCTTTTCTTGTACTAGATGTGTGTCTGAGGTGGACGTAAAAAACTTCCTATATAGTTTTTGGTCTAATTATCATAATAAGATACCACATTTTTTTCTCTACCATCTTCTTACATTGTTTGACACCAAGGAGGGAAATAGAGTTGGAGGGAATGGCCTCCAGTATCTAATAACACCTATTCCTAATGGTAATGGTGACTCTTCGAGGTCATGACTCATAGATTTCATGTCTATCCCACATGAATTGTTGGCCTAAGAGAACATTGCATAACACATAATACTGGAAGGGTTTGATTAAATATGATAGGAGGAATCGTTGTGTGACAAGGACATATCTTCCTGGGTTCAACAACCCGACACTATATAGATGGGGATGTGGCTTTACAGGAAGGTTAAAATTTTTCACAATATTAACAAAAAATGCATTCTTTTGACTTCTAATGTCAAGGATTAAATGTAGAGGCTTAGTCCTTACCCATAGTTTACAGTGAAATAGCATTTCCTTTAGATCCATATTCTTGACATGTGTGGTGCCAATGATTACATCTGGTTCAACAACTATAATTTCATCTTCTTCATTTCTGACCTTGAGGTGTGTCACTAGTGGAGTAGTTGGTGTTGAAGATGATGACTCAATGAGAAAAGACTTGATGATTCAACATTCTTCCTTGGAATGTCGATTAGTTTTGTGGACGTCACACCACTTCCCTATCTTCTCCCTTTGTCGCTGACCTTGACCTCATGTTTGGCCTTCTTCATCACTTTTATCTTTCAGAGGCTTGTTCTTGTATTTTTATTTAGATGTTTTTTTTTAATATTGATCACAATGTTGTATGCCTCATCGAGGGTATGGAATTGAAAGAGGTCCATGTCCTCCCTTCTGTACCATTGTAGGAAACTACGATATTTGAATATATTGTGTTGTTATGTGTCTTGCATGCCCAATCTTGCAAAAAGAGAAATGAAAGTATCAACATAATCTTAAACCCACTGGTCCTTACCTTGGCGGAGTTGATGCCACCATATATACAGATTGTCATAGGCTACAACAGGGTAGTATTCCTATTATATGGAATCCACAAATTCATTCGATGTGGGTTCCTCTACATTTCCCAGTTTGTTCCCATTTAGTCTGTTCTTGTACACCCCCCACCATCTTTTGATAGGAAGTGACGATTTTAGGAGGGAAAATGTTATATTTTCTATATCAGTAAATTTATTGACAGAAAAATAGGAGGTTAATTGTCCAACCAATTTTATACTACATCAAAATTTATTTTACCTTGAAAATTATGAATACCAAAATTTAGTTGAACCTTGAAGGGTGTTGGGAAACTGAAGGGTTGGATTTCAGAGGAGGATGCAAGATTTCCCATTTGTAGCTATTGAAGAATCTGATAGAATTGTTGTAACATCTGCTCCTTTCGCTCCATGAGAGCTTCATCCACCATCTTCTTGAGAGGATCATTGTCCCAATATTGTCTACCATTTGAGGTCACCTACAACAAATAGTCAATTATTCTGAGGGATCTTGTGTGAACCACCCAAGATTCTTATATCCCAACCTCATCCTCGGAATCATACACTCTCAAGAAAATTTCACTCTAATATGATTGATCCAAAATTCAAGGGGTTTTCAAAATTAAAAGGGAAGAATAACAATTGTGCCAGATGAAAATAGAAAATCTATCTAGGAGAAGAGATGTAAATGCTCAAAATTATCTCTGAAAAGAGGTGTAAATATTACTCAAAGACTGTAATTACAATAGCTACCTCCGTGAGGAGATGTCTGAATTTCCCTTGAGGGTTACATGTGCTTATATATATTGTTTTTAGAAATTAAATAAGACACCTAGAAGAATGTGGAAGGCCACCAATATTGAGGGAGATGAGGTGGTTCATATTTTATGAGTTACATAGGCACCAATTTCACGAATTTACTATTTTTAGACAACACTAAAAAATTGTATTTTTAGGCCTTTAGATACGGATTTTAGGGGTCAAACTTTTCCGAAACAAGTTTTCACCCTTCCATCATGTTTTACACTTTGCAAGCTTTCCGTTTCATTTTTAACGGAGTCGATTGGAGCTACGGTGCAAAAAATTGTGGTTCCCAGGAGTTGTGTCACTATAATTTCCACCTGGGTCATTGTCCGGATAAGAAGGTGGCGCTCTAGGTGGAGCATCTATAAAATCTCCTTTGGCACTGGGACAACGCCCCTTACAATGTCTTTTGTGAACCGCGGTCCCCCTCCCGCCACTCCCTACTGTAAGGTGGTGCCAGCAGTTGTCTAAGAGGTGGTGATCATTGGAGCCACTCAAAACACCACTTGTTAAGTCAGGCTCGCCAGTTTGCACAAATTTAATGTATGCAAAGGATCTTCTCTCCTTCGCCTTCAGTTTGCCACCAGGGTTACGTTCCCCACACCGCCAAGCCAGCTCAGCTATGGCTCGCCAGCTGCCCTTGAGTTGTTCACTCATGATGGTTGGAGTGTCCCGCCTCCGCTAGAAAAAATTCTAAGAATCTCTCTTTTCATCTCACCCACTCAGGCCACATCTGAAGATTCCGAAGAAGGAAGCCAACCCGGCTCTGGTGGGACATGTTAGATAGTATCGAGGACCTACCTAGTTTTGGTTGGCATCATCAAGATCCACCCCCTGCAAGAAAATAATTCACATTCCAGGCTTAACTTCCTTGCTTCTTTGCTTTTTGATGTTTTGTAATTGGATGGATTCCTAGACTTTGTATTTTCCTAATCTGAACTTGTGGCTTTAGGGTATGCTTTCATACCACCCGATATTTTTTTGTGAATTATCTTGTATCATTTTACTTGTTAATATAATATAAATTATTATTCATAAAAAAATTAATATACAAGATATTTTAATTTTCTTAATATTTTGAATTTTTATATATTTTTGAAGTGATCTATTATTTTAAATATTTGTGAGGTTAATATTTAAGTAGGTCCTCTTTAGTGGCATCATACCCAACCGAAATAGAATCAACCGTGATATTGACCTTATTAAACAAAGGGGTATTTAAAAGTCCCATTTCTCGTAGGTTATGTAAGCCCATAATGTATTATTTGTTTATTTACGGCGGACCTTGTCCTACCATAATGAGTTTTCAATAAATCATGTTGAGGTGATGTTCAAGTTTATTTTCACATGTTGACGTGTAGTTTTACCACGAATCTAATGGAATGTAATATATTAATTGAAATCATGAATTGTAGCTACCATTTTTCATAACCATCGCTTCCCCAAATAAATCCAATCATGAAAATGCGTAAAATATGGGGCAATACAAGCTAAACACGAAATTTTATTTCTTGTAAATAAATAATATATACAGTAACCCCGAACATTCCATGAGATGAAATTTATGAAAAGTTAGACATATCAAACTCACTTTTCCTGCCTCTAATTCCATTCTCCGAGTCGAGAATGGAAAAATTATTGGCAAGTGGAATATGGTCTGAATCTAGTGTTAGCATTTCCATTGCGCGGAAATTTTCAACCTTAATCACTGCCTTGGGCCAAGATCCTACTAAGTGGGTTGTCTAGGTGATTATGGATATTAATGATATTACTTTTAGTATTCTTAATGTTTATGCACCCCAATGACGACTCTGAAAGAAAAACTTTATGGAAATGATAAGATGATAACTTACCTCTCACTTATTCGCTGGTGTGTAGTGACTTTACTATGATAGAGCATCCAGATGATAAATGTGGTGCCCTTCCTATGTGTTGGTGTGTCGGCGAGTGTGTGGACTCGTATTTCTTTAAAATCCACAGAGGAATTTCTTATCCATTTCTCAGATGACGAAAGGAATTTAAAGCCCAAGCTTGGTATACTTAGACCAATCTTTGAGAAGGATATGATCGGGTTTTAAAAAGACTCAACCGTGCACTTCTTTCACAATAGACATTTTTTTATTTTGACATGCAAGGCTCATACACTGTCAAGGTGTGGGATGATGTGATTTTTTCATATCACCACCTGATTACATTTAAGGTTGTTTTATGGGGGGGTCCTTTCAAAGTTCTTACTAATCAATTCTATCTTAATTTAACTTTGCTGAGTCACCCCAGGGTCATCCCACTCATTGCCAAGGTTTAGAACATCGCACCATGTCCTCCGTTTGTTTCCAGCTGGGTCTCGTGGTGAGAAGGGAAATTTAGCACACCACTCTGTTTCTCCGCCATTTTAGAAAGTAGGTGGCCCAAGTCTGTAAGTGATCCGATTCAGCTCTGCACAAAGAATTCAAATGGATCTCGATGTTATTGGAGGCCAATCCTTTTGATATTCCTCTCAAGATTCAAGAAGTTGAAACTCGACACAAGCTCAAGCTCATTAAGTCTCATTCGGCATGTGGTGCTCAGATTTGGTTGAGGATGAAATGGCTTAAGGTGGGAGACAAAGCCTCTAAAATATTTTTCAAATCCCTCCAAGCCAAGAATGCTTGTCAAAAGATCAAAGCTATCTATTATTCACATCAGTGGCTCACGGAGCTACCAGAGATCACAAATACTTTTGTAGACCACTATTGTATGGGTTTTCAAGCTCAAGAGGATTCTATTGAGAAATATTCTAAATTATCGAGATGTATTGATGTGGTCCCTAATAAGCTTTCCCCAAAGAGTGGGCCCGATGCAATGCTCTTCTCACCTTAGAGTAACTTGGTCATTTGTGGGACATGATCTACTTTGTGTCTATAATGAATTTATCCAATGCAATTCTCTTGGGAGTTTCATCAATAAAGGAAACATCAAGTTCATCCCAAAATTTGGAAAACATGAACAGATGAATAATTTGCGACCCATCACCCTGCTACATGTTTCTTATAAAATTATTTCCATGTCCTTGGCTCTTCGCATCGAAGATCTTTTGCTCAAAATTGTTCGTCCTGAACAATTTTTTTTGTTAAAGGTCAATATATCCTTGATAATATTATAGCTGTGTTGGAAGGTATGTAATGGGCCAGGGTGTTTTTACAGAGCCTTTATTTCTCTAAATTGACTTCAAGAAGGCTTATGATCGTATTGAATGGCCATTCATTTTGGCTATGCTCAAAGCCCTTGGTTTTGGTGATTTCTTCATATCAGAATTCAACACTTTGTTTTCAAATGATTCGACTTTCCTTACCATTAATGACCATCAGTCCACCACAATCGACATCTTCCGTTCTATCAGACATGGGTGTCCCCTTGTGCAATTCTTGTTTGTTCTTGATGCTGATGCTTTAGGGTATCTTATTGCACACCATGCAGCTCAAGGTCAGATTTGGGGTATTTTCCTTCCTGGTCATGCGACGTAACTCATCAATGGTCACTTTGTTGATGATTCCTTCCTTACCATTGCTCAATCAGAATAGAATGTTGCCAAGGTTTTTGAATGCCTTGATATGGTGTGTCTTGCCTTTGGATCTAGCATTCAAATGACTAAGAATTTGGGTTACCAACAAAGTTTCTTACTTATCTTGGACTGGTTAAAATATTATCACTGCAGATGGATTGGAAATGGCAAGAAATTTATTTTTTTCTGCATTTCCTTCACCTTTGACAGTGACTCTGCCACGCTATGACACTATGTTATTAACAGAGTGGAGCATAAGGTTCCCCAGTGGTCTTCTAAACCACTATCCCTAGATGGTAAATTCCAAGTTTGTACTAATACTCTCATTACTACCCATGTGTATTACATTGTGTACTAGTGCCATTCTCTCACCTCGTTCACCAAACTTGCCAAGCTGTTGAGGGAATTTCTATGGGGTAAAAGTTCTAGTTTAGATGGCTTTCATAGAGTATCATGGGAGGTCTTTTGTCTCCCTCGCGATCAAGGTGGTATGGGAATCATTGATGTGTATGGTAAAAGTGTGGTTTTACGTTCTAAATGGGTTGTCTATTGTTTTTCAGGAAATCAGGCATGAAAAATCTTGTTGTAACATTGCATTACGTCTGGAGATCCGTATGGAAATAAATGTTGTAATAATATCGGGTTGTACACCCTTATTATCACTAATGCTACAGTTAAAATTACTATAACTTTTGTTTCCAAAAGTATTTGGAAAGTGTTTGAGATGGTCAAGTCATTGATGATTGGATTGGAGATGGTTTTTACACAGGACTCTCTTTTACTTACCAGAGTATTTGGTGGTCTCCCATCATCACTGATGATAATATTCTACTTGCGGAAACTCTGAAAATCAAATATCTTTGGATTTATCGCAAGGGAATTCATACGATTCAGAAATTTGTTACCTGTAGAGATTAGGTGCCTTGACCTGAGCTCAAGTTGAAATTTAATCTTTCCAATTCATACCTCCCATTGATCTAAAAATTCAAGAACTTATGCCCAATATTATGCTCCAAAAGTTGGGGCTTAAATCCCTAGAGGCTTGGTGGCGTGATTGGTGGTGAAACCAAGAAATTACTTTCCTTCGCTACAATGTTAGAAAAATCTCCCATATTTTGAAATCACTCTCACCCACCATTGAACAACTCAATTCCTAGTGAGGTTTATAGTCTGTACATTCCATTTGGATTCGTCGTCTTTCACATCTTTGGAATTCTCTTCTTGATCCCAAAGTTAATAAATTCCTTTGGTGTCTTTTCTATTAAGTTTAGCCTGTGGGTGAATGTATCTTTCATATCATCATCCCTAATCCTAAATTCCCCTTTTATTACCAACTTGAGTCATTTAAACAAATATTTTGGTCATAGCTCCATGCTTAAGATATATGGACATGGATTCATTCCTTATTCTAGGCCTACCTTCCCAAATTCTTTCACTAGCATCTGGTTTTATTCAGAGATTTTATTCCTTGGCTATGTATATTAATACTCTTTGGCAATTGTTTTGAGCTTGTATTTTGTTTCATATTTGGAAAGCTCACAATGCTTTTATAATACAACATGATCAATTTGTTGATTTATTTTCCACCAATGACAAGGTGGTTATATTTTCTAGTGTGTGCATACATATTTAATCTCAAGAGGTGATGGTTTCCTAGGAGTTTGATCATTTACAAGAGCTTCTCGATCACTAGAGGAGTGAGCCACACACTATAATTCGGGTCCCACTAGATTCTCTTCCACCGCCACCTCATTTGTCTCTACCTCGATGACTGCCACCTTTAGGACTATGTCGTAGAGGTTGCTCATGCAACCACCGTTCTATCTCTCCTCGGGGCCATCCTTCAGTTCCATCCTCATCTGAACCTGGATGGATCCCGTCTCTGAGGATAAAGGGTGCTGCTAGTTCTTTGTGGTGGGGATTTCCACCATTGGGCATGTAGACTATGGCCGGTTATCCTCCCCCTGGATGGGGAATTATGAATCCTTTACAAATGTAGATACCAGACCATGATGGCTGGTAGGTGGATCCTCCATTGACTGAGCCGAATAGTGGAGTGTTCATCCCTCCCCGAGATGACCCTCCTACTCCTCTTGGTGCTATGACATGTGCTTGATTTCTACGGGTATGATTTATCTCTTGTGCTATTTTCTTGGCCTTTGGGTGTTTTGAAGTAGTCCACGTGGTGTTTTCTGTTTCCTTTTGGCATTTTGTTTTTTCCTTCGTGGCATTTTTTAGGACCATGATTTTTCCAATCACCCATGGTAATGTAGATATCTTTATTTTATATTAATATAAAGGGAATTTTTAATGGTTACTCGTGCCTACATATTAAAATAAGTGTACTATTAGAAGCGAATGGAGTAGCGAATGGAGGGGAGTTTTCGCAGGAAAAGGGACCAACACCTGGGAAGCTAAACTATTCAGACAAGTGAACCGAGAGCCTGTGAAGCTCTCTCCTCTATGGAAGAATGAGGAGCCATTACTAGATATTTCTGAAATTCATCATCAACAGGGCCAAACAAATATTTTGATTTGTTATTGTTTGCAAGTTTGCAGGGCTGTGACCAAATATTGAAGAAACAAGAGAATGAAGTAGGATAAAATTGTGTTGCAAGGTTGACGTTAGAGCCTTGGAAGGAGTAGGTTTCATTTTTTACTCCCTTCCAAGTTGTAAATGCAAAAAAAATCAATGAAGGTCCTTGGTTTTTTTGGTAGTGCGGCCTTCACTTTCCACTAATGGGAGCCTAGAGTGCACCACAATTTTGTTTCCATACTCTCTCTGTCTGGATTCATCTTTCGGGGTATTCCATTGGAATTATGGGAACCTGAGGTCTTTTTGGGGATTGCTAGATTGATGGGTTTACTTATTGCTGTGGACACCACTACCAAAATTAGATCCAAATTAACTCAGTTTTTCTAGGATATGTATCAATATACCTATGGGGTTCAAGTTTCCTAAGAAAATCTTCTTACATTCCCCTGCTAGAAAATGGGAACAAGTTATTGAGGTTGAAAGTTCTAAGATATTCTGCAGTAAGTGTAGAATGGTTAGATATGAGATGAGGGATTGTTGTGGACATATTCAGCCGCTAGTAAAATTCAACTATCTCTAAGGGGAAAATGAGATGGATTACTCATCTGGAGAGGCGGATGGGCTAGAGGATTCAGACAGGGAGGAAAAGGAAATTGAGGAGTTTGTGACAGAGACACCTATGATACAAAAAAAGAAGGGATGCTTGGTTTCAGGTGGACGCACCTCGCCTGTGTTGGATCTTGCTCATGTGGAGGCTTCGTCTGGTGCTAGCATTTTATTCTTGTGTTGAGGTGCAGTGTTTAATGGCAACTACTGAGGAGGTTCGAACTTATGTTGATGGGGGAGTTTCAAAGTTGAGAGGTGGAGCCGATAGCAGAAACAGGGTGGACCGGTTGCTTGGGCGGGAGACCATCATTTTTGAATCCTGTGTTGAACTAGTTGAGAATGTTATTAATTAATCTCGGGTGGGGGTTGTTGGGATGAATTCGGCGCATCTAAGCCCACTGATTGGAAGTGGGTTGGCTGATTTAGTTAAGGGGGGGATTGAAGTATTCCTTAGGTTCGATTTGAAACATTCTTTGGTTTCCTCTCCTCCTATGGTTGATGATGTGGGTTGGATGGAGGTCCACCAAAAAAAACATTATGTAACTAGTAGTCCTCTCTAAAGGGGCGACCGGTGTTGTGTCGTAGTTCTAGGCTTAAGTTAAGTTTCCTTGACTCGCTTTTTGGGCTTGGCCTTTCACCGGTTTGGGTTTATTTCTTCTCATCGTTGGTAGAGGTCTCTCGTTTTCTTCTCCATTGAGTCTCTCATGATTTATTCTATTTTGTATGGCCTCTAGGAACATATCCCTATTTTTTTTTTACCTAATCTCATAAAAAAAAATCCAATCATGTTACATAGATATTTGTAACCAAATTGCAATTTCCATAACATATAAACCACATATGATGAATGGCGTAAGAAACCCACGATATTATGGTGCTTTGGAATCATACTTGACATTTGATATAGTGTAACCAATCTCTTGTAATGCACAAGTATTACATGTATTTTTGTTTGCTTCCACGTTGATAAGATTATGTTCCCAATGCTTTCCCTTAATATAGGTTGTAATTGTGAAATTGTCATGTCATGGGTGCTTGTGTATATGCAAAATATGATATCTTAATTGGTAAATTATAGTGCCTTTAAAGTACCTTTGTTCATCTAGATTGTTCATTTATCTTTGATATTTTTAATATTTGTTAGAGATGTATGTTGTGATTTGTCTCACGACCTATGATACAATGATTATCACTATAGGGTTTTTCTAGTTACTTTGATATTTTTCTATATGCACGATAATGCTAAAATGGTTTAGTAATCCATGATCAGTAGTAGTGGTTATATTTGACGTGGTATATCTTTCTTGTGAGATAATTGAATGGAGCTAGGTATACCATTATAATCAATATTAATATTTTAAAAATAGTGCTATGTGGGTTTAGTTAAATTTGCAATGTGTTTGTTATTCTTTTCTAGTAATATTTGATTTAACAAATGAATTTCGTAGTAGTGCTAAAATATTTAAAGGAGAAGTTGATATATATATTTATTTAATTACGCCAAAGGCGTTCTTGTAGTGAGAATAGACTTGATGCGTCTGACAATAGTCCGATATCCAATGGACCACATTCCTCCTCCCCGGATGCGTTGAAATCCAACGGATAAAAAAAATTGCAGGCATGGATTTTGCAGAAAATTAAGGATGTGCGGACGTTGACACTTGGAGACTCCACATTTTGATGACGTGTCGGATGTTTGGACTGACAGCTAATTGTTGCTGCATGTCCGAGCCAAGTGGTTTTTTTGCATGTAGGACAGTTGTTGATTCCTGATTTACCTGAAAATTTTAAGCTTTTGCTTGCAAGGTTTGAAGCTTCGATGAAGTTTGTGTCCCGGGTGGAGGAAGCACTGGATAAATTCTACGTGTTTTTCTGATTTGTTTTTCCGAGCTCAAGAAAATAAGCGATGGTGGATCATTACAAATGTGGATATTACAACCCTCGTATGTAAGATGGTGAGGCAGGTAACTTAGGGAGATGCAGAAGCAGTGTTGGGTTTTCTTGAGGGCATTGAGCGACATGTTGTAGAAAAGGGGCACAAGAAGAGTTTTGTTTGTGGGGGATGTGGATGGGTCGATTGAGAGGTGAACAATTAAACATGAACTTTGGGCGACCATTTTTTCCTCCGAGCAAACTATGGTTGCGGATAGCAAGACAAGAAAATTGCAGGCAACGGTCGTGGAGGAAGGAAACGTGCTTCAGTGGTGCAGCGCCCATGTATTGGAGAGGTTGACTCCCTCATTCGAATTTGAGGCGTTCCTGGAGGAATTTTTACGAGGAGACGATGTGATTTTGTGGATTGGGGTTGCGAATAACCGTGCGCTAAAGATGAGGGTCTTTTTAATAGAGAATGATGTGAGGGTCGATTGCAGTCAGGAGGGAGTCGAACCTGATACCTCGATGGGGTTAGGGTTATTGTTGCTCCACCTGGTGAGGGATTATGTCAAGTGTGCCATGCAGCGGAACAAAGCGGAGCAGGGTAAAAATAATAATGTTATGCAGGGTCTGCTTCAACATGTGGTTTGCTACCTTGCCCTGCTAAAGGGATTGTGTGTGGTTTGTGGAAGCGACCATCTGTTGAAGGTTCCTCTGACTAGCACTTGCAGAAGCATTTTTGCGCGGCTCGCAAGCAAGGATATGAAAAGGTTGCGTTCTAATAAATTTATACAAATGTGGCGGCGCGATGAGGACAAGGAAAAAGTTGCAGCGGAGATGGCAAAAAAGTGGCGGCGCAATAAGTCAAAAAACAATGATTGATTACTTCGAGGAAGTGAGGAGGGTAGCGAAGATGGCCTCTGTAACCATTAGAAGCAAACTGAGAAGAAAAAAATCCAAGATATGATGAGAAAATGTGCTTGGTGCGCCATTTTAATCATGACTTTCTGTAATAAACTTTCATCGAGTGTTTCTTGAAATTTGCATGGTTGTCAAAAGACTAATTTTAAGATTTAATTTGTGATTTCTTTCTTTAAAAATAACAGACAACCATGTGGTTGCTTTGTTATTATTTTTGTTAAGATTTAATTTTGTGATTTCCTTTCTTAAAAAACAACGGACACAACCATGTGGTTCCTTTATTATGATTTTTGTTAAATCTTCTAGAATATTGAATTCTATTAGTATTGTAAATATTTATTTATTCTAGAACCGTGACCATGATGGAATGATATAATTTAGAGTTGGCGTCTGTAATTCGTAGAAACAGTGGCTACAACACAGGTCTGGTGTTTGAATTCCCATCTCGGTTTGTGACGCCTATACCTAAACACAAACCAGTTTATTGTTTTTTCTATTTTTGGCCTTCTAAGAATGTTTACGACTTATTAAATTTTATGGGTATGTGTAAATGTTTGCAGGAATCGTAAATACGGGAATGAGAAACTTTGTTTCGACTCTAGAATCCAAGTTTAAGGAGGATAAATTAAAGAAAGTGGTGCACTTGAGAATGGATCGCACATAAAACATTTAGATTATTATTTTCTTGTATGGTTAAACCACGATTCATCCGCCATTGTCGCTCAGATTAAATTCATAAATGCCATATTCATATATCTCTCTCCCACAAATGCATCAAGCGCTCTCTTTGAAGAAACAGAAGTCCTCCTATAGGATATACACAAGTAGATGCATGACAGTGAAATCTTTCTTGTAATAAAAGCTAAATATTCATCCTCTATACTTGAAAGGGTAAAGAATGAAGTAAGTGAAAGACAATTTCAGTTTTATTATACATTTCCTGGTCATATTTATGTAGTAAAACATCAAAATGTTCCTCAATGATTCCTCAAGTTCACCTTCTCTGTGTTGATGATCTAATATTGATATCCTAATGTTGATAGTCTACAATGTTATCACACTGAGAAGGAGAAGAATGTTGATAGTCTACAATGTTATCATACTGAGAAGGAGAAGAAATAAATTTGTAATGTGATTGTTTTTCCCATGATTTATTGTTTTAGGTTATGAACATGGAGATATTCAAGGTGATACAAAAAATCCTACGATAATGGGTACAAAGATTTCATCTTAGAAAGATTGATTCCTGTTGTGGGTGACATCACAGAAGACAATCTTAGAATAGAAACCAAATGTGGCTGACATGCTCTTAAAGGAAGTAGATATTATTGTCAGCTTGGCAACTAATACAACATTTGATGAAAGGTGGTTAAGTTCAAACTAAATTGGTTTTCAACTATAAATTCTAACATTTGATTTAAAACAAAAACATTACATTTGAAATGAGAAGGTTTTTTAGATCCATAATGCATACAAAGGTGACATGTCAAAGGTTGAAACATTGATTCTAGCAATTATAAGTTAGTCTTTGTGTTCATCTACCGATCATCGAGAAGATTTAGTCAACAAGGTTACATTCGTATCGATGTCGTGTTAGAAATCGTTCATAGAAGCCAAGAAATCATAGTCATTCATCTGTGATGAGTTGTTGGAAGGTTTCATTTATCGAAACATGGCAATCCATGTATTCCCTCCAACTACTTTGAACTTACAATTGGATAAATAGGCTACAACCTTATGCAACAAATAGTCATTGAGGACAAGTTTCAAAGTTAGAACATATTGGATTTTCTCTTTTTTATTTTTCCCTTTAAACACTACTGACACTCCTATAATTACTCTATTACCCCGATTGTTAACATGATATTTGGACAAAAACACCAATCTCTAATTTGCATAGTACCAATACATGAACATTCTAAGTGTGTTCCGCATCTTCCTACACTTGATGTGTCCCATGAAACATGCGTTCAACTTCCCATTACATTTACATTATTTCTAGCCACCCCATAAAGTCAATTCTAAAACACGAGTTTTTTCCTTCTTGAGATTTACAAATATGTCATGCTCTTTATAGATGGTATTTTTTCACATTGGCTCCTTGATTACTCTTTCCTTTCACATGCATTGTTCCACCCTCAAATGCCATTTTGTACACCCTTCTTCCTTTTTCATTTCTCCTCTTCATCCAATTTCGCTTCTTCACTTTATCTCTTTCGGCGTTCACATCGTACACTTCATGTACGATTGCTAGTATATAAGCGCTTTTATTCCGGAGCTATGAACCGGGGGGTTGATGGGGTCCCACCCTTACATTTCCATAATCGACGGATTGCCAAAAAAACAAGGAAATCTACACATATTTTAGCTACAGTTGCCACCCTAATACAAGTATTACAAAAAAGAACCAGACTACGCGTCAAAAAATCCAAAGGAAAACATAAAGTACTACGGGGACTTAGTCTGACACAACAATGACCTCCTCCTGAACTTGAACCTCGGCATCGATTGCATCCTCTGCAATCCTCTTGTGCTTGCTGTGGTGGCACCCCACTTCCCCTACTTTTTCTTCCTTCAGGAGAAAATTGTATAAAGGTTTACCTTTTACCATGAGCTGCGATATTTTTGATGGAACAAGACCAATTGGGGCAGCCAGTGAATCGAGATCCAAGGGTGGAATGAAAATAGGACCCGAATCTTTCATCTGACATTTCTTGTGGACGACGACCGTAAAATCCCAATGTGCACAATTTCTCCTTTTCAGTTAGACAAAACACTCCCTAATAACCATCTCAGGCTCCCCTTCTACCGCCGCTTGGAGAAAGGTTGAGGGCATGCAGAATTTTGTGACTATTTCCTCCGAAACCATAGTATGCTTCGGAAAAATGATATAACAAGTTGTCAAGATGACATCTTCCTTTTTCTTTCCAATGAGTAACAGATTGGAACGAATGAAGATGTAATTTCGGCATTCACCCTAGCCCGAACACTCCCTTGAATGTAACTGTCCCCTAAGATTCACTCTACCTCGTTGTATATTGAACCAAAGCTGATACATAAGACTGTCCTCAGGGGAGAGTTGAAAATATTTCCATAGAAGACCATCTCACGAGATTTCCCCCTCAGAACAGGCGTGGAAGGGTTGGAGAAGCCATTAAAACTTCGACAAAGAACCAAACTAACGCACACATAATTTGAAGGGGAGAAGGCATGAATGAAAATAGAGGTGTCGAATCTCATATTTTAAAACAAGTTCCCAGGATGCAAGGCCCATCAATCCTATGCAAGAATAAATTCAGAGTTTCCTACAATGATGACGACTAAGCCAGACCACTTATCCACATCATTAGATGCGATTGCCTCCTCCGCTTGAGTCACACCATAATTGGCCAAGTAATCAACTACTGATTTGGTTTCGTTAAACGTGTGTCCTATGCTCCATGATTCCAACTTGCCAAGCTAAAAGAGAATGTTTCAAATGTGGAAGTTGAGTGCCCATTGGAGAGATTTACCATTATTTACTACCTAGACTATAGTTTGCGAGTCACCTTCTATGATAAGGTGGGAAATCCTGCATTCCGCTTCCATTTTTACTCCAAAAAGGAGGGCCTGAACTTCTACTAAATTGCATGTCCCATCTTGTGAATGGAACAAAAAAGTACTAACCAACTGACCTTGCTCATTATGAAGAATGCACTCCACCCCTAAAAGTCTAGGATTCCCCTTGGAAGCCCTGTCAAAATTAACTTTGCGAAACCCATGGGGTGGAAGGAAAATTAGATATAAAATGACATTATTACACTGACATATAGTTTTTGTAGTGAAAGGGTTTATTGGAGTTTTAGCTTTGTAATAATTAGCTTAGTATTTTAGTAAACTCTTATAGACACAAAGACTATAAGAGAGACTCGTCAACATCCATATAATTGAAATTCAAATTTTGCAAGTGGTCGTCTGTCATATTATGATCATCATCATCACTAACTTACTAGTATGTCATTACAATATCTTACTGTTCTGAATTTAATAATAATTGTAAGTTTGGAATGACCTTAGGTTCCTTTTTGTCACTTACATTGATCTATTCTTGATTTATTTATGGTTGTAATTTTTCCAACTGCACTTATTTTTGGGCTGATTGTAAGCATGTCTACTGTAATTGTTCTTAGGCTAGCTTTAATTTTTGCAATTGTTCTCTTACTAGTTTTTGCTATGAGGATTGATCGTGTTGTGATTTAATGATGGCCATTCTATCATTTGTATTACTTAATTAACCTACTTCATGAGTCTATAACTTATCAATTGCAATGGGTTGTGTTGGAAGAATAATAAAGGGATCTTGAAAGGAGAGTTCAATTTTATAATACTGAAAAGGCTTATCATGTGTTCTGATTGTGTAGTCATGTCCATATAAATGTATAAATCCGATACATCCATGGAGTTGAGATGAAATTAACTCCATATCATGAATCCACTAGGCATCATCTTGGACCTAAATAGAACATCTAATGTAATCTTTCCCATTATAGGCCATGCAATATTGTTAAACCCCAAAAATGATTAGTGATGAATTTTGAATGACAATCATATGAATGTCCATTGTTGTAACAAAGAGCTAGGACAAATATTCAATACCAATCCATTATCTATTAGCACCCTCTTGATTAAGAAACTTTGATTCCGAAGAATGGTGTGTAGTGGTTAAATTGGTCTTAGATGTGCTTTTACTACATATTTATAATATTCCAATACATGACAGTCTCAAAATATTTGTCTTCAGAAACAAGGATTTGCTGCTCCATTTTGAGTCCCGAGATATATGTTTTGAGAAACGAGGATTTACTGCTCTATTTTGATTTTCTATTTTCTTTATCTTCCAGAAACGATGATTTGCTGGTGCATTTCAGAGGACGAAAGGCTTCAACTTGTCGTAATCGGTGGGGACTCTTTCAGCTTCGCAAATTATCATCGTCATCATAGCTGACCATAATACAGAAATGCGAAGTATATATCGATAGGAATTCTTCAATGCTGTATTTCTGTAAGGCGGGCAATCTTGAAATCAAAGAGGTGACGCAGGGTTGACCGTACACTGCATAGAAATGTCTTTCTTTGGCGTAGAGAATAGTTGGCCGTTTTACTTTTCAACACGGCAGAGAGGAAGAGAGGACGTCTGCGAATCTCACCATATCCATAGTGTTCGGTCATTTGTTTTTAATTTTCAGATGTTTTTTGTGCTTTTTACCATGTTTTTTATTCTCCGATGTTTGTGTGCTTTTTCGGGCTTTCTTATCCATTATGTGTTGGATTGCAGGTTAATAAGTTCTTAATTTTTTATTTTATTGGACAGTAGTCTATTTGGGCACTGAAATACATAGTTTTAAGTTTTGGGGAACATACAGATTTAGTGATATAAAGTATGTGAAGAAACTAATCTAGTGAGCAGCTTCAACTAATTAGTTACAGGTAAGGGGTATCCACGCTATCAAAGTCACCTAGGACACGATCTTAGCCTTAACTATTTGATTCTCCTTGTCGGGTATCTCCAAGCCTTGCACTCAACAAGACTTGATCCCTGGTGGACTCCATGGGAGCCAACATAATCACCAACAAACTAAGGGCTTTTTGATATAAGTTCCTAATTTGAATTTAATAAGTCTTTAAATACATGAGTGCATTACTCCATATATGATACACATTACAAATAGAGAAAAATACATATAGCTTTGATTGTAATATTTAGAATGAAAATGAAAAAACATAACTCTTTGTTTACAAGGGCATCCTCGTGCCAAAATCCGAATGCAAACATATAAAGAGCCTTCTAATATTTACAAGTTATTTTGCACACTCCTTGAAAGAAAAAAGGTTCAAACAATTACATAACCTATTGCAATAATGTAGGCCTCCTATTAAATTTATTTGTTTTTAAGGGTCTTGTAAGTTGTTGAGGTTGGATTAGGATTTTGGCCCTTAGGCAATGAGAATGGTTTCTTAATGATTCACAATAAAACCAAACTAAGCACGAGTAATATTTTTGAAGGATAAAACAAGTTGAGTGCAACCATTTGTTATTGTATTTAATTAATCATACATTATAAGATGCAATTATTTAATACTTAATTGTAATAATTATTGAATAATGTTTAATCTATTAATATATTAAAGAAAACTTGCGGTACGAGCTAATTACCCTCCAAAGTTTAATAACAACCTTTATTTGTTTTTATAAAAGCATACAAAGCTAGTGATAGAGGTAATTCATTGTGGAATAGATTTATAAGTGTAGTAGCAAATTCAAGCTAAATATTTTAATAAAAATAAGCAATAATGTTACCCAAGTTATAAATATGTGTTATGTATTTATTGAAGGAGTGATTTTTATTTAATATAGTCTCTTCTCTTAAACCATTAATATGAACATGTATTTAACTAACTTAAAAATTAAAAATAATTGATATAATATTATATGTTTCCCCTCATTCAATGTACCAAGGACATTGCCAGGTTATTAACATTAAAACAACTAACTCAATTTTGAATAGATTATTTTTTGATTGAAAAGCACACACGCACGCACGCGCACGCGCGCACACACACACACACACACACACACACACACACACACACACACACACACACACACACACACACACACACACACACACACATGAGATATACAACGCTAATCATATGAAATACGAGTGGAGAAAGTCACACCCCAGAATTCCAAACACATTGAGCTAAAGACGCCTCAAGTAAGAGGCCGATTTACATGAAAAACCACTATAAAAGTGCCATAATCAATAAAAAAGGTGAACATAACAAGGAGCTTAGAAAACTAGGCTATAGCTACAAACATTGAGGACATAGGAGGAGGTAAGCAAATGTCTATTTTGTCACCCCATCTAGAACCAAAGGGGTGAGTCACCTCCTCAATGGGCTCCCACCCACTTTCTTCTTCTTTTTGTTTTTGTTGCTCATGAACCTCAGTAGACAACCAAGAGGGAGAAATGGCAAGAGTCAACCATGGGAATTTTCCCTGCTGAGGGACATTCAAGCCTATGCCACTAGAATCACCAAGATGAGAAAAGAACCTATAATGAGTAGGGGAAGGGGCCAAGAAATAGGAGACCATGAACAATAAGGAGAGGATATTCGTCATCTCCTAGAGTGACGATTTTGAAACCCTTGACCATAAGGCAGAGGAAGAAAGCATCCCAAACTAGGCAACATGTGGTGATGAGAAGGAAGATCCAGAGGCATGTGGTTGGCTACACAAGGGGGTGGCAACTTTGTGGTCAGGAAATCGCTAGAGGTGCTTAACCTCTAGCCAAACTTTCTTTTTCTAGTTCTAAATCTAGAGCATCGCAGTCGAAATAATATCCACCTTATTAGAAACAAAAAAAAAATTATCCATAGGATATTGAAAATGGCATTATTTATGTCTTTCTAAAGATGAAAAAGAATATCAATTGTGAAGATGTCCTAAAATTTGTTGTAAATGGAAGGTAACATAGTTGACTCCCCCAAAAGAATCATTCTCTAGGTAAATAAAATCCAGATAAAAGGGTCGTAACAGGGTATGGATCCACTTTTGTGTTAATTGAGGTAGAAGGGAAAACTAAAAAATGTGCTTGATATACTTCGGTTGATGGTCGATTAGGAATGTGGGGTTACGATCCATATGCTTGAGTCAATCACCAATTGGAAGGGCTTAGTGTAAAATACACCACAAACCTGAGCTTTTTTGAGTTCGACAAGAATGTTGCAAAACCCTCTCAAACCATCATTTCCAAAAAAAAACTTTAGGAGGCAATACTTCAACAACTATTAAGAGTGTCAACGGACACCAAATGAGGGGCCAATAACGAGTATCCTAAATGGGGCTTATAATGGCAGAAAGACGTAGTATTTGGTTAGTTCCATTTCCACCACCACGGAACACCAAAGGTGACACCAAGCTTATGCTGATATTCATCAAGTATGCAAGCAACAATTTTTGTAATTGTTTTTGCATCTTGATGTTGAAGATTGAATTTGGTAGCAAGAGTACCCCAAGAAAGCCAAGATTTGGAGTTTCAACAAAATAAATTACCCGCCACCTTGATTCCTTTTCTTACAAGATAATTAGCTTTATCCCAAGGATCCAACAAAAGAGAGCCATCTTGACAAATGAGAATAAAAGACCACCAAAGAGAGTGGGAATTAATAGAGAGACCATTTTTGAAACCATCTTCCTTCTAAATTAAGTGTGGATTAAAAACCTCCCAGGATTTCTATATGCTTTTGGAAATGAAGGTGACCCCAATTTTAAGTGAAACACGGAAGCAAAGAAAGGATTGGAAGTTGAGACCTTTCAAGGTTTGCAAACCCAAATGATATCATTGACAAATGTAATGTCAAATAAAAATCTTCCAAGCCTTATTACCTTCAATACTATGGATTACCACTTGACACATAAAGCACGTCATTGGAGTTTGATGTCAATAAAACCAAGGTCCCCAACTTCTTTAGGCTGATAACATATATCCCAAGCAATATTTTGGAACCCCGTATTCCCCTAAGAATTAGACCACATGAAGTCCTACAAAATCTTTCAATTTTGGCGTAAGCAACATTAGATTGAAGCCCAATAAGAAGAATAATAGACATGAGTAGTAGGTAAAACCTTGGATTAAATTTGAAACTTATCTACCAAAGAAAGGGGCTTAGTAATCCAAAAGGAAATCTTACAGTCAACATTTTAAATAACTTAAGTCCAAAGTTGTGCATAAGTCATCTTGATGGTAAAGGGAATGGCAAGAAATTTGAATTGAACACCATGGTGAACCAAAATCCATTACATGCCTTCGAATTAGGGAGGAATGGGATACTAGGACTGTTAATAGCACACAGTTTTCTCCCATGGAATGTAGGATCTAGAATCCTAACAAAAGGTATCTATACAATCTAAATAATTTTGAACAATTTCTTCTTCCTCGAAGAGTGTGAGAAAGGAATCATCCGTGAAGTGGCTACTGACCCAAGGTGGACAGAGAGACACCTTTAATCAAACCTTGAGAATAAATGTGGGATAGAATATAAATATACCCTTCAGCTGCAAGCACATAAAGAAAGGGTGCTAAAAGATACCCTTGTTGAATGGATCCGAACAAACCAAGCCTGCAAGATTGAGCCCCATTGATGGAGACATAATCCCCTTCATTGTTAAAGAGTATCTGCAGAGTGTGAAAAAATCTTGGCCCAAATCAAAGGGATTGAAACATAGCCAAAATGGAATACCATTCAATTTGATCATACACTTTTGCATAGTCACTTTTGATAAATAAGGCTTTTTGGTTACAGAGTCAAGCCCATTCAATTCCTTCTCAAATAAAAATATTATTATCTAAGATGTACCTATGCTTGATGAAACCAGTCTAGTCACTTCTAACAATTACTAGAAGAATATTGGAAACCCTATTAGAAAAATCCTTAGCAAAAATTTTATAAGACATATGAAGCGTGTATGAAGAAAAGTGATGGGTCTCCAGTTAGAAATGTATTCATGGTCTTCAAACTTGGGGTTAAACTTGATGTTTCCTTGGTTAATGAATTCACCAAAATAATTGGAATCTAGTTCTTCAAGGTAAAAATTATGCAGATCAATTCCCTAAGTGTTCCATAAGGTCTGATAGAATTCAAAGGGAAAGCCATCAATACATGGATCTTTTTCAAGATCCATTTGAAAGGTTGCTTCCTTAAGGTCAACAAGAGACAAAGGCGTATCACACGCTACCCATTAAGGGTATGTGTCATTACAATGCATAACTTGTAGGAATTTAAAAAGAACATTTTCCCTAGATAAATGACATATTTACCCAAGTTAGAGTATCATTTCCTATTTTGGAGAGAGAAAACCCCCTAAGGAAGAGAGAGAAATCCTAGTTTTGGTGTAAGATGAACATGTACTCATCTAAACGTTTCAAGAAGCATTATTGGAAACTTCCAAGAAGTTGAGAAATATGTACTCACAGGTCCCATTTCCAATTACATAGACTTTTATGTAAGATTTGTATTTATTTTACATTATTAATAGAATCGGTTCAACTTTATGCGAACTAGGAGATGTAGTCCCTCATGGGAAAAAACCATTATCAACCTTGGGAGTTTTATGTCTCTAATTTTTCCTTCATTGATGGTATTTTATTCAGTTTTGATATGAATTTAAAAGTTAAAAACCAATTTAATGCAATTTGCACGTTTTATGGGAAAATGGAAAACGAATAGAAAAACTATGGAATTGGGTGTATAGTTGAAAATTCATGATTACACTTAAATTTTAGAGTTTCTAAGTTCTAATATTAATGTAGTACATTAATTTGATAAGTTTTAATAAGTATCCATAAAAAAAGGTTGATTCATTTAGTTGTATTTTCACCATTTTTAGATCAAAGAGTTGGATTAAATATTTACTTTCTGCTAACTCGTGCAATATTTGTAGAAGGATAAGTTGGTTTGGTCTTGTTATTGTTTAAAAACAATATGTTTTTCTACTTTGGTTTGAGATGTATTAATTTTTTTTTTTGATGTTCTAAAAGGCTATGGGATAATTTCAAAACCATTAACCATTTACTTGATAAAAAGTTTGAAATCAATTGAGAAAAATATATTTTCTATTTATTTTGTTAGTAGTATTACCATTTTATATAAATAAAGAATGAAGTTGGAATTATTAATCTCTCAAGTCCTTTCTCCTAATCTAGCATAAATAGATCTCACTTAATTAGTGATTATTGTTCTTAATGTTTATATGTAAACGTAGATTAATATTTTACAATGGAAGGTGCATTTCGGGTATCAAGGGTGTCTCACAATGAGATTGAGATGAATTCAATAAGAAAAATAATCTTCCATATCTAAGTTCCTCTCTCATATTACACAATTACAGTGATCATTCTCATCCATGGAAGAAAATAATCTCTCTTTCACCTATAAATCTCACCTTAGTCACTCCTATAGCCCCGCACTAGTGGAAGATGGAAAATTTGTGTAAGAAAAACATAGACGATGGCCAGTGGTAGATGTTTCCATTGTCATTTTGTCTCACAACTAGTTTTATCCCTCTCCAATCTTGATGATGAGTAATCTATGTACCTTGATTCAATCCAATGATTGTGTAATCTTGGAATATACGTGGCCTTATTGAACCCACTTAGAGATATATGGTCAGGGAGAGTTGTCTACACTTTAAACATATGTGTGTTATGTGTCTGAAAGAAGTTAAAATAGAAGGATTTTTACTTCATTCTACTACTCACACCATCTGGCCCAATTTTATTTGTCATGTGTCCAATCATGACCCTAGACGTGGAGAGGTAATGAATTTGATTTCCCATGAACTTTCCCAGCATGTGCTCTCATGGGCATTTTACCCCACTCATCGAGTGGTTTGGACTCTCTTTGATTTTGAAAGGAATATCTTGGTTCTACCAATTATTTATGGATCCAACGATGTGGTTGAGAGAGCTCTGTTCTGGTGATGACTTGATGCTCTTTGGATTATTTGTAATGATTATAATATGGTTGAATACCCAGAAGAAAAGGTTGGGAATTTTCACATTCGTTGGTACGTAGGAGAGTTGGAGGTTTATTTCTATCTAAGGAACAAGCTCAAACGATTTGACCCCAACATCCCCATTAAAAAGAGCTCTAATAATACTTGGTTCACTTGTTTTAATTTTTGACAAGGTCAAGATAGGATTGTGCAATGTCTTGATCGTACCCTTATTCCAATTAGTGTACTATATTACATTGGTGTCGTTTATTTTCCCATGGACATGTGACCTTCCACATTCACTCTAGTAGGTTGGTTTCCTTGTTTCCATGCGATGCATATATACATCATCTGATTATTGGTAGAATCATCGAATTGAATTTTCTCTTCCTTAAATTTAAGACATTGGTATTAAAGCTACTGCCGACCTCACCTCTAAAGCTGAATTTTCTATGTCACCAACCATCATAGATTGTGTGGAGGATTGTTTCGGCATCTTGGCATTTTTCTTCTCGATTGTGATTTAACAAAAATATCCTCTTGTAAAATCCTAATTGTACAGTAACAGATGTAAACTATGATAAATAACTACTAGATACAAGATGAAACATGAAAATAAGATAATAAATATGAAACCCTAGGTGATAAGAGAGAGAGTAAAGGACTTAGCTTATTTACAATCCTAATGTCGAGATTGTGCAGGCTAGATAGAACCGATAAACTAGGAAGGACAAGATTGTCGTAACTAAGGAAAATCAAGTTTTAGAACTATCTAGAATATGCCTGAACTAGGGCACCTGGATTGGGGCGAGGTCACCTAGGCATGAGAGACTTCTATGTTGGGAATTTGCCTATGACTGTGCAAATGGCTCATAATCTTATTTTTCTGGTGTTTTAAGGTGGTTTTTGATAATAATTGTTCTTCGCCTACTGTGTATGTCACTATGATCATCCCATAATTCTTCCTATAACCTTCAAAGATAAGATGACTTACAAAACCCTCAAACTACATCAAATCCCAAAAAGAAAAGATGTAATATGGGTAGTTAGACTACTGTGGTCACTCGACTGAGTGAACTTACAACCAAGGATTTCATTACATCTGAGGCTCCATGTATTTCTTGTGCATATGTTATAGAATCGTGCGCTAGGAATCCCTTGTGTAAACACACGTGATAGCGAGTGTTAACTAGATGTACTGATGTAAATTAATGTCTGGATGGAAAAATTAACTTACCTTCTGATGTAGGAGCATCATTTGAAGAGGCACACATTGAGATAAATTCATCAAGACATGATCAGGATATCAATAGAGAGTATTTGAGGAAGATGGAAAACCCCAAGGGGTCATCAAATTTGAATTTTGATCAATATTTGTAATTATATGATTCCTTTGGTTGAATTTCATAATTGAAAATTAAAAGGTTGACCCATAACAAAATAAGATGCCCAAAAGATAAAGGAAGCCCAAAAAGAGTGAGTAAAGTAGAAAGAGGTTGGGGGTGCCCAAAAGGATGAGGGAACATGGGCACTAGCATCCAGGTTCATGAAAGATAAAGCCATAAAGTTCAGACTAGGCTATAAGATGTGTAAGAGCAAAGAAAAAGGAAGAAAGACATAAAAGAGGCCCAAGTTAGCAGTTAATTACTAGTTTTATCTTAAGAATCATATGAATGCAACTAGTATTTTAGGACCTAGAAGTGTACCCAAGTGTGTGATTTTGTGCCTATATTTTCTTCCACTTTATGTCTTTGAGTGAAGACTCGATAACATAAAGTAGATAAGAGATGTGTTCCTGATAACCATGTAGAATTTCATGATGATAGCATGCCGAGGAGACAAGTGAAAGCATGAAGTGATAAAAATGAAGTGTGGCTCTTGAGGGCTCTATTTTGAGTTTGAAATATTGCATATAACTGTGGATGAATGTACAACAATATATTGATCTTCTGCCAATAACATACATAATACATGGCTTTTTGATAGCCAAACAAGTTTTTTATAACAACCTTTTGGATAAGAGATTTTGGAGTGATTGCAAACCATAGAAGCTAAATCATTGTGAAGTCATCTTATACAAGAACTTCACATATGAATTCTTGTTGAATTGCATGCGTCAACAACTCATGCCAAAGTTTTTGACTATGATGGCTACCTTCCTTGGCTTGATTGTATACCCCCTTAGTGAGATTAACATTTAAAGGGAGTATGATTGTGAAATAAAGTTGGGCATACAAAATTTGGTGTGACAAAGTAAATTTTAAAGGGGATTTGCATAGTTCTTCTCTCACTAACAATGGACACCAGCTGCCCTCTATAGGTACAACTGTTTCACTAACTGAAACCTTCCACGCCACAGTCACATGAGTTCAAGAGAACATATAGGAGTCCTCGCATCTACTCAAGCAAACAAGAGGAGGTGAAACTGTTGATCTTTAGTCAGCACACTTAGAGGAAAGATATAGGTTACAAAACCAGCTGGAGATAAGTACTTTCATAACCACAAAATACGGGTTCGTCGTTGGCTCACATAATCATGATAGTGAGGTGTTTGAATGTATACTCCTTATTTGAAGTCTAAAAGTTAAATCCTAAGGGTTCAAGTTGGTAAGTTGTGTTTCAGAGGAGAGTAATGCATTAATCACTAAGGCAAGAAAGTAACTGATGAACGCCCACCATTTGCATTAATAATCCCAGACAGTTTCTTCTTCATTACAGGATATGTGCCAGGGTTTTGAAGCTAGGGCTTGTTATCCAGAAGCTCTTAATGCATCAAATTTTATAATTAAAAATTGACAAGCCCCACTACTATACAATAGGGTAACTATTTTGATTTGATCCCTTTGAAGGAATTTAGAGTGCCCATCAGGAGCCAAGGGAGATTACCCTTCTTTGACTGATGTCCTAGATTGAGATAGTGAACATCAATTAAGGACCTCATCTTCTGAAGCCTATCTAACAAAGGAGGTCATATTTGATCTTTTAGATTCCAACCCTAAAACTTCTAAAGGGAGAATTTAATCTTGCTCAATGGGAATCCTAAATCATTGATTTTGTGTCATGAAATGTTTTAGGAAGGGAAGTATACAAAAAAAACTTGACTGTCACATCATCATAGTAAAGGGTTCTCATGTAATACCAAGAAGGATGAATTTGAGATAAAAGGTGGGAAGTTGCAGATGTTAGATCTACCATTTTTATAATTTCAGTACACACCTTTAACATGAATTAAGGAATACTAATGAAGATGTTGAAATTGCACTTTGGGTAGCTATCAGATCCGACTCCACTTTATTTAATGTCTCCACAAGCATGTTCCTCTGTAAGAGCATTTAGTGAAGTCAAAGTGGTGCAGGTACACTTTAGACAAATCGAGACCAATAGTTCCCAAGGCATTTTGGGTAATCCTTGAGTCTTCCACTGTCACGAGATCTGAGATGAGCTTTTTTGGAGTATGTAAACAAAGTGTAGGTCCTGAGGAGATGCATATGGAGACAATCTTTAGTCTAGGATCATCAAGTCAGCAAGCAGTTGGATTTTCCAAGTTGGGTATATAAGGAAGTCCTTCAAGTTTATGAATGAGATTGAAGGTTTTACTAACATTTGGTTGAGATGTTTAACTATGGTACTTGATATAAAGAAACGAATCCAATTGAATGTAAATAATACGTTTTACAAAAATCATCTATTTGGGAATGAGTGCACTAAGAAGAAAAAGGAATAAAGAAGGTAAGATTAGAGTTTTAAATGGGTTTTAAAGGAACTTAATCTATCTTATACTATATGAATTAGCATGTATATGAACTGTTTGAAGTGCATGAAGGATGCCTGTTTTCAGAGAGTTAGTTTGTGGTTTAGAGGATCAATATTTGATAAATGAATTGTTCTAACTAGTGCAAGAAAGCTTCTAAAACAAGGTATCCATTGCTCTGTTAATTAGATGAAATTGATTTTTTTTGAATTAGTGGAATGCATACAAGGGTTTGGAGCTCTACATCACCCAAGAATACATGTATGCAAAAAATATCATTCCCTTATCCCTTGATATGAGTGACTAGATATATGACATTTGATGCTTTTAGATGCCTTTGGATGCAACCTGATAGGACTGATGTATATCTAGATGCTTCCAGAGCTTGGTCCTTTATTTTGGTCAGACTAGGTTTGTATTTATAGGATTCCCTTACTTGAATTTTGTCCAATTGACAACTAGAAGGCTGACCCATAAGAAAATAATTTACACAAAAGATAAAAGAATCCCAAAAATGTGACTGTAAAGTAGAAAGAGGTCGGGGGTGCCCATAAGTGCACGAGGGTTAAACTGTGGCGTTGGCTTCACTATTTGGTGGTGGTGTCCAGAGTGCGACTGCTTAAAGATAACTATGTTCACTAAAGTTGCAGATTGGGCTTAGGGCACTGTAAGACTGCATAGAGAAACGAAATCTCTCAAGACATAAAATAGGCCATCACATGGGTTAATAATCATTTACTGCCCCTTCTCACTTAGGATAGATCATACCTGAATCTGCATAGCATATGACCGGATAGGATCTAGGATAATATACCCAAGTGTGTGATTTTGATGTTCTTCCAATTACCCCCATAATACATGTTGTTGATTGAATATCTGATAAAATAATAGTAGATAGAATATGCATACCATATAACCATGTAGAACGTGATGGTGCATAACAATAAGCCAAGGAGACGTGAAGTTGTTTACAAGCGTGACTTGATAAAAAATTCCAAGTAATGGGAGCTCAAGAACTCAGAGGAAGTTTACACTAGGGGTGAAGCATATTCGTGTTATACTGTGTTGTACCTGTTATTGTGCTTGATGTGGAGTTGCTTCTTGTTGTGTATTAAGGTAAGACATGAAAAAGAAGAGTGAAAGAGTAATCAAAGTCATGTATTATGAAAACTCTATAAAAGTATATAAATGTGTCTAAAAGTAGTAAAAAGGAAAGTGTCCACCTGATCGATGAAGAGTGAAAAGGATAGAAAATGTCTTGAAATGCTATAGAAGAGTGAGTTTTTTGGGCGATCTCATGCCAAGAGTGAGTTTTTTGGGCAATCTTGTGCTAAGAACAGGTTTTTGGGTGATCTCACACCAAGTGCGAGTTTTTTGGGTGATCTCATGCTATGATAGAAGAATGTCAAGGAGAGATGTATAGTTTTACTCTACTTCCATGGATGCTTCCCAAATAAGCATCACTACAGATGGCACATCACATGTTTGCTTCTGCATTGTTTCGTGTAGAAAATGGTACTGATTGTCCCAATTGAAGGAGATTACATGCATTATTTATTCTAAGGCCAACACCCTATCCTATGAATAACCACAAAGTGTTTCGATTAGAGATATTAGTCATATCTGCCCCTATGACATAGGCATTTAGGAGAGGTTAGGAACGCCCAGGTGATAATGTCTATAACTAATCGTTGGTTTCTATGCTGAACTGAGGACCTAAGTCAGATTCTCAACCATTTTTATAACTATATTCTTTTTTTTTCTTATATTGTGTTGTAGCTCTGAGCTGCTCTATGGGGTGACTGATTCACACAATGCATTCCCCCCCTCATTTTGGGTGCATATGACGTCGCTAAGAGAATATGGTCCAAAGATAGGACCTGATGTTGATTTGAACTGTGTATACCATGAAGGGAGGGAATGTGCATGGTAGAAACTAAGGAACATGCAAAAAAGATGGTTAGTATCACGTGTTAGTAGAAAAAGAAGTAAACATGTCAAGGAAAAGCACGTGAAATAAGAAAATGTGCATACAAAAGTGAGACCGTGAAAAGCAGGTTTCATACATGGGACATCGTTCACAATGTCACAAGATAATCAGGGCCGAAGTGGCCAAAATCATACAGTGTGCACGCAAGATAAAGGGCATAGCCTGTAAACAATAACATATAATGGAAAACAATGGAAAATAGTAGCAAGCAAAGTTTCAGACAACTAGGGTGGAAATTAGTTCCTATAAGACAAATGTTGTACATGAAGCACCTGTTAGCATGTTAGAAACATAAGAAGTATGTCTAATCATGTACAAATCAATGTAAAATAGTGTGTTAGTAAGAATAGGAAGTAGTAAAAAATGAAACAATATCACATGTGGTGTACAAGAGTAGGAATATAGATGGCCCTAGGAGCCTCGGTCAGACTGCTAAGAGATACATTGCCAAACATCGTTTTTGCATGTGAACATATGCAGGAAGTTTGAATTAAAAAATAGAGAACAAGTGAACATGCATGTGTACATAGAAAAGACAATGATATACTGAATGTCCATCTAACATAGTAACCAAAGTGTACATGTAAGTATAAGAAATCAAGAACAAGTGCAACCAATATATGCAATATGTTATTAGTGAGTGAGATGGAATGATATGCAATGTGAATATAATAGGAGTAACATTCCCCTCAAGCAGATGTGGATGAACATGAGATGAGGTTCATTTGTAAAATACCCCTCGACAGTCAATAATGAACCATAGAACAAGAGTGTGTCATCAGGAAATGGTTTGAACATGGGCACTAAAAAGATATGATCAATGAAGCATAGAACATGAAGTTTAGAAGCATGTGAATGTGTATCATGTGAGGTTCATGAATTTAGTATGCCCTCAATAGTTGAGTATGAACCTGTAGAAACAAGAGTTTTTCAAAGGGTAATAATGATACAAAGTGTATCTAGTTGTGTAACGATGCTCAGAAGTATAAAGTATAGAGTGTAAGAGTAGAGATGATAGAAACCTGATAATGCTAGGGGGAGTAAGCATGATGTCCCCAAAGTTTATGATGATGAGTAAGGTAGACAATGAAAGTGAAGTGAAAGGGTCCTCCACCCGATGTTTTTGGAGATAAATTCATGTGACTATGCTCTAAGATCGGCGGTGTATGAGACTGACAATGTGTGTGTCCAAGAAAGCCTAGGAGGTGAATGCCAATGTGAAGGAGACTGAGGAGGTGATGAATACCTATGTGAAGGAGACTGAGGAGGTGATGAATACCTATTTGAAGTAGACTAGGGAGGTGAAGAAGGTGATGAAATCCTATGTCAAGATGTTACCTGAGTAGGGGAATTAAGCTGACAAGATGGACTAGTCGACCGATGAAAATGAGTAGGTCATGTGCAAATGAGAGAACTACGTGCAGAATGTGCTTTAGATTTGAGAGGCCTAGGGAGCTTAGATGTTTTTGATCATGGGATAATTTTTGAAGTTACCTAAACATCCCTAAATGGTGTCAGCATAGAATATCATTTTGAGATCTTTCTAATGACTGTTAGAACACGACAAATAGACATCGGGAGCTCTAGTTATGTCCAGTCAAAGTTCAATCAACGGGAAAGTCAACTATGGTCAACTGGTCAGTATTGGACCAAGGGCACTATGACACATGATGAAAAGGCAAAGGGAGTTGTTTGTGGCTTTTCAATCTCTGGTCTTCGACGTTCGTAAAAAGATAGCTTGTCGGAACAAGAGGCTCAAATTTTATTACTGAAAGGAGCCTGACCATCATGTGGACTATGGTATTATCGCCGATGTGGTGGGTCAAGAAGCCACCACATGGCTTGCCACCACTTAGCCATTTTTCATTTTGAATATCATAGTATTATATGGTTGAATTTTATATTATTCACCATATTACTATACAATTTTAATTTGTAATGTTTGGGTAGAATCTTGGTGAGACCACATTCCCACATATCTCGGTGGTCACAAAGCACACCACATGGCTCAGCCAAACAAATCTGCCAACCCCAATGACATGCTAAGACCACGTGGTGATGGAGCGATGGGGGCATACAAGGTCATGCATGGAAGCTTCCACGTGAGGAGAAGGAGGTGGGGCGGTTATGCCTCAAGTGGTCCTATGACCACCTAAACATGCGTGGGAAAGGCTATTTAAAGCCTAAACTCTATCTCCTCCCCAAAATGTGGGAAATCCCCACTTAACTATGTCTGCTCCTACGAGAATTAATCCCTTCCTAAGTGAAATCAACAAAAAAGGGATTTATCCCATTAAATAATGTAATCCGCCCACTATGGGAAATTGTCCCATTTATTTTGCTACAGGTTTAGGCTAATATTAGCCTAAGGATATTTTAAAATGTATTATTTAAGGGCCCTATTTTTGTATAAATAGGGAGCCCATTTCTTTGTAATGGACACAACCGCAATGGAGAAGCTCATTCCTAGGGCTCGAAAAGGCGGAGAGCGAGCCAAGAGGAGAGTTAGTTTTCCATGGGCATTGTTGTGTGAAGACCTAATTGATTTAGTTTTATTTTAATTACTATTGACATATTATTTTTAGGCAATAGTAAATTAGAATTATTGTGGCTAGGAGTTATTAATACTACCTAGTCGGCCCATAGCGCCACACACCAAATTATTGTGAAGCATGGAATATTGACCGGCAGTGACATAGGGCATTACGAAGCATTTGGAAGGCCCATCGAGAACCGGAGGATTCTGAACAGTGGAGCTAGTGCCATAGAGCTTGCCAAATATGCCAGGAAGGTGGAAGTTGGGTGCTATTTTTCACCCTTGTCATCCTAAGGTTTGGATATTATTCTAAGCAGGTTGTAAATAGTTTCCATTAGGTTTTCTTGTGAAAGTACAATTGTAACTTACAAGTTTTGAATAGTGGAACAATTCGAAAGAACCCAGAGACGTAGGCAATTGCCGAACTCTGTAATCAATCATTGTGAAATTATCTTTATTGGCTTGCATTAATTTTAAATTGATTACTTAAAAGGAGACAAATTATCGACAAATATTTAAAGCCTAAAAGGGTCCTGAGATCGGGTAGATAAAAACTTGATTATTTTCAGATCAAGTTTGGTATCAGAGCTGGTGATCATGATTGCAACTTGCTAATCTTCGAAGTAAGTTTGGTATCAGATCTGGTTTTGGAAATGGATCTATACCTTTTCTTCCAGTTTCCAGTTATGCTTGCCTTATTGGGCACCATGGTTTGAGTGATGATCACTCGACATCTAGAACATGATCGCCAAATCATGGAGTTACAAACCCACCCAGCTACTATTCGAGAGCGTCAGTCGCCAAGCAATAATCATAGAGTTGTAAAGAAGCCTGGATGCTCCACTTGGGAAGGGGGTTGAATCAGTCATCTTCGAAGCACCATTTAGAGAGGTAACCTTCACCAGACTCGGTCATGTGTCGTCATTGTGGTAGAGGACACGACATACCGAGTGATGCTAGGATTTATACCCAGAGAAGAGGCCTAAGTAGGATGTAGAAGAAGGAAAGGATATTGCAGGACCCAGAACCGGCCAGTCAGTGGTACCATTAGCACAGGGAGTACCAGTGGAACGTCTAGACATCATACTGTGACATGCGAGTGCCTCTAGATAGTGGATTCTAGTGGTTTCACAAGCACAGTTAGTAACCCTTATTTTTGATTGGACTATCAGAGTAGGGCATGTAACTGTCGATGTGGTATGCCGTCTAGGATTTACCATGACACCACTTCCTCATACCAAGATAGTAGGTACAGAAGATGGTACTCTGTCATGGAGTGTCTACTAGTTATTGCATTGCGAGCTTCATAATTAGGAGACGAGTTTCTGATAATATCACTCTCGACATCATCCCTTTGGAGATGGATGAAATGGTATTAGGAAACTTCTACCTTACTGCTCGTCAAGGTTATATGACTGATGACAGGAGTGGAGTGGAGCTTCGTATTGGGCATAACTGGAGGATCAAGTTTGTGACAGGTTCATGTTGTTTCATCTTACATGAGGTGAAGACAGTGAGCCTTTAGACTCATATGTACCTGAGGGATCATGCAGATCCTAGTGTAGAGTCAAGCTCATATGTCCCTACGGATCATCCAGATCCTAGACACTGAGGTCACATACATTCTAGAAGACCATGAGGATCCGTATGTAGAGGAGTGAGAGCCCAGGGATCCACAAGACACCTATTGAGGTATCCTAGGTAGACACCGAGGATTCTACATTTGGTAAGAAATCTAAGGTGCAAATAAAGTTGACTTTGTTCAGCTATTGTATTTGGTTTTTTCTGAGCATTATTTATTGCTCTTGTTATAATAAAACCATAAACTATTGTGTTAGGTAGAATGTATTGGTAAGACCCCTTTGAGGGAAATGTGTGTATACATCTAACCAGACATGGCACATTAGTTAAAGACCCAATTCTGGGCAATGTTTGTACTATGTTATACTTGCATTAGTAAGACCCCAGAGGGAAATTATTTTGGTGATTTTTCTAACACCTTAGGAGATGTAGTATATTTTTGCCTTGTTGAGTTATTGGTCTAGCAGGGAGGAGACAAATTAACTCAATCCACATTGCGATGTCAGTGGAGAAGACCAAGTACATAAGCCACCAAGTAGGAGAAATTTCGTGACAGGTTTACCATGTGAAAATTATTTTCCTATAGAATTGGTATTTTAACCTTATTGTACAAGACTCCAAAAATGGAGCATTTTTACAACTAATTTTACATGGTGTATTAGGATATAATTTCCTCACACTTGTATTTGAAAGTTGTATAAAGACCTTGTTAGGGGTACCTATCTCCTAATCAGCGTGCGAGTACCTGTTACAGCTTGATACAAGAATTAACTCATATAAAGCTTGGAGATTGATCAGCCATTTGTGCAGATAGTAGAGTTCATAGGAGTCAACTCGGAACTTCATTCTGTGTAGAGGCATTGTGACCATGCAGTAGAATGGTAGTTGAATCACCATTGGCATTGATGTCAACAAGAGGAGCTTCATGTGAAGGATCATCATGGAAATCTAACATTCGCACCTGTCAAGGCATTGTGACCACACATTCGAATGGTAGTTGATCAATAGACTTAGCATCGTGCATTGGAGGCTTGAGATCTTGAAAGAGGCATTATGACCATGCGTGTATTGGTAGGCGTGAGGTATATAACAGACTTAGCATCATCATTGGAGGCAAATAGGTATATAACAGACTTAGCATCATGTGTATTGGAGGCATTGTAACCATATCAAATGGTACCTGATAGTCATCATGCATTGGAGGCTTTGGTACTGTGAAAGAGGCAAACAGTCATGTAGTGGGGATGGTTCACCATTTTTGAGCTCATGAGAACAGACTTAGCATCAAGGATTAGAGGCTTGAGGTCTTGAAAGAGGCTTAGCATCATGTATTGCAGGCTTGAGGTCTATAAAAGAGGCTTATCATCATGCATTGGAGGCTTGAGGTCTTGAAAGAGGCTTAACATCATGTATTGGAGGCTCCTATGAGGTCTGAGAAGATGGTACCTACAAGTTATTACCCATCATCGACATCGGATCAATAATAGCTCTACGTAACATGGAGTTCCTTCAAACCAGTTTGGATTCTGCGGAATCAACTCTGGAAGCTAGGAGCTGTGTTATAGAGTCAAAGAAGATCCTTGTTGTCAGATATCAGGAAGTTAGCACCACACAATAGGAGGCATTGAGGTTTCATGCGGAAACTTATAACCATACAACAGAGGTGTGGAGGTCTTCTTTGGATATCAAAGTGGTGCAATGAAGCATCATGGGCCCATAACCCATAGGTCCTAGGATCAGAAAAAATTTGTCGAAGTGAGAAGGTTGCAGAGGAGAATACCCAATGGTCTACTACAGTAAGACTTCTGAGGTGGTAAAAGAGTTTCCAGATTCAGGACGGGATGGAAAAATGTTCCAATATAATCTTTTTGGGACAAAAATCCTTTCTCATTGGGGAGGTGTGATCAGGGGATCATTTTTTAATCAAAAGTTCCCTAAACATCCCTAAATGGTGTCAGTGCAAAGGATCATTTTCGAGAGTTTTCCAATCAACTGTGAGAACACAAAAAAATGGACATTGGGAGCTCTAGTTATGTCTAGTCAAAGTTTCAGTTAAGTGGGAAAGTCAACTCTGGTCAACATGGTCAATATTGGACCAAGGGCACTGTGACATATGGCGTAAAAGGAAAAGGGATCATTTGAGAGGTTTTCGATCTCTAGTCTTTGAAGGTCGTAAAAAGATAGCTCGATGGAACAAGAGGCTCAACATTTTATTAATAGAAAGGAGCCCGACCGATGTGACTATGGTATTATTGCCGACGTGGTGGGTCCTAGAAGCCACCACGTGGCTTGCCACCACTTAGCCATATTTCATTTTGAATATCATAGTATTATATGGTTGAATTTTATATTATTCACCATATTACTATACAATTTCAATTTGCAATGTTTGGGTTGAATCTTGGTGAGACCATATTCCCACATATCTCGGTATCAAAAAGCACACCACATCGCTCGGAAAAACAAATCACCAACCCCAATGACATGTTAAGACTCACGTGGTGATGGAGTGGTGGGGGCATGCAAGGTCATGCTTGGAAGCTTCCACTAGTGAGGACATCAAGGAGGTGGGGATAATAAGGTTATGCCTCAAGTGGTCCCATGACCACCTAAACATGCATGGGAAAGGCTATTTAATGCCTAAAATCTATCTCCTCCCCCAAATGTGGGAAATCCCCACTTAACTATGTCCACTCCTAAGGGAATCAATCCCTTCCTAAGTGCAATCACCAAAAAAGGATTTTATCGCCATTAAATAAAGTAATCCACCACTATGGGAAATTATCCCATTTATTTTGCTACAGGTTTAGGCTAATATTAGCCTAAGGATATTTTAAAATGTATTATTTAAGGGCCCTATTTTTGTATAAATAGGGAACCCATTTCTTTTAATGGATAGAATGCAATGGAGAAGATCACTCCTAGAGCTCGGAAAGGCAGAGAGCGAGCCAAGAGGAGAGTTAGTTGCCATGGGCATAGTTGTGTAAAATCCTAATTTATTTAGGCATTATTGTTTATTGACCTATTATTTTTTAGGCAATAGTAAATTAAAATTATTTGTGGCTAGGAGTTATTAATGCTACCTAGTCAGCCCATAGTAGCCACACCAAATTATTGCGACGCCTAGAGTATCAACTGAAGTGCCATAGGATGCGTTAGGGAAGCATATGTGAAGGCTGATCGAGAACCAAAGGATTCCAAATAGTAGAGCTGGTGCCATAAAGCTTGCCGAATACGCCAGGAAGGTGAAGAATTCATTTGAATATTTTCATCATAAGTTCTTCTGAAGGATTTACACATTCTACTAGGCAGGTTCTAGAATAGTTTCCATTAGATTTTATTGTAAAAAATAACTATTGTAACTTACATATTTTTACTAGTGGAACAGTTCGAAAGAACCTGAAGATGTAGGCATTTTATCCGAACTCTATAATCAATCATTGTGAAATTTGTCATTTATATGCTTCCATTAATTTTAAATTGATTACTTAAAAGGAGAAAATTATCAGAAAATATTTAAAGCCTACAAGTTTCCTAGATCAGGTAGATAAAAACTTGATCATTTTCAGATCACTTGTTGAACTAGTGATTAGACATCCTAAAGATTACTATAGGAAAATGCATTGTTTATTGGATGTTGAAACACCTTTAGGCAATAGTAGAAAAATTGATTGTTGTGATTGGGAGTATTGACACATACCCAATAGGCCCATTGAGCCACAATGATTTTTATGACGCAACTAGAGTATAGACCAGAGTGCCGAAGGACGTAGGGAAGCATGTGGGAAGGTTTGACACGAGTTGCCACAAGGAGGTTGTGCATCAGGAATGGTGAAGAATGATTCGACTGTAATCATCAGAAGTTCTTGAAGGACTGGCACACTACTAGGAAAGTTGAAATTTCCATTAGGTTTTATTGTAAATATGAGATAACATTGTACTTACAATTTTTACTAGTGGCAATGAGTGTCAAAGAGAACACACTAATAGGAGCCGATAGGCTTGATCATCCGTATTACTAACAATACTATGTTTTCATTAGATTTATATGATGTGTAGTCTACTTAAAAGGAGAAAGTTACATCGGTAATCATTTTTAAAGCCTGTGATGAGTGGTCCAGATGCATCAATAGGTAGAAACTAGAAAATCTTGATCCCATTTTGAAGGATCAAGCCCAACATGCTACTGTATTATTAGTTGAATAATCAACAACTTGTTTGTCATGCTTAAGCAATGGATCATTGAATATTTTGATATTTTTTTCATTGGATGGCTTGGATGGTGAACTTGTTTAAGGAGATTGATTGCGCCATGGTCTATCTATTTTTCTTACACATGATATGTTCATAATTCTTCTAACATCAGATCAGTAGACATCCTCAATGCTTCAACATCAATTCTAGATTTTTTTTATGCACATCTTCGTTATGGTTATGACTCTATTAGGGAGTCATGGATCAACTGTACCAGTCAATCTTGGGTTGTATTTGAAATATAACAAGATTTGACTTTCAAGAATTTATGGCAATCATCTAGGCATGGTGCATCAAGGATATTTTGTAGCATCTCTAGCATATCTAGAGATCTTTCATTTTATATTTTTAAGAGTAGCATCATATTTGTTCATTATCATTTATTGATATTTTATATCAAATTGGCTTGACATCCATCCCTTAGGAAGTATATTTCACTTCTCAGGCCTATCCTAAAAGATGCAACCCTACCATCGTGGTAGTATAGCTAACCCATTTTCTTACTTAGCTTCTCTTTGTTGCATAGGTTATTGAGCTCATGGACGAAGAGGCTCAAATGATCCCGATAGGTATCCAATCATCGTCATTATCACATGTCAATGAGGTAGCCTTATACCCTCGCATATTTTGACAAAAAGATCTTGTAATTTAGATTTTGCTTGTATCCTTATCCATTAACTTGTTTAAGCTGTTATGGCATGTCTTGTGGGTCCCACCCTTATCCCTTAGCGATTCCTTTCATTTGATTTTTGTTTTTCATATTGCACAAGTTAAGCATAGGATATTTCAGAACTGACTATTGATTCCACAATGAGTGAGAAAAGAATCAAATACTTGCATAAATGATGCTTTGCAGATCATGCTTACTTTGACCATACAACCATGTATGCCTAACATAATATTAAAAACAAAAAAAGGGAAGATAACGTTATCTAGTAAAGTATTCCTCATTTTTTTATTATTTTACATTGCCACATGAAAATATCAGATATCCCTCCTTTGTTTGTGTTATTTCATCGAATTTCACATTTCATTTTGGAAGCTTAAAAATAACATTTTGTCATGCAAATGTTTACTCACATAGATCGTAAAACCAAATCAGGTAATATTTTGCATTCGCAGGCTTATTTCAAACACATTTTCTACTCAAAGTATTCTCATTCAGACACATCCAAAGACATGCCTACCAGGTGGAATAAGCTCAGAGTATTTCATCACCCAATAAGGAAGTCACCATGGCCATTGAAGGTCACTTCAAAAACAAAGGTGTGAAAATCAGTATATCGGTTAAGCACCCGTACACCATTGGATCATTGATGGTGTGTGAAAAGGAGTATTTAGGAGTAAGGCCCTAATACCAAGCCACACACTAGTTGTCATCACATATTTCTTGCCTCATGTTGACCTATTGGGTACTATCAAGGATTCCTGACCTAAAAAAAGGCTTGGAACCATCCTTGGACTGGCCATTTCTTAGGTTACTTTCTTCATGTGAGCCTTTCCTTTTCTTGTTCACACTGGTTGGTGCGAGTAAATAAACAAGATACAGTAATAGTACAAGTAGCTTCTTGATTTGAATAAGGGGGTTCAGATTAATAACTAGGCATATATTTCGGTAGTGGATGTAGGAATATTCCATGCTTGTTCAATCACTCGTTAGCCAAAAAAAGAAAAGTGGAACACGCAGACCTCATCCAGCAACACCCCCATCTCTAAGAATCTTTCTCAACAAACATATGTTCTTGCCATTGATTTCTTCCACTGCGTTCTGTAGTCAAGGGTTCATAAGATTGAGTTCCATGATACCTATTATTGCATACTATCCCTTTTAGAAGTAAGCCTCGGTTTGAATGGATGGGTTCAAAACAAATGACCCATTATGAAACAAATCCTTTCACCTAAAACCATCATTCTATCCCCTCTCGACCAACCTATCATTTGATAAGATTCCTTCTAGCTACCCCCCTATGATTCAAGACAAATCCCCTAATAAATGTAAAACCAATTCTAGGTGAAATATACCATCATTATATCCCCTCTAGTTGAATTATACCCCCATATGTCAGGCTTCCTGTAGACTGGGGACCTTGATGAAAAATAAGGCATCCCACTATTGCAAATGTGCGGAATAAATTGGAGAATTTTCAATATACTCCTTGACTGGGGCATCTTGTTTCTACTTTGGGATAATGCTTGGGTGTTGTAAATCTACTGAAACTTCCCATCAATGGACCTCCACTTTAATAGTTGATATGCTTATCACTCTCAAATTTTCTAATCCACCCAAGGTCCTCATTGATAATCAACTTGTTGGTATTCCTATATATCACTAGATGCCATGATAGTGAGCTTACTTGTAGCCTCAACATAGAACATGATGTCCTGCATGACTCTCAATACACATGAAATCCCCCAAACTCATCAATCCATGCAATATGGTGGTTCGATATTGACACCCAATGATCATGTTACTGATTAACACTTATCAAAAATATCATTCTCTCCCCATCTCATACTCCATGTAGCTCTAATGTGCATGTGTGATCAGACACTCCATTCACGAGGAAGCCCTTGTGGATCTCAATTGCATTTCCTCCACCGACCCGTAGCAACACATGTACCAATGTAAATAGATGTGTTGATGGAAAAATGAAATTACCCCTACCTATGAAGTGTATGCAGAAAACAAATCAAACCCTTGTCCCTTTTACGAGTCTAAGATGGATGCCTTCTAACTCTTAAATGTTTCCTAATGCAACCTTAGGTGATGATAATAATGCTTAGACCTTGGTCCTTTATTTAACACATAGCTTTATATTTATATTATTCCCTTCAAATTTAACAATAGACAACTGGAATCATGCCCATAAGAAAATAAAATCCCCAAAAGATCCTAAAGAATCCCAAAAAGAGCGAGTAATAGTAGAAAGATCTTCCTGCCTTAGAAGGACGAGGGTGCCTGGGTAGTAACATCATGTCTATCCAGATGGTCTTCCAAAGTCATGAAAGATAAATCCATCAAGTTCTCATCCCCATTGGGCTGTAGGGTGTGTAAGACAATCTTTCAAAGTAGGTTAGAAAGAACTTGGAAGAGGCCCAAGTTAGCAGTCAATTACTAGTTTTCTCGCTTAGGAATCATATTTATACAAGTATATTTATAGGACCTAGAAATGTACCCAAGTGCATGATTTTGTTTCTATGGCTTGTCAACATGTATTGAGCGAGCCTTTTTTTTGTGCCTAAGAACATGTTATCTCATCAACCAAAACCTCCAGCACCTACATGAGCACTTACGTGAGTGGTCTACGTGAGATAAACATCTCATTCTCCTCAGAAATATTTGGTATTTTTCCTAGCGGAGAATTCTTGCTATCTCTTGGCATCTTTCTATGTATGGTGTTTTGAATTATATTTTATTTTGTCTATGTGGGAAAAAACTTCTTTTACATACACTAGGAAAACATGGAGTGACTTGTTGGAAGTGTTATTTCATTATCGGAATCAAATTATCTTTTTTTATTCTACTACAAACTGCCTTATAGCATGGGGCACCCAACAGATATGCGTGGAGTTGTACCAAAATTTTATGGAATTCTTGCGCACTTTCCCAGATGAAACCTCGAGGAATACCCCATAACTATATCGTCACTTGAAGAAGTAGTGTTGTAAGAAACCGTGGATATGTGCAACCTTTGATAGAATCAAATCAAGCCTTGGTGAATTAAAAAATATTGAAATTATACTAAACCCTAATTGCAGATTCATAAAAAAAGAAAAAGAAATGAAGTACATATTTAACCTAAGTAATAATATAGATAAAATTGAAAACCATAAGCACAAGAGATGGGATAAGAGACTTAGTTGATTTCAAAATAAACCCTAAAGTTTTCCAAGTTGGAAACTGTTGAACAGAAGGAGGAATCTATCTTAACCAAACCTAGAAAATCATAAAACTATCGGATATCCCGGGACTAGGGCACTTGGACTGGGTCAAGATCTCTTGGGCATTGTAGACTACTTTTGGGCATCCATTTTAGAAACTAAATTTTTTAGTGTCACAAGATGTTTGCTAATGTTCGTTGTTGACCATCTATAGGTTTCTGGAAGATCGATGAGTTATCCTATAACTTGAAAAAAATGATCTCCTACAAAACCCCAAAACACATCAAATTCTATAAATAAAAAGATGCAAATGGGGATTCAGAATCATCCTAGAGGTCACCTGATAGAGTGAACTTATGATCCGGGCCCTGCACTACATTTTAGACTTTATGTAGTCTTGCATGTGTGTGTGTGTGTGAAGAATCATACCCTAGGTGGCTCTTGTGCAAGATGCATTTAAATAACAAACAATAACTAGATGTAGTAATGTAAATAGGTGCATGAATGTCAAAAAGAAATTCCCCTGCTATAAAGTGTATGTAGAAAAAATGTAGTCCCTTGTCCCTTGCATGAATCTATATGGATGCTTTGATGCTATTGAAATGATTTTAGATGCAACCTTAGGTGATATTAGTATATACTTAGTGTTTTTTATTTTATTGTGGTCACATATCTTTTTCTTTATATTATTCCCTTGTTTGAATTTCATAATTAACATTTGAAAGGACGACCACCAAGAAAAAAAGATGCCAAAAAGATAAAAGAGGCACAAAAGGGGTAAACAATATATAAAGAGGTCGAGGGCACCCTGAGGGGACGAGGGCACCTGGGTGTTAGCATCTTGGGTGGGTGTTGGTGTCCAATGAAAGAGTTGGTTAGAATTGTATCAAAAATTGTGCAGCACAATAGTGTTACACTCTGAAGGAAATGTAATAGCTCCAATGTAATCAAAAGGAATAATCAATCAATCAATTGAAGAACTTGCATAATAGAACAAAGCTTGCACATGTAGAGAAAGACAATGGAGTGTCTTGGCATACTCATAAATTTCAAATGAAGGGATACATATAGGGTGTTGAGTAACCCTAGTGCATGACACATAAGAAACCCTAAACCTAACCCAAGTGAGATGACCCTCCATATGTGTGTGGAGGACATATAGGATCCCACACACCAACACCCCTTCTTCATTGAAGCTGGGGTAGCATGGCTATGATGGGTCAGAAAAAAGGAAGAAACTCCTAAACAACTAAGAAAGATGTGTCAATGGGGCCCAGTAACTAAAGGCATAATAAGGTGCCCATATACAAACAACATCTTCCTAGTAGAAGAAGAAGAAGAAGAAGAAGAAGAAGAAGAAGAAGAAGAATAAGAAGAGGACTATATAGCCTGAAGAAGATGAGCAGCTGCATAAGACCTCACCCCAAGAAGAGATAGCAAGTGAAGAAACTTCACCTCAGTGAAGGGCTTGGTGAATATATCTGTAATCTGATCATCTCTCTGAATGTACTGAATTTTGATGATACCATCATGAATAAGCTCTCGTATGAAGTGCATATGGATCTCAATGTGCTTTGTCTGCTTGATGCTGAACTAGATTTCTGCAAATTGAGATAGTGCTTGTGTTATCACAATAGATAATGGTGGGCCACTGAAAGTGGATGCCAAACTCTTTCAGAATACCCTGTAGACAAATAGCTTCTGTGACATCGTTAACTGCTCCTCTGTATTCTGCCTCTGTAGAAGATATCGCAATTGCATTCTGCTTCTTGCTAGACCAACTAATAGGACCTAAACCAAGAGAGAAACTATAGCCAGAGGTAGATTTCTGATGATCTAAGTCACCAGCCCAATCAGAATGTGTGAACCCAATCAAGTCAATATCCACCCCTCCATGATAGTGAATGCCATCAGTATAGGTGCCAAAAAAATAATGAAGGATCCATTTAGCTGCTTTCCAATGCAACTCATGTGGCTCCTGCAATGAATCTGGACATGATCCCAACAACATAACGATAAATCTGGTCGAGAGTGAGTCAAGTAAATCAAGCTCCCCACCAATTTTCGATAAAGGGTACCATCAACCAAGGGAGTAGAGAAATCAAAAACCAACTTAACCTCTAAAAGAAAAGGAGTAGGAAAAGACTTGCAATCGGAAATCTGAAAATGAGCAAGCAAGTCAAGAGCATACTTAGGTTGTAAAATCAAAATTCCTGAGTCAGATTGTGAAATCTGGATCCCAAGGAAGTAATGAAGCAAACCTAAGTCAGTCATGGAAAACCTATTGGCCAAGGCGGTCTTCACAGAATCAATGATAGAGGAAGAGTTGCTTTGGTGATCAACAAGTCATCAACATAGAGAACAAGAATGAGTATGGAGTCATCTTGCCATAGAATATAAACATTTGGATCAGAGTGACACCTAGTAAACCCTGATGTAAGTAAAAAGGATTCCATCTTGGCATACGAAGCCCGAGGGGCTTGTTTAAGCCCATAAAGAGACTTCTTTAACTTACAAATGAGGGATGGATCATGGACATAACCTGGAGGTTGTTCTATGTAGATCTCTTCCTCTAGGTCACCATGAAGGAAGGAACTCTTAACATCCATTTGATGGACTTTCCATTTGTTTGTTGTGGCAATGGCTAGGGTCAGTTCAAATAGAAGTCATCTTTGGAACTGGAGAAAAGGTTTTAGTATAATCAACCCCAGCTATCTGGGAGAAACCCTTAGCTACTAATCACGATTTAAAATTTTTGACATCTCCATCTACTCCATACTTTTTTCGGAGCACCCACTTACACCGAACGATTTTTCTTCCTTTCAGAAGAGGGGTGAGATCCCAAGTATCATTCTTCATGAGAGAGGAATACTCCTCATCCATGGCAGAATCCCACTCAGGAATACCATAAGCCTCTTGGAAATACTATGGATCATGAGGCAGAGGTGAAGAAAGATTGGGGTCCAACGAAATCTGAGTGAGTACGTCTCATATCCAAAGTATCTCCAACTAAATCTCCAGCACTTTGCAGAGTTTTCCTAGCCCAAAGAGGACCAGGAGGGTCAACCATCTGAGTCGGAAGATTCATCACTTGAGTGAGAAGGGACATATTCCTTGTCATCACTACTGTCATAATCAGAAGACTTAAGGGTTTGATGGTCAGGAGGATCATGGAGAGGAGCATGCTCAACAACATCATCATCTGATGAGATAAAATCCGAATCAACAAGCTGAAGAACCTCAATAGGTAGAGAAGTAAAAGTCGAAGAAGACTCATTGAACTTAACACTTCTCTCAATAAAAAGCTCATGAGAAGTAGGATTCAACAATCGATATCCCTTAACGCCATCAAGATACCCTACAAAGATACAAGGTTTGGATTGTGGTTCCAATTCCTTGCATTTCTTCTTGGGAATCCGAGCCATAGCCTTGGATCCGAAGACTTGAAAGTGCTCAACATCAGGCTTGCATCCAAACCAGGCTTCAAAGGGTGTCATCTCTCTTACTACCTTGTGTGGAACACGGTTCTGAATGTAATTAGCACAATTCACTGCTTCAGCCCAATACTGTGGAGGAAGAGACTTCGAGTGAATCATACAAGTGGCCATCTCTTTAAGAGTACAGTTCTTTCTTTCGGCTACTCCATTCTGTGAAGGGATGTATGCAACTGTATGCTGCAAGGAGATCCCTTCAGAAGTACATAAATCCATGAAGCTATTGTTTACATATTCACCTCCATTATCAGTTCGAAGAACCTTAATAGACAGTTCCGCTTGTTTCTTAGCAAGAGCCTTAAAGCGAAAATTTTCAAAGACTTAAAAAGCTTAAGAAAATATACCCAAGTATATCACAAATAGTCATCAATGAAGGTCAGCACATAAAGAGATCTAGTAAATAAAGGAGACAGAAATGGACCAGAAATATTGTTGTGAACAAGATCCAAAGGATGAGTAGCTCTCCAGGATTTTCCTTTGTCAAAGTTCTTTTCAGGATGCTTTCCAAGGGTACAACCCTCATATAGAACCTTAGAAAACTTGACATGGGGTAACCCGTTGACCATTTCATTTTGGCTCAATTGTTCAAGGTAGCGATAATTTAGATGTCTGAAATACTCATGCCATAGCTTACTAACCTCATTTGCATGAGTGAGCAAGGCAAGTGGGTGTAGAATTAGAAGTAAAGTGGGAAAAGGTATACAACCATGAACGGTGATCCACCTTTCCCTCAGCCACTATAGTTTCATCGTTAAGCTCACAAATAATCATCGAGTTAGGACCAAATTCCACTCGCATTCCTTCACCAAGGTGAGTAATTTGGTAAATCGATAGGAGATTGGTAGAGAGATCAGGAACACTTGACATTTGGTTGAATGTTCCCCCATCCATCTCTACCGATCCACTACTGGAAAACCAACACTGTCATGTTCATTACCCATTGTGATCTCAGACATACCACAAGGCTCGATGTTGGAGAACTCAACATGCGAATAAGCCATGTGGTGCGAGGTACCAGAATCTATAATCCACATTGATGAAGGAACAAACTATGGCTACAAGGTCCTTTCCTTTCTTCTTGTTAGATTTAGACCCTTTTTCAGTAGAAGACTCGGCCTTCGGAGAATTTTGTTTGATAGACTCAGAAACACCTATTTTATTTTTCTCAAGTAAATGAGTAAGGTGGTCAATTTGTTTTCGCATCCATAGTATTCTCTTTATGACCATGGGCTTCTTGCAATACGAACATAAAATACTTGTATTTCTGTGCTCTAGGCTCAAAATTCAAAGCGTTCGTGTTAAATTTAGATTTGGTCTTGGTTTCCTTCTTAGGTTGACCCTATCTTTCTTTCTTATTTTTAGTCTTCTTTTCCTTACTAGTACTTGCTACAATGGCATGTGACTTGGACTTGAGAGATCCCATTTGAATGAGTTTGTCATGTTCTCAAATGAGTTGGGACAAAAAATAGTCAAAGGAGGGCATATTCCAATCACTTGCCTAAGGTAACATTTGTAGCGTAAAAAATTGACACGCAAAGACAAAATATTCGGGACGTAACTTAGAGAGAATTGACAAGATCAGTTGAGAATATTTCTTCTCTACGTGAAATTCCTTTAACAATAGTCTAGTGTGAACAAACATAGAGAAGTATGCTTGTAGGTTTTCAAAATCACTATGATTTAACCCTACTAGTTCATTTTCCAACTCATGTGCGCTCTCACGTCATCTTGTTGTCCAAACATTTTATCTAACGTTTTTCATGCATAATTAGGTGTTTTGGACGACTCAATGTGGAAGAGCAAGTCAAGAGAAACAGACATGCAAAGAAGACTTAAAGCTTCATCACTATGAGTTTAACCACTTAGACTTTTTAGGGTTGTCATCTGGTTCAGTATTAGTTCCCATGGTGATGCAGAATAACCCTTTACCTCTTAGTTTTATAATCATTTTTTTGATCTCCGCTTCGAAGAAGTTTACCGATGTAAGCAAAGGAAGTGAATAGTGAATCCATTGTGAAGAGAGATAGAAAGAATGTAGAAAAGAATCACAAGAATCTACAACCACCAGGAAAATATTAGATAACACCCCCTGCTTTTGGCAATTTATAGTTGAGTGTGTTGGATGCAATTGGGTCTGAGTGTGTGTATTGAAACAGTTGGTAACTCACCTTGCAATTACTTGTAATAACGCGTAAGAGAGGAGACCATAATTGTGTTTCGTAGAGTGCAGAAAAGTGACATTGTAAATAAGAACAACGTGCGAAAAACACGAAAAAGGATGTGAAATCAAATCCTGGTGGTAAGAAATAGCATCTCACATCATGAATGATACCCCCTTGTTGTAAACTTGTGGAGGATGTGCTTACTAGTTGCAAGAAATAATAAGGGTAGAATATAATGTTTTAGACGAACTTAAGATGATTATTGATGATCTTCAGAACACTGAAAAAGCGCACGCAGAAGGCAAATAGGTGCTCAGAGTGATCATTGCACACTTGAGTGCACGATTAGTAAAAAAAAATCGGCAATAACACTTTTTACAAAGTTACCATTTTGAAATGTCCGATTTAGCTAATTTAAGAGCTATTCGGAATTAAAAAAAAAAGATAAAGAAAGCGTGACAATAAAGACGATTTTAAATAAATACTAAACGTAAATGAATTTTATTCTGGAAATTAATAAAACTAGATTTAATTAAATTAAATCTAATTAATTTAAAATAATAAAAAACTAATTAATATTTAATTAAGTCATAATTACTTATTTTAAATATAGTTCCTTTTTTAAAAAACACCAATTTTTTTTCACCAAATATGATTTATTGGTAGAGAAAGAAACTTACCAACTCGGGAGTGTCCCAAGTTGTGTGGCTCGGAAGAAGCACTGAGAATGTCATGGGAGGATACCGAGTTGGATGGAGTCGTTGGAGGATGACTTGGCAGAGGGGGCTTGGGGTTTGGTGGTTGGAGGGATCGGCGAGGATATCAACATGGATCATGGGTAGAGATCCTGAGTTGGGAAAAAAATCTGAGTTAGATGCGAGGGAGACCGGTCAGTCAAAAAACATGCAGGAGATCCGTTTGGAGGCCGAGCGGGATAAAGCACATAGTGACACAGCGGGGCAGAGTGGGAGTTTGAGCTTTTGGTGTGATGGAAAATCATACATGGTATCAGAGCCAAGTAGTTAAGCGTGCGAGCCCCAGAGTAGTGGTGGGATGGGTGACCTCTCGGGAAATTCTCGATGTCACTGCCTCCTAATGATGTTGGGCCTGATTGGGTGTATACCTAGCTCCATCGTGCGGGAGGGTGTTGGCGTAACAACTATTTAACACGATGAGATCCCTCTCCACCATAAGTTTGAGATTTTGGTGTGACGGAAAATTGTACATGGTATTAGAACTGAGATTAGGTGAATGTGCATTCATCATCTGAGTTGCAATCACTCTTGGTTTCAGTATTCTTTTACTCGTCATGTAAGTTTTTTTTTTATCATGATCTTTTTGAGAGTTATTGCTAATGTCTTAACAAGTTGTTCTTGGAAATTTTTCAGTTTTTTTGTGTTCTTCGTGCATGAGTAGATCTCCTTAAGCTATCAGAGGTTTTGCAGCTACATTTAGCTAGCTCCAGCTAAATCTAGCAAATCAGCCAAAATAGAGAATTTTCTAGTTTTTAAAATCTTTTTCATTAAACTGGAAATTATTTTGTATCTCTGTTTTTCTAGTTTTTGTGTTTACATGGTGTTTTGTTGCAGAATCAGGTAAAAACAATCATTTGAAGCCTTGGTGTTTTGGAGTTCTTCTTTTCCCTGAGCTCCTTCTCATCGAGCTTCAAGTCATCCTGTCCCAATCTGAGCTGTGTCTTCTCTACCCCGAGATCCTACTTGCAAGCTATGATTCAACCTGTTATGTGATGAGTCATTTTCTCTCTGCCCTGGTTCGTCTTTCCTATCCCGAGCCACCCACTATCCTCTCTGCCCTGGTGTACGTCCCCTATCCCGAGCCGAGCCGAGTCTATCTAGTAGCCATGTGCATCCCCTGCCTCATGCTAGATCCTGCTCCGAATGCTCTGGTTCTACTCCCATTCTATCTCTCTCAGACTCTCATTCTGCCTTGTTATGCGACTATGTGATCTGTCTCGTTCGGCCTCCAAATAGCTCTCCTACGCGTGCTTCGACCGAATGGTCTCCCCTGTGTTTGACTTGGATTTTTTCCCAATTCGGGATCTCTACCCGTGATCCACGCCAGGATCCTTTCCGATCCCTCTAACCACCGAACCCAAAGCCCCCTCTATCGAGTCAGCCTCACACGGCTCCATCCAACTCGGGATCCTCCCGTGACATTCCCAGCGTGTTTCATATCAGAGCCAGGCAGTTAAGCACACTAGCCCCAAAGTAGTACTGGGATGGGTGACCTCTTGAGAAATTCCCAGTGTCACTTCCTCCTAATATTGTTGGGCCTGATTGGGTGTATACCTAGCTCCATCATGTGGGAGGGTGTTGGCGTAGCATCTGTTTAACACGATGAGATCCCTCTCCACCACTAGTTCGAGCTTTTGGTGTGACAACAAGTCATGTAGTTCTGATACCATGAAAGAGTTGGTGAGAATCATATCGAAAAATGTGCACCACGATAGAGTTGCACTTTGAAGGAAACGTAATATCTCCAACGTAATCACAAGGAAGAATCGATCAATTAACTGAAGAACTTGCATAATAGAACAAAGCTTGCACATGTAGAGAAAGATAATGAAGTGTCTTGTCATACTCATAAATTTAAAATTAAGGGATACATATAGGGTACTGAGTAACCCTAGTGCATTACACACAAGAAACCCTAAGCCTAACCCAAGTGAGATGACCCTCCATATGTGTGTGGAGGACATATAGGATCTCACACACCAACATCCATAGCCAAGAAAGATATAGAAGTGAATGTTAGACTGGGAAGAAAGGTGTGTAAGACCACATAAAAATCCAGAAAGAAAATAAAGAGGTTAAAGATAGATGCCAATTAACAATTATCTCGCTTAGGAATCATATGAATAGTGGTATGTGCTTAGGACATAGAAATGTACCCAAAGTGTCTGATTTAGTGTCTACACGTAGAGAGTATTGATTTTTAGTTTATATTGCTTGAAAGTCTCCAAAACATCTATAAATTTCAATTCAAGGAAATAGTGTGTTAAGGACTGCTTGAATGCTTCATGTTCGATGTGTAGTACAATGTAGAGAAGATTCATTCCAAGCTTGGGAAGGATACCATACTGATGATGAAAATGAGATAGAATACCCCCATAAGAGTCTGCCTCTCACTGTAAGAACTTGTATTCTATTTTTATAAAATTATTACTTCAACACCCTCAAGAAATCCATATTTATATAGAGTTGTTAAAATCCTTCTTGACATCCATGACCACCAGAAATGAAGATTTACACATAACTTTTCAACCAGGATTCCAATCATTGTGAAATTTTGCCACAATTTCCCTCCAAAAATCATTCGGGAAGATTGTAATAGAAAAACCATTTATTTCCCATCTTTTTTACAAAAATAAACAAATATTTCAAACCCAAAAACCTTCTTTTTCAATTTCCTAGAGATCTGACAGACGGAAAATGATGAAATTCAGAGCAGAAGACCTTTGTATAAAAAAAATATTTTAGTAGTGGGATCATTTAAACATGACACCGATAAGTCCAATTTCTAAAAATAGTAGGTTCTTTTAACAATAGTTTACTAAAAATAGTAATTTTCCAAAAGTGATGAATTTTTCAGCATTTAAAATATCTAGAAACTTTAAGAAACACTGAAAAGGAGTGATTGGAGAAACTCTCTAAAAATAACAGTATTCAGAAAAAAGGGCATATAAAAATAGAAAGTGTCTATCATTGGTAAACCTTCATAAATTACAATAATCCAAATTATCTAGAGACATCATGAGAAATGAATAGTGAAAACTTGCTAAAAATAATAGTCCTAGATAGAACCTGCTAAAAAGAGATAGTCTTGGAAATGATCCCAAACATTTATGGCCAATCCTGTTATGCTTATCATTTTTCTGTTTACCATCTTCTCTAGGTAGAATTTTTTTTCATGTCAAAAACAAGGAAGGAAAACCTTCATAGGCTCTCAAAGAATCCATTCTTAACCAATCTCTATAAAGCACAACTTGATGCAAGTAGTTGGAATGATGAGAAAAGAATACCATGCGTGATGTTAGCAATCATCTTAGGATTTTAAACAATGCATACCTCATGAGAGGGTTTCTAATAACTTAATCAGTATTTGGTAATGAGAGCAGTGTAATTTGGAGGTTGGAAACATGTGATTCATCTTCAAGTTCCATTTTCAAGAGGAGAAAATTGATCAAAATGATGTTTAGATGTTATAGGAATGTTTTCACTCAGTGACATATTGGTCAAGGAAGTGTACTGTGAAGTGAAAATTGTTTCATAGTGTTCAAAAGTGAAATGGGAAGCTCATAGAGCAATTTAAGAGTCATCATATCCTAAATCTACCATCGTGTCTAAATCTCTTTAAGAATCAAGTCAAAGCGAGCTAATAATGCTATTAGGGTACTCAAAGCCATCATATGTGAAGGATCAATAAATCATCCTTTCCCATGGGAGGCATATGATCAAGAAGGTACATGAGCATCCCAAATAAGATTTCATTTAAGAATTACTATGAAGTCTACATAGTTAAATGGGTGATCTTCATGTGAAGAACTATGATGCAAGAACTAGAAATTTCCTCAATTTTATTTTATTTCATTGACTTGGAAGTGTTATTAAACACTCATCCAAACACCTGGTAATGTGATAACACCTTAAAATAAAAAATATTTCAACCAAATCTCACTTCAGTGCAATCAAGGGCCATTAAATAAGCGCCTCAAAAAATAAAGATGATGAAAAGAAGGCACATAGAAGTTCGCTATTCTCGAAAGCATAATAAAAAAGGTTAGAATCATTGAAGATAGTGTAGAAACTCTTGAGCCATGTGAGATTGATCCATCTCTTCCTCTCATTCTTCATCAAAATTTAAGTATGTCTTTCTCAATAGTGGAACCTTCCCATATTGACAAAAATATGATCCCTCACCAAGACCATGAAATTTTTCTTATGACTAACATCATGTTTACACTGAAAGAGCCATTCATATCGATTTAAGAGTTATTATTGAATGAACCAAGAAAGATACACCGAGCTGCAATGCGTGACTTTGGGGAAATCACCAAGATCTTGAATACCAAATTAGGTAAGAAGTCATAGTTAACTTCTCGCTTTTTTAATGAAGTTCCTAGTAATCAATATAAAAAAAATTCTCGGCAGAAAGTATAAAAACCTATAGATGAAATGGTTCAGGAGGACTATGAGTTTATCCGCATTTCTTTGGGTTAAGCTACACATGAAGGTGATGCTCATTTATTCAAGGAAACTTATTCCCACACACTTACTCGAAACCAATAATACAAATGAAAAATTGAAAAATTAGAATAACATGTGAGAACTATCACTTCCTATATTCAACCTTTATTTGAGCTCAATACAATGTTTCCACCTCCTGTGGAAGATGTTTCTCTGATCGGTAGTTTCGACCCCAAGATGATTGTTATCCAATTTTTCCCCTCAGGAAAAATTGATCAAACATGACCTTGCACAGGAGGAAATGGAGAGGTTGGTTCAGTCATGTGAGCTCACATTCGATTCCAAAATTCAAGTTGCGGGTGGGCTTGACAATGGAGAAACGAGGTCAGAAAATGAGGCCAAATATTTTTGAAGGGATCAGAGCTCAAGAGGAAGAAAAATGGAGAAAAGCTCGAAGTCTTCGGATTTCACATACGATTCAACTCAAAGTAAAGTAATGGACTCGCGGAGGGTGCCACATGTCATCTTGGTGAAATTCCAAAAAGTGAAAGGAAAAGGAACCGCAGAGGGTGTCGCATGTCACTTTGGCGTACTTTTGGTATGGTGCACAAAATCGGAGACTCCAAATGAGTGCAGGCCCTCCACGTGGTTAGAGCCCGAGAAATTTGCGTCGATCATTGAAAAGTAGAAGAAAATTAACAGACTCACGGAGGGCACCACATTTCAGCTTGGCAAAATTCCAAAAAGTGAAAGGAAAAAGAGCCAGCAGAAGCCTCCACATGTCTCATTGGTTCACCTTCAAAGCTAAAGTCCTAAGCGGGGTCCTCAAACAAGCGCAGGCTCTCCACGTATCTAAGGCCCGTAAAAGTTACATCAGTCATTGAAAAGTTGAAGCAAAACAATAGAACTAGCGGAAGGTGCCACATGTCAGCTCAGCGAAAATTTAGGGGTAGATACCAAAGGTAGTCCCCAAATGAGCGCAGGCCCTCTACGTGATCAGATCCTGAGAAAGTTTCATTGGCCGTTGAAAAGTTGAAGCAAAGCAACAGATCTAGCAGAAGGTGCCACATGTCAGTTCCACGCAACTTCAATGGTAATACCCAAAAGGTAGGTCCCAAATGAGTGCGGGCTCTCCACATGTCTAGGGTCTGATGTAGTTGCTCCACCAAATAGGAGGGACTTAGCCAAAAAATGAAGAAAGAAAAGCAGGCCCAAAGACGATGCCAAGTGTCCAATCGGTGCAACTTCAAGAGTGAAAGGAGGAGGGTGAAATCTTAAGACTCACAGGGCTGCCATGTGGATCTTGCATGGATAGACTCTTTTAAATATTGTGATCCCATGTTAAACGCCTAACCTTGACCTTCAGACAACCATATCTTTCAACTGGGAACTCAGATTTGAGAAAGGGAGGAATTTTTGGAAATATCTCGACATCTACAAATCACCTACCACCATTAATGAAAATGATAAATTCAGACCGCCATTTTTTAGGCTGTCAGGATTCTCACCTACAACCTTAATGAGGTTTGGTCTTCCTTTCTTACCTAGCAAGGAACATTAATGGAGGTATGGGTTGTGTCATGGAACCCATCATTGTTGTAGGTGAATTTAAATGCATTTTGGGGTGGTTGGAGTAGGCAAATTCATTTCTCTTTTGGGGTGGTTGAAGAAGGATTAAAATTCTTCTCTCCTTTCCCTCTCATTCTTCTATATAATGTAAAGGAGGGGCACTTTCTAAGAGGTTGGTCATCTTTTCTCTCATGCCCCTCTCTCTTTCCTCCCTAGGGTCGAATGTGGAGCTTAAGCCTCATCTCATTGCTTTGTAATGGTGTTTTATTGCCTCTTGCCCACTGATGATGTACTGTGTGAACTCATGGAGGAATAAAATCTTTTTTTTGATACATTTTGTCCATCCTTATTTTATTGTCTCTTCTTTCCTCTCACAATTACAGGGTATACTGTGCATACTTCTGATGTCTATTGTAGGTTTTGAGAGCTGTGTTTAATGGGTTTGAAGTGGTGTTCTATGTGAAATTTATCTGTGGTCTGTGATGCATCTTGTCCATCCTCTCCATCGCTCACCTCTCTTCACTTCATGAAACTGAGATTGATGATCAACACCCCCCTTTTCTTGGTGCTATCACCCATGTAGTGTAGGATTTCTTTATTTTCATGCTCTCTCTCCCTGTCTCCTTGACATTGTTAGATTATGAGTAGATAGTTGCATTTCCTTCCTTAGAATTAGTTTAGCATTAGGATTAGGAAGAAGAAGTTGAATTTCTCTAGAGGACCATCTCAAGTTCACAAGTCCCACAGCTTGAGAGATGGTCCCATGTTATGCATATTACACCGAATGCCCCACTCAAACCTGGGCCATTCGGGGGGTGCTTTAATTTTGCACTTACAATGATCAAGAAGGTGTAAGGGCATATAATACAAGGGAAAGATAGTGAAAAATGGATTGAGAAGATCCTCATGAAAATGAAAGGAATTTATCCATGATGTTATCTCTATGTTCAATTATGTTCTTACCATGATTTTGGAAATGAAGAAACCATGGGAGGAGATTGAAAAAGAGAAGCTCCATTGGGATGAAGTGTTCCCACTTGTGTCTAAGATGAGTTTCCTTGACTCTCACACTATTTTGAGTAGGAATGTATTCACATATGTTTCTAATAACTTAACCCTAGTTTGGATCCACATGATGAATGCTAGAAATGACACAATAGAAAATTTTATATTATAAATTGAATCTAGTGAAAAAAATGCCTTAAAATTTTTGGATGATGTTAGTAACCATGTTCTGAAGCTTGGTTCCCTTCCTCTCACTGATAATTCATCATCAGAGGAAATAATTTGTTCTTTCCAAGAGTTTATCAAGGATGGAATTGATCCTCTCTCCTTCAATGAGGATACTTTGGAGTCCATTTCCAACATCAAGGGCTCTATTTCTAACATTACAAGAGACCATAAGGAATTTTTTAATCAGTGTGATGATATTAATGATGTTCTCAAGACATGGATAACATTGCTAAGGTACATCCATATTCTAGAAGAAGAAAATGTGGCACCTATGGTAGTTTATCTTAGTAGAGAATTAAAGTACAAGAGCTCATTCTAGGAACTCCCCCTCAAGGATCATGAATGGCTAGTTTTTCATCATATAAAACTTCATCTTCATCAAATTAGTCAACTCTTCTCTCTCCATCTCTCTCCTCATCTTTCCATATTCTAATTTTCCATTACGAATGTAATTTTTTGCTATTTCATCCCATTCACTTAAGTGACCTCAAAAATTAAGATTATAAGAGTCCTTTTTCATTAATAAGGAAAAGACTCACTTTTGTTCCCTATGAAAATGAAAGGTCACAAGTGACCAAGATAGGTGAAAATTCATGTGCGGGGTTATAGATGAAGAGACATTTTTGTATGCTATAAATTGCAATGGATTTTCTATTCCAAAGGGTTATAAATTGTTGATTGATTACATGTTGTTGAGATTTACCACTACTATATCAAGCAATAAAAGTTACATTTCCTTTATTTATTTGTCTATGTTCATTTACTCTTGATCTCTCTCTCTCTCTCTCTCTCTCTCTCTCTCTATTTCAAAACTTTGTAAACATGATGATATTTTAATACCAAGAAAGGTGTGAGTTCCTTTGATAAATGAATCAATAGAATTATATGTCTATGAGTTGTTAGTCTTATAATTTTTATCATTGTTGTGTTCTTTTAATTGAATGTGGACATAGTCTGGTTATTGTATGTAAATTTTGTAAGCCTACTCACAATAGTTACTCTCTCTCTCTCTCTCTCTCTCTCTCTCTCTCTCTCTCTCTCTCTCCTTATTTCCCCAACTTCCCTTTACCTCTCTTCACTGCAAATTCCTCCCTTGTACCTTGTACAAGCACATTTAGATAAGTTTAGTAGAGTATTCCTGTGTGATCCATGACCTGATGACCACCCATAACTTTTTGTTAGTTTACATTCAATAATGAGAGATTCCCCATACACAAGAAGGAGGTACTCATCCCCATGACCATTGGTGGAAACAAACAATTTGTAACACAAATATTTTTTTCACCAACACTAAACTATTTTTAATTAGGGAAACTTGAAAACTAAAAATTTAGGTTTATTGTACTTTTTTTGAACTAATATATCTTTGGAGGTTATTAAGAAGGGGTTAGTGATTTTTTAGGTGCTTATCATAATTTTTGGAGGTCTTATTGTAACATTTGCATCTTTTATTTCTTTTTTTTTAATGTGCCCATCCACCAAAACCTTGCAACAAGGGAGCCCTACTCACAATGTGAGACATTATTTCTCACATTGAACTTTGTTTTTGCACATTTTCCAATTTTATAGCTTCATTGTACTTATTGTGGTATTTTTTCTCTTACACATGTTTAAAATTATTGTATTCACCACTATTGCATGGATTTCACCAATTGAAAAGTGAGTTTCTTGTTGTTTTACGATTCATGAACACACTATATTGTAATGAACACACTATATTGTAATGATCACACTACTTTTAAAGTACCACCAACAAGGCATGAAACTTTTGTTCTAGGGTGTGTGTGTCCTTTTATTTTTTGAATTTACTTTGTCTTTCCTTACCATAAATTCTAACTTTCCTTTTCTCATGCCATTTAAATTTCATGCATGGAAATCCAATATGATAATTACACTATGGGGTAAACAGTTGTACCACATCACTATGATATTGGGGAAAGAACCAATAGATGAACCTTAGAAATCTAAATGGTTGAAAAATGTGATGAATCCTTAGGTATTATTTATATATATGTTTATCCCTATGTTCTATTTCAAATGGAGTCTTCTAGAATACTTAATGGAGTTTAGAAAACTCTAGATGACATGTTTGGAAAAAAAGATGGCATGAGAGCTCATAAGTTAGAGTAAAACTCCGAGGTTTGACTCCTAATAATTGTTCTCCAATTTTTCCCCTCGGGAAAAATTGATCAAGAAAGTCCTTGCGTAGGAGAAATGGAATGGTTGGTTCAGCCGTGTGAGATCACATTCGATCCCAAAAAATTAGGTTACAGGTAGGCTCAACAATGGCAATGGAAGGTGGGAAAATGAATGGCCAATGGAAATGTTGAAGAAGACCAAAGCTTAAGTGAAAAATGGAGAGAAGCTTGAAGTTTTTGGACTTCACATTTTTAGGGATCTTGGGGAAATGGAAGGTTAAAAAAAACTAAGCAAAGCAACAGAGCCGCAGAAGGTGCCACATGTCAGCTCAACGCACTTTCAAAAGGTACAACAAAAGTAGAGACCCTAGGGATGAACTTAACCCCCACATGGATATCAGTGTAGATAATTTGATCACTTGAGGCCCAAATCGGCTAAGTATAAAATGGCCAACGGAAGCCTCCACGTGTCTCTTCGGCACACTTTTGGTATGGTGCTTAAAATAAAGATCCCCAAATGAGCGCAGGCTCTCCATGTGTGTAGGTCCCGAGAAAGTTCCACCATCCATGGAAAAGTATAAGAGCCAATGAAAGCCTTCACGTGTCATCTCGACGCAACTTCAAAGGTAAGATCCAAGGGAAGTCCCCAAATGAGCATAGGATCTCCACATTTTTAGGGCCCGAGAAATTTGCACCGGTCATTGAAAAGTCTAAGAGCCAGCAGAAGCCTCCACATGTCAGCTCGGCACAACTTTAAGGGTAAGATCCAAGGGTAGTCCCTAAACGAGTGCAGGCTCTCCACGTGTCTAGGGCCCGAGAAAGTTACATCAGCTGTTGAAAAGTCTAAGAGCCAGTGAAAACCTCCACTTTCCAGCTCTCAGCACAACTTCAAAGGTAATATTCAAGGGAAGTCCCCAAATGAGTGCAGGCTATCCATGTGTCTAGAGCCCGAGAAAGTTACACTGGACTGTCGACATTAAAATTTTCCTCCATAATTTCTATTTTATTAATGTATGTATTAGGAATAGGATGTTGTTAAGTATAATTAGTAGTGGCGTCCAATAGAAGATAACGGTGCCGTCAGTACGGTGCCACCAATAAAGTATAGTACGGTAACAGTCAAAGTACAAAAGGAATGTTGTGGTAAAAAGTAAATATTTGTCGTAAGTAGTCCGGTAATGTTAAAATGTCAAAGTTGGGGTAAGTAGAGAAGTAGGGTCTACATGATTAGGAATTAGAAATATTATATTTATAATAAGGACAAGGAGTGATGTCATAAATATTTTGTGTATTTTATTTGTAGAAAAGTCTAAAAAGGTGGAACCCATGTGAGATGATAAGGTTTATTCTTATCTTAGAAGATAAGCCTACATGTAAAGGAAAGAGTTTAGGCATCGAATATGATTGGTAGGAAGATATTTCCTATCCTATCTTAGAGATAGGGTGGATAAGCCTGAATTCCTATAAATGGAGAGGCCATCCCTCTCATTTATCATAGAGCAAAGTTGTAATAATTATTTTATGAATAAAGGATTCTTTGTGAAGGTGTGTTAAGGAAGTCATCAAGAGGAGTAATTGTGAAGTTTCTCCCATAACCATTGTTGGAATCAAGTGGAGTTGGTAACACTTGGAGTAATTCATGGGTGAGATTGTAATAATTCCATGTTAATAATATATGTTACAATTGTATTTCAGATTTTTCATCATTCTCTTTTTTTGTCTTAGTCTGTGGTATTCTTGTGTTATGTTTGTTGCTGTGTTTCTAGATAACTACCACCAAACCAAAAGTTGTGCATTACTAAAATAATCATAGCATGAGGAGTTCCCGGTGAAATATTATTAGAGTTTCAGATTCGTGTTGACATTTTGGTTCCGTTGCCGGGACCATTCCTCGTTGGTGGATTTTCTGGAGAGATATTCCCACTTAGTCAGAAATCATTTGGAGAGTAACCTTGTTTTTTACTGTGCATCAGTAGTTACCATAGTAAAGTCACTTTTATCGTGAACATTATTTACCACAGTAACTTTACTTTTTATCATGAATAGTATTTACCACAGTAACTTCACTTTTTATCGTGAATAGTGTTTACCCACAGTAAAGTCATTTTTTACCGTAGTAAGTCAAGTTTTACCGTGGTCATCTCCTTTTTTTAATTGTAGAACAGGTGTAAAGTCACTTTCTATTGTAGTGAGTCCAATTATTTGTGCACATAAGTCTTACTGATTGTACTTGTGAGTTGGTATTTCATTGTGGTTACATTTAAAAATGGGGAATATTCCTATTTTTTCAGCCCAATCTAATGAATATGCTTCATCTTTCATTCAAGAGTTTAAAACAATATTTCATTCAAGAAGGGAACAATGGACTGAATTTTTTTCCTACCTTTTTGGATGGTTCAACCCCTTAGGTGGTTTGAAACACTAGGTGATAATGTAAAAAAATTCATGGGATTTATTAACTGAAATTTTTCTTAAAGAATTTGGTGAACAACAGAAATATGTAGATCTCATGATCGATATCACAAAGCTATCTAAAGGAGAGAAGGAGAAGATAATGGATTATCATGCTCGTGTTCTAGAGCTAAGGAGGAATCTCGATGCCCAGATCTAGAAGGAAGGATTAGCGGATGGGTTGATGAATGGCATGGATAATCTCTTCTGTAAGCACTTCATTCTTGGGATGAAGCTAGAGATCAGACAACGAGTGAAGTATGACCACCTAGATACCATTAAACAAGCAAATGAGATTGCAAGAAGGCAAGAAGAAAGCATGGAAGAGGAGCCCAAAGAAATTGTTGCTAAGATAGAGCATACACCAACACCTTTGGTCAAAAATCCACAACCACTCTCGGTGAGCACAAATCAATTCCCTAATACATCTACTGAGTATGAAGATCTTCTCAAGAAGATGGGTCAGTTAACTATTAATCTTCTTCAAGGAAAGGAATTTATTTCTCAGGGAGGAGATAGAGGTCCAAAAAGAAATATAACTGAATTTGTATGTTATGGTTGTCATAAAAAGGGTCATTATAAGTATAATTGTCTAGATAGAGCTTCTACATCTGGTACAAGAGATAATGATAAAGGAAAAACACCTGTGAATTATTTTGATGTAATAGATAGGAGCATAAATAATGAAATAGATGTGTTTGTAACAAAAAGAAAGAAAGAAAAAGATAACCAAGATGGAAATGATCCTAAGAAGATGAAAGGAGAAACTAGTAAGAAACATAGGAGAAGGAAGTTGGGTGTGCAGGATTTTCTAATTTCACAGGGACAAAGACCATACTCCATCTTAGAAGATCTATCCAAAAGGCCTGCAAATATTACATATGGCCAACTTCTGGCTATGTCTTATGAGAAGAGGTGGGAGCTGCGAAGTGGACTCAATGCTCGACGAAGTAAGGAGGTTGAGGTACCTGTTTTGGAGGCATAGGTGGATCCCTATGCTCCACAAGCTGAGGTATTATGTAATGGTATTTCATTTCATGATGTCTTAGTTGATGGAGGTGCTGCAATTAATGTAATGACTGAGTCTGTAATGAATATGTTGGGTTTAAAAATTGATCGCCCCTCAACACTTATGTTAAAGTCATTAAATAAGGGAAAAATTAAACCAGAAGGTGTTATTTCAAATGTGGCAATATCTGTTATGAGTGTTGAATGTGTGGTAGAATTTCAGGTGATGAAAAATGGTACTGTTGCGTACCCAATGTTGTTGGGAAGGCCATGGCTAAGGAGAGTTCATGAAAGAAACTACTGGAATGAAGGCTTCATGACACTTGGACGTGGCAAAGAGAGGGTGAAGATAAATGTGATCCCTCGACATCATACGGAAGAACCTGTGGATTCAAGTGATGAAATTGATTATTGGACCTCCTCTGATTACTCTAGTACCAGTGAAGTGGACATAGAAGATGAAGAAAGTGAGGTTGATGTTTTGGTCATGAATATCCTTCCATTCACACCAACTCATGAACCCATAAAATATCTGAAGAAGAAATTGATGATCGTCTCCAACAAATAAATATTGTTGATGTTATGATGGAGAGTGAGAAGGAATCCTACCTCCAACTCTTTCAAAGGTACATATACCTATTCACTTTTCATTACAAGGAACTCCGTCAAGTAAGTTGGGTAGAACATTCTATTGAGTTGGTAGATGGTGTTAAGCCCATAAAGCAAATGCCATATAGAATGAATCCTAATTTTTCCAAGACTGTAAAAGAAGAAATAGATAAGTTGCTTGATGTAGGATTCATATTTACTGTGGAGAATTCAGAATGGGTTTCTCTCCATTGTGATATCAATAAAAAAGAATGGGAAACTATGCATTTGTGTTGATTATAGGAAGCTCAACAAGGCAACAAAGAAGGATCATTACCCTCTTCCATTCTTAGATCAGATCTAGGATGAAGTAGCCAGCTAGGATTGCTATAGTTTTGCTAATGGATGTAGTGGATACAACCAAGTTCGTATAGAAGAGAAAGATCAGCTAAAGACCACGTTCACCACTCCTTGGGGAATGTTTTCTTATAGATTTATGCCTTTTGGGTTGTTTAATGCTTCAAAAAAGTTCCAGTGCTTGATGAATAGGGTGTTTGAACCCTACATAGGAAACTTCATCAGAGTATTTTTGGATGATTTTTGCATCTATGGGAGCAAGATGGACCACCTGCACCAGATGGAGACAACATTTCAAAGGTTAGATGAAGAAAAAGCCTCACTAAACCCTACAAAGTTTTTCTTTGGATGTTCTAAAGGTGTTTTGTTAGGGCATGTTGTATCCAGAGATGGTATTGGTATTGATCCTGATAAAGTTTCAAAAATCAAAGAGTTACCATTTCCTATGAATAGAAGTAATTTGAGATCATTTTTAGGCCATGTGGGTTACTATAGAAGGTTCATCAAGAATTTCTCAAAGATTGCACAGCCACTAACCCAGTTCTAGAAGGATGTTACTTATGAACCAGGAAAGAAGGCACATGAAGCTTTTGAACAACTAAAGGAAGCCCTGGTGTCTTCACCTATTTTAAAGAATCCGGATTAGAGAAAGCCATTCATTGTGTATACTGATGCTTCAGATGCAACACTAGGAAGTACTCTGAGCCAAAAGGATGAAAATGGGAATGATCATCTAGTTTAGTTTGGGAGCAGACAAATGAGCAGTGATGAGGTAAATTATACTGTAACAGAAAAAGAGGCTCTAGCTATCATTTTTGCTATAAAGAAGTTTATAAATTACTTGCTTGGGCAGAAATTTATAGTTGTAATAGATCATCAGGCTCTAAAATATATTGTAAATAAGCCTAACCCATCAGGGAGGATAGCAAGATGGATAATTTTGCTACAAGAATTTGAATTTGATATTATAGATAGGCCAGAAAAGAAGCATGTCAATGCAGATGCGCTCTCTCGAGTCTATGATGGTTTAGGTTCATCTTGTGATGATGATGATTTCCCAAATGCAACATTGTTATGCCTTGACACAATCCCTAGTGAATACATAGATATTTGGAATTATCTGAATGAATTCAAGTTTCTTGATGGTGCCAATGCAAAGACTAAGAGGAAGATTACTCAAGCTAGTCATCCATATTCTATTTTGCATGTACTATTATTTTGAATAGGACCTGATGGAAAGTACAAGAGGGTAGTTGGACGTGATCAAGGGAAGGAGGTGATAGAAGAATTCCACAATGGTACATGTGGAGGACACTTCTCTGTACAACTTACAACAAGAAGGATCTTGGATGCAGGTTATCACTGGCCCACTCTTTTTAGAGATTGTTATAATTATTGTAAGACATGTGATATTTGTCAAACACATGGTAACCGTAAGATTTCATCAGCTCCATTATGCCCTATTATTCCACTTGGTCCCTTTGAAAAGTGGGGAATAGATATTGTAGGTCCACTTCCAACTACCCCATGCCAAAATAAGTATATTGTATTTGCCACAGATTATTTAACCAAGTGGGTTAAAGCTAGGCCATTGAAAACAACTTCCATGGATGAAGTGGCAAGCTTCATATATGAATGCATTGTCACCAAATTTGGTTGCCCATTAGAAATTGCAACAGATCAAGGAAGCCACTTCATTAATGAGGTGGTAGAAACCCTAGTCAACAAGTTTTCTATTAAACACAGGAAAGAAAATAACATACAAGCCAAGCACAAATGGACAGGTGGAATGAAAAAAAATTTTGTTGTGTCAAATTCTAGCAAAAGATGCAGCCTTGTAGGTACATAAGTGGGATAAAAGGATTCATGCAACATTGTGGTAAAATAGGGAAACATCAAAGTTAGTAATAGGATACTTCCCATTTCAGTTGGCTTATGGCATTGATCCAGTTCTTCCTATTGAGTTTGATATTCCCAATGTGAGAGTTATGAAAAATGAAAGGATGGATGAAAGTGATTCAGTAAAAGAAAGGTTGGTGCATCTTCATTTACGAGATGAAATGAGGGAAATAGCGAAGGATACAAGCTATAAGAAGAAAATGAAGCAGAATGAATACTTTGATCAAAATACCCGTTGGTCTCCATTTCATGTGAATGACTTGGTTCTAGTATATGATTCCAGATACAAAAAAGAAGGCAGAGAAAATTTCTTCCCAAATGGATGGAGACCCTACAAAATAGCAGCTGTGCATGAAAATGGTACATATCGACTGGAGGAATTGGATGGTACTCCCATTACGAAATGGTTCAACCATGACAAGTTAAATATTTTCCAGGCACCAGATTCCGAATGTCCATAAGAGTCTACTCCAAGGATGGAGTAGAAGCTAGGAAGGGGGAAAATGTCGACATTAAAATTTTCCTCCGTAATTTCTATTTTATTAATGTATGTATTAGGAATAAGATGTTGTTAAGTATAATTAGTAGTGGAATCCAATAGAAGATAATGGCACCGTCAGTATGGTGCCGCCAATAAAGTAGAGTACGGTAACAGTCAAAGTACAAAAGGAATGTTGTGGTAAAAAGTAAATATTTGTCGTAAATGGTCCGGTAATGTTAAAATGTCAAAGTTGGGTTAAGTAGAGAAGTAGGGTCTACATGATTAGGAAATAGAAATATTATATTTGTAATAAGGACAAGGAGTGATGTCATAAATATTTTGTGTATTTTATTTGTAGAAAAGTCTAAAAAGGTGGAACCCATGTGAGATGATAAGGTTTATCTTATCTTAGAAGATAAACCTACATGTAAAGGAAAGAGTTTAGGCATGGAATATGATTGGCCGGAAGATATTTCCTATCCTATCTTAGAGATAGGGTGGATAATCCTGAATTCCTATAAATAGAGAGGCCATCCCTCTCATTTATCATAGAGAAAAGTTGTAATAATTATTTTATGAATAAAGGATTCTTTGTGAAGGTGTGTTAAGGAAGTCATCAAAAGGAGTAATTGTGAAGTTTCTCCCATAACCATTGTTGGAATCAAGTGGAGTTGGTAACACTTGGAGTAATTCATGGGTGAGATTGTAATAATTCCATGTTAATAATATATGTTACAGTTGTATTTCAGATTTTTCATCATTCTCTTTTTTTGTCATAGTCTGTGGTATTCTTGTGTTATGTTTGTTGTTGTGTTTCCAGATTACTACCACCAAACCAAAAGCTGTGCATTACTAAAATAATCATAGCACGAGGATTTCCCGGTGAAATATTATTAGAGTTCCGGATTTGTGTTGACAGTTCCTACAATTTCAAAACTAGTAGGATCCTATAATTTAATATCATATTTGAGCAAAGACCTTTTCTCACATTTTTTTTCTAGATTTACTGAAGAATTTACCTATGCATCACTCTGAGTTACTCAATGCACTAGGTCCTGGTCATCTAATCCACGTTATGCCACCTTATAGCTCTAAAACAAATCATATTGACTTCGACATACATCCTCTTGGACATAATGATAGGGATATTGTGTTTGTTTTCGATATAGACACGATGTCATCTGGCACTGAAATTGCCCAAAGAGGTGATCCTGCCTTATTTTTATAAGTCTAGGTTTATAACAATTACATTAAGACAACCATTATTCACGATGGGGATGCTATAAATGTGGTTCCCATATCTATCTTTTAGAAGTTGGGATATGGAGAGACAAATTGTTCCTCTAAAAGAAACATGTTACGGGGGTACGTCAGTCTTAAAGTGACCTCGATTAGAACCCGTCATTATTCAAGACATGATTAGTCTAAAAAAACATCTTGACGTAGTTTTACACTATCATCAGGGAAACAAGTTATAACATGATCCTTGGGAGACCATGGATTCATTGAATGAAGGCTATCCCTTCTACCCTATTCGAGGAGATTAAATTCCTCCATTTAGGGAAGATATTTCATCACTCAAGGGGATCATAAGCCCTTTGATATACACTTAGAAAACCTCAAGAAGAAGAAAGGAGTCCATATGGAGTATGAAATTCCTGCGAATCAATTGAAAAAAACCATATTTTTCAAAAGAGTTAGTCCCAATCACCCCAGAGGTGTGCCGAAGGCTAAAGTCATTGACCCAAAAAAATTTGAGGTGGAAAAAAATAGATAAGGGAAAATCAATATTTGTGGAAATAGTGTCCACTAAAACCACAACGGAAATTATGAAACTCTTAGAGAGTGATGATATGATCTTCCTCACATTTTAACCACATGGGATGGGTAGTCTTATCGGTTTAACATCTCTTCCCTCTGACGATTTGGGTCTAGGTCTAAACATGATAGAATTAATAAACAAAGATGGGAAATTTGAGATTCAAAAGATGCCCGTCAAAACCATCTCTGAGGGGTTATTTTATTCTAAACCCCCGGTTTCAACCCATGTGCGTCTGAAACTAATATTTCCGTATCCATGGGGAAAGTCCTCATCATTTAGCAAGTGTCCACAGGTAAACACAACGCTCTATATAGGAAACAAGGCCAAGCAACATAGTCATGCTCACCCACCACACAATGTCTCAAGAACATGATAAAGAGGTGTACGAACACCTCTTTCAAAAAAATGATTATAATGATTGGACACATACATTTTTGGGAAAGGGTTGTAATTTTAAGCCCAGAATGGTAGGGCCTTATCAAGAGAATGGAAATTTTGAGGATCATGGTTCTCTGCTGTGTACTTTTAGGGGTGAAATAATTTGATATTAGTCAAATTTCTTCACCTTAGCCATCAAGACATGTAGTTTCACATACATTTCCACATGTACATTAGTGCATCCGCAATGCATTTTCATCTGTCAGTTTTTATTCGTAAAATTTGTGATCAAGGGACTTATTCTTATAGAAATTCCTAAAAACTTCTGAAGACATTGGAAAAATATTCAAATTATATCTCTTCAAATCCTCATGGTATCATCAATATTATTTCTAAATCATTTCATCAGTTCAAATAAGATAAGACAAGCTTTGACAGTAACCATACCAAGGCCTACATAGTTGGTTCTATTTGTAGTTTATTCTAGAGTAGGTATCTTTTCCTATGGGCCTGTTCTAAAAGATTCATCATGTCACATCTATCCCATATACATCTATTTTGAAATAAGAAAATTCTAGACAGTTTTCCTAAGATAAATAAGTTAAAACGCAAATCCACATAAATTTTTATTTTACACATTTCTTTTCCCTACCAACCTTCGGTGTTGAGCCTACGTCTCTTACTAGTGATGTAGGGTTGGGAAGGAGAGAGAAGTGCCCTTACTCACCTATTGCCTTGTCAATGTTGATGAGCCCCATACTTTCTACTGGTAAGTATGGGGCAAGGTGTAGGGGGTATCTTTGAAAAAATTGAAAGTTAGAAATAGTTCATTCAAATGCTGTGAAATCATAAATCAAAACAAAGTTATTTATATGTCCAAAATTCCAAAAATATTTTAAAACCTCAAAACCAGATTTTTGTCAACCAAGTGGCCATCTACAGATCTACGTATAGATAAACTAGAAAGTAATTCACATTTTAAAGTATGAAGAAAACTTGAATAGAATGAGGTTTTAGGGTCTCAATTTTGTTTTTGTCAAATCCTTGTCTTTCTCTCATCATTACCATTCAAAAAATTTCTATAACTTGTGCCCCTTCTGGCTCTTGGTGTTGAGCCCTTACATCTTACCTACTGGTTACATGGAGTTAGGAGCGGGGAAATTTTGTTCACTTATCATATCACTCTTCTCACCACATTTTTTCAAAACAATACGAAGTACCAAAAGTTTGTTAGAGAAACTAAAGTTCGACATTACAATGTGATTGCATTATCATCTATCAGCATTACAAAACACAAAAAAAGATCATTCTATTAGAATTCATATCCACGCATACATTCTAAAAAGAATATAAAAATGGAATTTCTAAACATCTAGAGTACACTTGTGAAGTGAGCCAAGAGGAAGTCAACTTAGATACAATGAATTACCAAACCAAAAGGAAGTGTCTGTATATATCATAACAAATCAAGTTTGTGTACAATACCATCACATGTTAGAGCATGGTAAAAATGCTTGCAATGATCCAAAAATATACAAAAAAAATTTATAATTCCCAACAAAATCGCAACTAAGCAATAAAAGGCCCACGACCTATCAATCCCTATGGGATCCATGAGATGGTACATGGCTACGTCTAGGAAACCGTACTGCGGCTATGATATCAAGAATGTAATGAATGGTGAGAGTGCTCCTTGTGGTGGCCACTTGTTGTGGTCTCACTACGAGAGTGAATCTACCTCATCAATCTCTCAGTTGTCTCATACGCGGTCACACCGAGTACGAAGAGAACTCATGATCTTCACTGCCCTCTAGATGGGTGCAAACACTTCAATGTGTCTGCCGGCTACAAGTGGTTTTTTATGTATCATCATTCATATCATCTCGATTCTTCTCCGAGGGGATCAATAAGGTGTTCATGCCACACCCCATTGAATAAGCTCTCACCACTCATGTATAGTCGTTGCAAAGCAAAAAAAAAAGAAATGACGAGTTACAAAGTTACAAAAAAAAATTACCAACTAACATTTCCAACTAACAAGGTCAAGAGAAGAGGGTCAACATACTCGGATCACCAAGAATCCATGTAGTGTCAGTGGCTAATGCTACTATTTTTGATGGTTACGGGGCCTCCCCAAAACTAGAAGTAAGACACTCTTCTTGAACGGACTCATCATCCCCCTCTTTGTCATGAGGAAGTGGTCCCTCGGAGACAAGTGTCTCCTCCTCTACATTTTCCTCCTCCCGCTCCACTCTTAGAACATCCTGATTATCATGCCACTTAGCATCACTCTACTCCTCCATGTGAGCTGCCCCACTAGCCTCACCACCCAACCCATCATCACCAGTATCCTCTCCACCAATCTCCTCTCTACCTGTATCCTCTCTGCTAGTCTCATCCCCTGTATACTCCCCGGAGTTATAGTCCACATATATGGGCTCATCCTCCTCTCCATTGTGAGCAGGTGTGGCCTCAATCTAGATTAAGGGTGCATGAGAGGCATCAACTACCTATTAGGCATGAATAACTCACCTAACTAAAATAAGCACTCTTTAGAATCACTACTGTCCAACCTGGATCTCTGCGAGGGTCCTTTTGGGCCTCCTTCATGGTCCTATACACAGGTTCCACTAGGGGAAGCATATTAATATAAGGAAGGCTGAACTGGTGAGGAACTCGACCAAATGGGTGAGTCTCAAGCTTCCTCATCCTATCAAATAATTGGCCAGTAGTGGTATAAGCCGCAACTGTAGTCCCTTCCTGTCCCCCACAATACTACTATGTCCTGGTATGGAGTGGCCACCATCTCTGTTGTGGTCAAGGAAGCCACACGCTGATGTGGCAATCTAAGAACTATCATCTTCATCCATCTAGCGGCCCTGATGGCCCCTAGGTCCTGTTTTGGAACCGGCCCTCACCATAGGGGATGATCCGATCATACACCTAGCTCATAACCAATGTAGGGTGGCTCAAAGACTAGCTTTGTAACCTAAAAATATGATACATGTGATGATAGGTACTACCAAGTATATCTGCTCCCCATGCATAGATTACGACCCATATGCCTCAATCTACGTGATGATGGGAGCCCAACAATAAATTAGTGTATCACCTCCCTTGTCCCTAATTAACCGCAAGGCAAAGATACACATGATGGCCTTGCAGATAATAGGGATGGGAGTAGTAGAAATGGATTGAACCTTCATCCCCTACTTTGAACTAAAGGTAAACGCAACATCCCCCATATAAGTGGCTTATAAAATCATCGTGGCTCTAGATCCTGCTGTCTCCAAAGTCAACCATTTGTCTAGTATTAGAACCCCAAGAATATGCTACACATCCTCTAGGGTGATCATCTACTCACCCCTAGCACCCAGCAACTGGAAGGTATTTTCGGTCTGCATCCCAATAAGAAAATAAGTCACATAGTATGTGACTGGTAGGAGTTACATGGGGAACTTATGAAATCCTCCATATAACATGTCTTTGAAGAGTATTGGTCTCATCCTGAGTCAACTGATCTAATATTTTTAGGAGCCAGTTACACTCCCCTCTCACAATTCCAATGGATATACTCTTCCTTCTTCTGCATCCACCAAAAAATAGAAAAAGAGCAATTTAGTGACATATTTCAAGAAACAAGATCATCCAAAACATAACAAAACATTAAAAAAAAGTTATCATGGAGTTTTGGTCATTCTTTTTAGAACCGCCGCCTGGTGCAGGGCGGTGGTTCTAGGACTGTTGGTCGTCAAATAGGACTTTTTAGAAGAGCAACAGTCAGGGGACAAGAAGTCCCTCCTCTTTAATGGGAGAGGTTCCCTTATTCAGAAACAAACTTATTTACAAATGTACAGAACATTGTTTTATGGTCAAAATTGGATATTACAAAAGTGTTTTCCACAAGGATCATCAATTACACAAGGACTGAGGAAAGGGAATAAGAAGATGAGTAGAATAGCAACATTCAGAATTATAGATAGCAGAATAATTCTTCATGTATGCGAAGTTTCAAAGAATTTAAGACAAGATCATTTGCATTGGCTGAATGAGATTAAATTTAAAGACACAAAGTTCCATAAATAACCTTCTTCAGATTCATTCATCAAGGACACAAAGTTCCTTCTTGGTTATACAAGATCACTGTATTTGCAAAACTGAACAGTATGCAATCAGAGAGACTAACGAATCAGGAACAAAATGATCTTCACAATATTAAAGGAAAACACAGAGATAACAAGAATTAGATAGACAAAGAATGGAAAGCCCTTTTGTATTGATTTCTTTAAGATCTATTTACACTTTCAGCAAATACCCAAGTTCTTCCTCCCTGCAAAATGGCGTGGAAAGGCCATTATATAGCTTACAAGTCAGTTACTCTTCGTAACCGTTTCTTTTAACTAAAGAATAGTTAAGGATCGCCAATTGCAATACCTTAACTAATTACAAAGAATACGAAAAGAATGGGAAGAAGAGAAAAGAAAGGAGAAGGAGACAGGTGGCCAGCTACTGGGAGGGACCCACTGTCTTCAGAATCCACTGCCTGAATTTCTTCAATGCCTCAGCTATGTCTCTGCCACGTGGAACTGACGTGTTGGCTGCAGATTGAGTCCAAAATCCCAGACACTTCTCCATCTCTTTATCAAACTCGACGTGAGTATGATAATCTTTATTTGCTTCTTCAATGGCAGATTGAAGAGAACAAATTTCCTTCATCTTTTCCTTAGAGATGGAGCTTTCCTTGAATAGATTATCTTTGAAAAAAGCTCTGAACTGAGCTTTGATTTCTTGCAAGGACAGGGAAACACCAGAGTTTTCATCCTGAAGATGACAATGTATATCCTTAAAAGCAGCAACAGCCAGTGTCTTGAAAGCTTCTCCCTTCTGCCAGCTGTTCTTCATTTCTCCCAAAGCTTCCTCCAAAACTCTGATCTTCCACTCCACGCTGTAGACCCAGGATTTTGATAGATTGTCCTTAGCATCATCGAAAATCTTATTCGCCAGTAAGATGTTCTCATCTGTCTGTCCCATAAGGCGAAGGTCTACTATACAACTGCTCCAGATTTTTAGTTCTTTATCCATGGTATTGATAGTGGAGGAGAGCTTCAGTTGCACATTACTCACCTTTTCGTGGAGTTTGAAAGCTTCATCGATGAAGTTTAATCCAGCAACAAGCATGTCATCCACCATGGCTTCAATAGCTCTGCCATAGACAGAATACTTGTGCATATCTTTGATACTTTGCACTTCATCTTGGCTTAGAATTACAGGAGGTGGAAGAGTAGTCAATGGGGTAGGGTCCAAGACTTTATCCTTAGATAAAAGAGACTTGATGAAACCTTTGAGAATCTGGGCTTGTTCTTCCAACTGTTCAATAGTTTGCTGCCCTTTCTCTACCCTTCCAATGACTCTTGTGACTGTTTCCTGGAGGTTGTGAATTTCACCTTCAGGAGTAGACTCTCCCATAGGGATTCTTGAAAGCTCCAAGTCAAATGCCAGCAAGTCTGATTCTGATTTGTCTACTATAGGCTTAGCAATCTCCAAGAATTGCTGACCTTGGGCATCAGACACTATTCTGGAAGTGGTTCTGGCTTTCTTGGCACGAGAAGGAGTGGTGCCCAACAAGGCTGCAACAGCATCGAAATTTGGTCCCAAGCTTTGAGAGGAGGATTTCCTCTTCCTTCTGTCAACCAAAGGTTGCACCCACGAAAAAGAGGAAGAAGAATCTGCAGGAGAAGCAAGGGGACCAAGAGATAGGGAGCTCATGACACTCAGGGTCTGCGCAGCTGTTGACTCAAGCTGAGATGTGAGTAGAGCACTGGAGGCAATGGCGGTAGAAGAATCAGTAGCACCTGGAAGTTCAATGCTCTGGACCTCCTTGTCCTTATCTGCTGGATCTTCAGGAACATTTGCAGGAGTTGGCATCTCACTTTCTTCACTTTCACTGAGAACAATGATGTTCTCTGGCCCTATAGGTAACTCTGCCTGTTTTCTTGGAGGGTCATTCTCTGCAGGCTCCTTCTTTACCTCTATGAGTTTCTTCTTATATACTTGGGTAGATGAAGAGGGAGTAGATTCAGTAAGTCCTTGTGTTGATGAGGCAGGAGGGGTTTGCATTGGTGTTTCAGACCTTGGAACTGATGCCTCTCTTATTGGTGTCGAATCATCCTTGGAGGAGGATTCTCCTGAGTGCCTCTTGAATTCTCGGATCTTCTTACTGAACCAGACCTTAGTCCTGACTAAGACTGGAGCAAGAATCTCAGCCAGATCATCCCTCTCTTTCCTGTTCCAATCCAGGTCCTCCAGAGGGGTGTGCTTAATCACATTTTCATACTCATACGAGTATAGGTCAGAATTGTCATCCTGGAGACCTTCAGGAACTTGGTACAGACCGAGTTCTTGAATCAATTGCAGGGAGAACCTGCCACAATGCCTTCTCTTGGCTTCAAAATCATTTGCACAGTCAGCCCAGTAGTCTTTTGTATCTGCCTTATGATGGTAGATTATCTTGATGTTCTGTTCAATAAACTTCTTCAAGTCAAAGCAGGTTCTTGGCTTGAAGAAATGAACAGTGATAGGGACCAGGGCTCTTTCTATGTTCTGAGCATCCAGAGCTGTTTTGCATGTGTAGTTTCCCAGAGAGATGGGAAAGTGCAAGCCAGAAATCTTCTTGTCTCTGCAAGTTCTGTGCAACTTGTCTAGTTGCCTGCATATTTCTATCAAGGCCATTTTATCATTGCAGAACATGGGAAGCCGTAGAGGAGTGCTTTCATAGCCAGCAAGCCTGATATAGGAAAATTTCCTGAATTGGATGAAATAGGCTCCATACTACGATATCAGGTTCATGGCTTCATCTGAAAACCTTCTAGCAGTATCACCTTCAAGCAATCTAACCACGTACATGGTGAAAGCGTCATTGACCCTTCTGAAATTACGATTGCTGGTCTCCAGGGTGAACTGTGGGCAATAGGCATACACTGGATCATCTTTGTGTGCATCTATATAGGAGAAACCAAACCACTGCCTTGATGCTGCTAGGGTATACATCAGGTATGAAGTCATATAGAACTTCTTTGTTTGCTAAACGTTGGATAGCTGCTCTGCCAAATTCATACTGATGATCTCTGCCCAGTTGATGTTTTGTGTTCCCTCGCACACCATGCTGATGAGCGGGCACATCCAGAAATGAAACTCATTGGTGGAGGGCAAACCCATAACCCGAGCCAGCAGGATTATGAAGTCTGACAATTCTTCATTGAAATCTGCTTGGAAGAGGGTTTTGGTTAGGCGAGAAGCACCTTTCTTAGGGTTCTTCAACATGAGAACTCAGTTCGAAAGCCGTTTCAAGCCGGAAAAAGATGTGCATGCCCTGCTAGCCCAAATTTCTCAGATAAAGAAAGATCCATCAGAACCCATGAGAGAATTTGTGGCTCGATTTAACAGACTGATCAACAAAATTCCTGTAAATACTCGACCGGTTGATCAAATTCAAAAATGTTTCTTGGTTGAAGAACCCTAAGAAAGGTGCTTCTCGCCTAACCAAAACCCTCTTCCGAGCAGATTTCAATGAAGAATTGTCAGACTTCATAATCCTGCTGGCTCGGGTTATGGGTTTTCCCTCCACCAATGATTTTCATTTCTAGATGTGCCCGCTCATCAGCATGGTGTGCGAGGGAACACAGAATATCAGCTGGGCGGAGATCATTAGCATGAATTTGGCAGAGCAGCTGTCCAACGTGCATCAAACGAAGAAATTCTATATGACTTCGTACCTGATGTACACTCTGGCAGCATCAAGACAGTGGTTTGGTTTTTCTTATATAGATGCACACAAAGACGATCTAGTATATGCCTACTGCCCGCAAGTTCACCTTGGAGACCAACAATCGTAATTTCAGAAGGGTCAATGACGCTTTTACCATGTACGTGGTCAGATTGCTCGAAGGTGACACTGCCAGGAGATTTTCAGATGAAGCTATGACTCTAATATCGCACTATGGTGCTTACTTCATCCAGTTCAGGAAATTCTCTTATATCATGCTCGCCGGCTATGAGGGCACCCCTCTGAGACTGCCCATGTTCTGCAATGATAAAATGGCCTTGATAGGAATATGCAGGCAACTAGACAAATTGCACAGAACTTGCAGAAATAAGAAGATTTATGGCTTGCATTTTCCCATCTCTCTGGGAAACTACACTTGCAAAACAGCCTTGGATGCTCAGAACATAGAGAGAACCCTGGTCCCTATCACCGTTCATTTCTTCAAGCCAAGGACCTGCTTCGACTTGAAGAAGTTCATTGAACAGAACATCAAGATAATCTACCATCATAGGGCAGATACAGAAGACTACTGGGCTGACTGTGCAGATGATTTTGAGGCCAGGAGAAGACATTATGGCAGGTTCTCTCTGCCACTGATCTAAGAACTCGGTCTGTATCAAGTTCCTGAAGGTCTCCAGGATGACAACTCTGATCTATACTCGTATGAGTATGAAAATGTGGTTAAGCACACTCCTTTGGAGGACCTGGATTGGAACAGGAAAGAGAGGGATGATCTGGCTGAGATCCTTGCTCCAGTCTTAGTCAGGACTAAGGTTTGGTCTGACAGGAAAGTTCGAGAATTCAAAAGGCATTCAGGAGAATCCTCTTCTAAGGATGCTTCAACACCAAGAAGAGAAGCATCTATTCCAAGGTTAGAAACACCAGTGAAGACCCCTCCTACCTCATCAACTCAAGGACCTGCAGCTTCCACTCCTTCTTCATCCACTCAAGTGTACCAGAAGAAACTCAAGGAGGTTAAGAAGGAGCCTGCAGAAAGTGACCCTCAAAGAAAGCAGGCAGAGTTGCCTATGGGACCAGAGAACATCATTGTTCTCAGTGAAAGTGAAGAAAGTGAAATGCCAACCCCTGCAAATGCTCCTGAAGACCCAACTGATAAAGACAAAGAAATCCAAAGCACTGAGCTTTCAGGTGATGTTGACTCTTCTGCCGCAATTGCCCCAAGTGCCCCACTCACCTCTCAACTCGAGTCAACAGCTGTGCAGACCTTGAGCGTCATGAGCTCTCTGTCTCTTGGTCTCCTTGCCCCTCCTGTTGATTCCTCTTCCTCTTTTGCGTGGGTGCAACCTTTGGTTGAAAAAAGGAAGAGGAAATTTTCCTCTCGAAGCTCAGGACCAAATTTTGATGCTGTTGCAGCCTTGTTGGGCACCACTCCTTCTCGTGCCAAGAAAGCCAAGGTTACCTCTAGAATAGTGTCTGATGCTCAAGGTCAGCAATTCCTGGAGATTGCCAAGCCTACAGTACGGATAAATCAGAGCAGGACTTGTAGGTATCTGACTTAGAGCTCTTGAGAATCCCAATGGGAGAGTCTACCCCTGAAGGTGAAATTCACAACCTCCAAGAAACAGTCACAAGAGTCATTGGGAGGGTAGAGAAAGGGCAACAAACTATTGAACAGTTGGAAGAACAGGCCCAAGTTCTCACAGGTTTCATCAAGTCTCTTTTGTCTAAGGACAAAGTTTTGGACCCTACCCCATTGACTACTCTCCCACCTCCTGTAATTCTAAGCCAAGATGAAGTGCAGAGTATTAAAGATATGCACAAGTATTTTGTCTATGGCAGAGCTATTGAAGCCCTGGTGGATGACATGCTTGTTGCTGGATTAAACTTCATCGATGAAGCCTTCAAACTCCACGAAAAGGTGAGCAATGTGCAACTGAAGCTCTCCTCCACTATCAATATCATGGATAAAGAGCTCAAACTTTGGAGCAGTTGCATAGTAGACCTCCGACTCATGGGATAGGCAGATGAGAAAATTTTGGTAGGATTAAGGCAGGACATATTGACAGAGGCACATCGTGTACCTTATTCAGCCCAACCTGGGGTGAAGAAGATGCACGCTACTTTGAGACAGTTGTATCACAAGAGAGGACTTCAAAAAGATGTGGCTTAGTTTGTGTCACGATGTTTAGATTGCCAAAAAGTGAAGGCCGAGCATTAGCATCCAACTAGCCTTCTCTTTCCTCATACTATACCGGAATGGAAGTGGGACACCATTTCCATGGACTTCATTGTTGGGCTACCGATGTTGAGATATCACCACGACGCCATCATGGTCATGGTTGATAAATTGAAAAAAGTGGCTCAATTTTCTCCGGTGAAGACCACGTATACAGCGAGTGCAGTGGCACGGGTATATTTGGATGAAATTGTCAGGTTGCACGGGATTCCGCAGAAGTGGATCATAAGTGACCGCGATCCTCTGTACACTTCCCATTTTTGGACTACCATGTAGTATGCCCTTGGGACGAAGATCAATTTCAGCATAGCATATCACCCTAAGACAGATGGAAAGATGGAACGGGTGGATCAAATTTTAGAGGACATGCTCAGGCTGTACGTGATGGATCAACAGTCTAGATGGGAAGAGTACCTGTACTTGGTGGAGTTTGCCTACAATAATAGTTTTCAGAGTTCTATAGGTATGGCTCCTTTTTAGGCTTTGTATGGCAGAGAGTGCAGGACACCTTTTATTTGGGACAAGTTAGAGGACAGGGTTTCTCTTAGACCAGCTTTGTTATAGGACATGGAGCAACAAGTGGTTTTAATTAGATAGAGATTGCAGGAGGCACAAGAAAGGTAAAAGAAGTACGCAGATCAGCATAGGACTGACTGTAGTTTTGATGTGGGCATGAAGGTGTTCCTTCGTGTCAGGCCACATAAGAGCCCTATTTGATTCCTTCGTGTCAGGCCACATAAGAGCCCTATCTTGATGGAAGAGGTTCTAAGTTAGCTCCTAGATTAATGGGTCCTTTTGAGATCTTGGAGCGTATCGGCCCCTTGGCGTAACATCTAGTGCTTGCCACCAAGCTTGTATCGTGTACATGATGTGTTTCATGTTTGAGTTCTTAGGAGATATGTTGCAGATTTTTCTCATGTGTTAGATTAGACTTCATTGCAGGTGCAGGTGATGGTGGAGCCCGTTTGCATCCTAGATCGCAGGACCCTGGGCCTTCAAGGCAAAGAGGTTGATCAGGTCCGGGTGCAATGGGAAAAATATGATGAGACTGCAACTACATGGGAGGATGCTACTTTGCTACGAGGTCAGTTTCCACATTTGTTCTAATGACTTTCAGGAGGAAGTCGATTCTAAGGGGAGGGGGATGTAGTGCCCATTTCCCTTTGACACCTTTTTGATACTAATCATGATGCTGCTGATTATATTATAGACATGATTAGGGACCTTATTATAGTATGATGATAGATGTAGATCATGGATTATTGTTGACTTGATTCAGTTATGATGCATGATGATTATTAGAGGTATTTTGGATATTGATGATGATATACTGTTTGACATGGTTATATTATGGATGTTGTTCGGACATGTGATATTCGGATATTATGAGTAGACCTAGAAATGGAAATTATTGGATGATGATATAGTTGTTGATAAAACTGTAAATGATATTGTTAGATTTCTTTGATGTTGTTGTGATTCATATATCGAAATGATTTTTGGGGTTATATTTATATTATTTTGGATGTTCTGATATGGCCATGAGGCCGAAAGAGGTATTTATGTTTTGCAGGTTAAAATATCACAACAAACATTGGGGGATTGGAGACCAACCACATTGGAATTCACCATGGCAACTTGTTTTGTTTGTGTGTAGTTGTTTTGTTAGGGGTACCCATGGGGGGGAACCACCTTTAAATGTGACCAAGAGGTTATGTGTATTTATTTATTTGACCCTTTTGTTTAATGTTGCATGTGTTTATTTTGTGATGCATTTTCCCTTTTATTTATTTATTTATTAAATGTTGTATTAATATTGTGGGTAAGCATGTTGTTAATATTAATTAATTAAAAGATATCATGAGAAAGTAATTAATAGAGTTGTTGGCCTTGATTTAAAGTTTTGTAAGAGATGTCTAAGTGATGTGTAAATTAACTTTTGAGTATGAAACACTCCACCTTCTTGGAAATTCAAATTTGTCCTTGGAGGCTGATTTCAGAGGCTTGTGGGACAAGTTAAAACTGTCTCATACCTCTTAAATTTAATTACCAGCTGTTGTCCACTCAAAATTCCCTGCTCTTATGAAACTCAAAATTCAAAATTTTGAGTTTAAGTGTCTTCTCTAGTGTACCGAAGTCGAGAAATTGAGAAAAGTCTGCTTTTTGGGTCTTTTTGTGTGTTTTTTCGGGCCTGTCGGAAAATTTTGTCCCAACTGTCCCAAGTTCAAAACTGCGTTCTGTTCCCCGATCGGCGGAAATTCCCGAAGTTGTTCCATTTTCGGGCCCGTCAGAACTTTTTGTCCCAAATGTCCCAAAGTTAATCGGGCAAGTTGTTCCGTTTTCGGCCGAAACACCCGAACCGCGTACTTTGCACTTTCATGTCCCATATGTCCCAAGTTCAAAAGGGCCTTTTGTTCCATTTTCGGCCGAAACACCCGAACCGCGTACTTCACGCGTTTTCGGCCCAAATGTCCCAAAATGCATTTGTGCGTCTTCTCCCTGCTTCGCCCGAATCGACCGAGCCGCGTGTTTCGCCGCATTCGCGTCTCACATGTCCGAAGCGAACCAAGTGCCATTCATACTTGGTTTTTCCTGCTCTACCCGAATATGTTGCTTGTCAAATTGGTAGATATGAACTGGTAATGCGCATTGATTTCCTTTCTCTCTCCAAAACGGCTATATAACGGGCAGACCCCCTTTTGCATTTTTCACACTGCTTCCTTGCTATCTTTTGCCCGAACCCCCGCAATTTAATTTCCTGCGCACATACCCGTTCCCTACTACAATTCCTTCCCATGTCTAGATTGTAATTCTCTCTCTCTGATAATACCAATATGAAGATCAAATTCCAGGGACAGGAACAAATTTCGTCACTAGAGTCTGCCGTTCCCAATATTGGGGATAGTGAAGCTCGACATCTCGACTTCGGTGATTTTTGGGTGAGGATGGCAGACGCAAACCCTACACCAATGGCACAAATGATTCATGATAGCGGTTTGGCTTTCACCGGAGGTTTCCCGATCTCGGTACAGTGCACTGATACCGTGCTTTCGTGCGGAGCTCACTTTGACCCTGCTTCAAGTGAATTAACCAATATACACGGGGAACTCATCGCTAAGCTAGATGATGCCGCCATTAGCGCTGCTCTAAGGATCCCAGAGATGTATGATGCCATAGTCATCTCCCGGGATCAAGCACAGGCCCTGTTCGATCAAGACAGTGACAAATATAAGGCACGAGTGGCAAAGTCTTGGTTAAAGAACCCTAAGAAGGGAGCTTCTCGTCTATCCAAAACCATTTTGCACGTAGATTTCAATGAAGAGTTGTCTGATTTCATAATTCTGTTGGCTCGGGTTATGGGTTTGCCCACTACCAACGAATTTCACTTCAGGATGTGCCCGCTCATCAGCATGGTGTGCGAGGGAACACAAAATATCAGCTGGGCGGAGATCATTAGCATGAATTTGGCAGAGCAGCTGTCCAACGTGCAGCAAATGAAGAAATTCTATATGACTTCGTACCTGATGTACACTCTGGCAGCATCAAGACAGTGGTTCGGTTTTTCTTATATAGATGCACACAAAGATGATCCAGTATATGCCTACTGCCCGCAGTTCACCTTGGAGACCAGCAATCGTAATTTCAGAAGGGTCAATGACGCTTTTACCATGTACGTGGTCAAATTGCTCGAAGGTGACACTGCCAGGAGATTTTCAGATGAAGCTATGACTCTAATATCGCACTACGGTGCTTACTTCATCCAGTTCAGGAAATTCTCTTATATCAGGCTCGCCGGCTATGAGGGCACCCCTCTGAGACTGCCCATGTTTTGCAATGATAAAATGGCCTTGATAGAAATATGCAGGCAACTAGACAAGTTACAAAGAACTTGCAGAGATAAGAAGATTTCTGGCTTGCATTTTCCCATCTCTCTAGGAAACTACACTTGCAAAACAGCCCTGGATGCTCAGAACATAGAGAGAACCCTGGTCCCTATCACCGTTCATTTCTTCAAGCCAAGGACCTGCTTCGACTTGAAGAAGTTCATTGAACAGAACATCAAGATAATATACCATCATAGGGCAGATACAGAAGACTACTGGGCTGACTGTGCAGATGATTTTGAGGCCAGGAGAAGACATTATTGCAGGTTCTCTCTGCCACTGATCCAAGAACTCGGTCTGTATCAAGTTCCTGAAGGTCTCCAGGATGACAACTCTGATCTATACTCGTATGAGTATAAAAATGTGGTTAAGCACACTCCTTTGGAGGACCTGGATTGGAACAGGAAAGAGAGGGATGATCTGGCTGAGATCCTTGCTCCAGTCTTAGTCAGGACTAAGGTCTGGTTTGACAGGAAAGTTCGAGAATTCAGGAGGCATTCAGGAGAATCCTCCTCTAAGGATGCTTCAGCACCAAGAAGAGAAGCATCTATTCCAAGGTCGGAAACACCAGTGAAGACCCCTCCTACCTCATCAACTCAAGGACCTGCAGCTTCCACTCCTTCTTCATCCACTCAAGTGTACCAGAAGAAACTCAAGGAGGTTAAGAAGGAGCCTGCAGAAAGTGACCCTCAAAGAAAGCAAGCAGAGTTGCCTATGGGACCAGAGAACAACATTGTTCTCAGTGAAAGTGAAGAAAGTGAAATGCCAACCCCTGCAAATGCTCCTGAAGACCCAGCTGATAAAGATAAAGAAATCCAGAGCACTGAGCTTTCAGGTGATGTTGACTCTTCTGCTGTAATTGCCCCAAGTGCCCCACTCACCTCTCAACTCGAGTCAACAGCTGCGCAGACCTTGAGCGTCATGAGCTCTCTGTCTCTTGGTCTCCTTGCCCCTCCTGCTGATTCCTCTTCCTCTTTTGTGTGGGTGCAACCTTTGGTTGACAAAAGGAAGAGGAAATTTTCCTCTCGAAGCTCAGGACCAAATTTTGATGCTGTTGCAGCCTTGTTGGGCACCACTCCTTCGCGTGCCAAGAAAGCCAAGGTTACCTCTAGAATAGTGTCTGATGCTCAAGGTCAGCAATTCCTGGAGATTGCCAAGCCTACAACGGATAAATCAGAGCAGGACTTGCAGGTATCTGACTTAGAGCTCTTGAGAATCCCAATGGGAGAGTCTACCCCTGAAGGTGAAATTCACAACCTCCAAGAAACAGTCACAAGAGTCATTGGGAGGGTAGAGAAAGGGCAACAAACTATTGAACAGTTGGAAGAACAGGCCCAAGTTCTCACAGGTTTCATCAAGTCTCTTTTGTCTAAGGACAAAGTTTTGGACCCTACCCCATTGACTACTCTCCCACCTCCTGTAATTCTAAGCCAAGATGAAGTGCAGAGTATTAAAGATATGCACAAGTATTCTGTCTATGGCAGAGCTATTGAAGCCCTGGTGGATGACATGCTTGTTGCTGGATTAAACTTCATCGATGAAGCCTTCAATCTCCACGAAAAGGTGAGCAATGTGCAACTGAAGCTCTCCTCCACTATCAATATCATGGATAAAGAGCTCAAACTCTGGAGCAGTTGCATAGTAGACCTCCGACTCATGGGACAGGCAGATGAGAACATTTTGTTGGCGAGTAAAGTCTTTGATGATGCAAAGGATAATCTGTCAAAGTCCTGGGTCTACAGTGTGGAGTGGAAGATCAGAGTCCTAGAGGAGGCTTTGGGAGAACTAAAGAACAGTTGGTAGAAGGGCGAAGCTTTCAAGACATTGGTTGTCTCTGCTTTCAAAGACATACACTGTCATCTTCGGGATGAGACTTCTAGTACTTCCCTTTCCTTGCAAGAAATCAAATCTCAATTCAGAGCTTTTGTCAAAGATAATTTATTCAAGGAAAGCTCCATCTCCAAAGAAAAAATGGAAGAGATCTGCTCTCTTGAATCTGCCATTGAAGAAGCAAATAAATATTATCATACTCATGTCGAGTTTGATAAAGAGATGGAAAAGTGTCTGGGATTTTGGACTCAGTCTACGACTAACACGTCAGTCCGTCGTGGTAGAGATATAGCTGAGGCGTTAAAGAAATTCAGGCAGCGGATTCTGAAGTCAGTGGGTCCCTCTCAGTGACTGGCCACCTGTCTTCTTCCCCATTCTTCTCTCTTCTTCCCTTTCTTTTTCCGTTTTCCTTGTAATAAGTTGAGGTACTGCGATTGGCGGTCCTTAACTATTCTTTAGTTAAAAGAAACGGTTACGAAGAGTAACTGATTTGTAAGCTATATAATGGCCTTCTTTACGCCATTCTAAAAAGGAAGAACTTGGCATATTTTCTGAAAGTGTAAATAGATTACAAAGAAATCAATACAAAAGGGCTTTCCATTCTTTGTCTATCTAATTCTTGTTATCTCTGTGTTTTCCTTTAATATCGTGAAGATCATTTTGTTCCTAACTCGTTAGTCTCTCTGATTGCATACTGTTCAGTTTTGCAAATACAGTGATCTTGTACAACCAAGAAGGAACTTTGTGTCCTTGATTAATAAATCTGAAGAAGGTTATTTATGGAACTTTGTGTCTTTAAATTTAATCTCATTCAGCCAATGCAAATGATCTTGTCTTAAATTCTTTGAAGCTTCGCATACAGGAGGAATTATTCTGCTATCTATAATTCTGAATGTTGCTATTCTGCTCATCTCCTTTTTCCCTTTACTCAGTCCTTACGTGATTGATGATCCTTGTGGAAAACACTTTCGTAAAATCCAAGTTTGACCATAAAACAATGTTCTGTACATTTGTAAATAAGTTCATTTCTGAATAAGGGAACCTCTCCCATTAAAGAGGAGGGACTTCTTGTCCCCTGACTGTTGCTCTTGTAAAAAGTCCTATTTGACGACCAACAACACCACCGCCTTACTCAGGCAAGTGGTCCTGGACCTATTCGTCGTACAAATTTTCTACCCTAGAAATGTTCAAAAATGCAAAAATAGACCATTTTTAACAAAATAAAAGACTACCCTGTGGGCGCCCCCCCTTGAGACTTGTTTAAAAACAATAAATTTCAATAATGATCCTCCCTAGGAAAAGACTGACATTTCTACATTTTAGGTTTAAAAACACACAAGTGAGGAAAACTAACTTTAGACTGCGCTAGTCGATATCCTACTCGCAGAGGCATGATCACGATCTCTCAATGGAAATTTTAACTATTCTTTCGACGAAAACGGTGACTGTGGGCCTAGAGATCAAAAATCACCAAGTCCATATGCGCAAATAAATTTGAAAATGAGTTTTTTAGATATATATATGTTTTTATAACTTCATTTTGAGTGCATATGTTCATAGGGTTAGGAGTGCTGATGACTAAATATATTTCTATATCCTCGCAAGGCATATATTTAGTATTTATTTTTTGGATATTCATCTATCTACTTAAGTCTTCTTTTTCATTTCATAGGTAGTAGGAGTTTGGATGGAGATATTACAACACATGGGTGTGTCAGGTATAGCTTCTAACTCACCATTTTGGGAACGTCATACTTGGACTCTACGTTTTACACCTTTTTATGGCTAAGATGCTCCTCCGAGGGGGTAATACATATGCACCCAAAATTACATGTGGTACATTGTCAGAAAATGGTTACGAAAGTCCCCAATGATGATTCATGTCCTTTCAGAAGGTTTTTGAGTTCCTAAACCCATTCACATTACATATTTATAGCCTAGACATCCTTACTTAGATTTTTCATGCTTTCTTCCAGCTTCCCCCTCATTTCTATTAATGTTTTGGCCTTTAGTGTTAGGACCGCCGCCCTACCTGGGCGGAAATTCTAAAACCACCACCTAGGCAAGGCGGTAGTCAACGTGACCGCCACCCTATGGAGGGCGGCATTCCTACGCGATTTTTCCAGAACTCTTCATGCGTGGTTTTACTGCTGGACAAATAATCATGATTTCACTTAACTTGACATCTAAGGCACATTTGTGAACCAAATTTCCTAAAAATAGTCTTGATTGCATGGTATGCCTTCCCACTTCTATTTTTAAATAAATGTAATTAGTTTGAACTACCTCTTCACCCAATGATTAGGCACTCCAAGGATGCCTACTGCATAAAGCCACATCCCAGCCAATTCCTATATATTCAATGCTTGTATTCAAGCAAATCGCCTGAGAATTTTTTCCATATCTTGCATACTATTACTACCACAATCTTGCTGGAAATTACATAGCCAAGCTTTGTTCACTTGTGTTATCCCTCTTCCACCTTCATTACAACAAGACTACCTTCAAGCTACCATTTCTCAAGCACCTTATCCTGCTACTTCCTTTACATTCCTGATTCCTTGGACTCACATGGACACACAGAGAAAGAAAGGATATACTGATGGGACAAGTCATCATATAGCTGGATTTACCTCTGTTCTATGAATTCAAGGTTGGAGTTGTTGTTTGAGTTCCTTCATTGCTACAATTTATCATTGTTACATCATATCAAATAGAGTAAACATAAATTTCCTTTCATTGGCAAGTAATTAGTTAATTTCTATAGAGAGATTTAAATCATTAATAGAAGCTCCTGGTGACAGATCCTTTTCTTCCTATCCTTGTGGATATAAAGGATAGAATATCTAGAGGAGGTTATCTACATATCATTGATCATTTGGAAAAGTTCTTGTTTTAAGTTAGTTTATGTATGTCAATACACTCATCATAGGTGAATAACCACACCGGATTATTTTTCTTATTTATTTTTAGTGTAGAAGTAGATTTGATTATTTAGAATAAAAGCTCAAATTGTTGTTTGTGATTGTAATATTTCAGTTTTGTGAAATTTTTAGGTTATTTTCCTTTCAAAATAACATATATTGTTAGTTTCATCTTATTTTATTTGGACACTTCAAAATATTTCAACATTGAGATTTAGTTAGACAAACCATAGGGAATGTACGCTACCAGTTCATAGCCTCTAAATCTCCCCTTTTCTAACTCAGCTGCTAGGAGATCACACTACCAGATCTTAGTCATTGATCCTCCTATAGTTAGCCACACATATTTCCACATCGGCTGCTTCGGAATGACCTCGGGGAATTGAGTGCACTTGAAGGTTACATGTCAATTTTCATCTACACAGTGCCACTTCCATTAGAGATAATCATATTACCAGATTTGTATCCTATCAATGCGTCAGCAATTACCAATCATGGTCTTCCCAAGATGATAGGATATCCTCCCAAGCTTGATTTTGGATGAAGAACAATAAAATCAGTAGGGTACTCCCCTGAGTATACCAATACTACTACATCCTCCAGGGCTCCTTCATGATTAACTTTTGATCTATCTGCAAGCTGTAAGACTGTGGTTATTGGTCTTAGTCCCTCTAACTTCAATTCATCCATAATTTATTTTTTCATTACATTTATTGTTTCCCCCAAGTCAATCAATGTGTTCTTGATCACAGTTCCATTGACTGTGACATTTACCAAAGGACTTTCTAGTTCTATGTATTTGGGTAGAATTGACTTCCCAAGCATAATGTCAGCTAGTTATCCAATGACCCGCATAGTAGTTAGATCTTTCCTCTTTCTTTCTGGTTCCTTTAATCATAGATCTTTAACTAATTTTTTATAAATGCACACGTTATTAATAGCTTTGATCAATGGAATTTTGACACAAATTTATTTTAATTGGTTGACAAAATTAGAATCATATTTTTACATGAGGTCAGTATTCTTTTCTTGTAACCTTTCAGGAAATGGTGGTTCATTACCCTGTGTTTTACCCTTGCTGTAATTTTTCTCAGGTTGTTGTAGGTCAGCATATAACATCTTCTGTTGTTATTATGGATCTATTCATAGTGTTTTATTTCTTTGTTGCAGACCATCCTACAACATTGGTGGTTCCTCAGAAATCTCAATAATGGTGGGTCCACATGGTGGAGGAAGTTTTCTCCCTAAGTGAATATGGAAATTATTGATAGCAATAGAATAGGTAGAGTATTGAGCTAATTCTGTGGAATAGGTTAGTTGAGAAACTTTATTGTTTGGGTTAGGCATTCGCTGATCTGGTAGTTGGTAGCTTTTGGTTGAGATCCTGCTTGGGGATTTGGCATCATAGCTTGTTGTTGTGGATAGGGAGGTTGCTGATAAGATTGTTGGAAATTCAGAGGTGGTTTATTCCACTGTTGTACTCCTCTCCGATGTTGCTTCCATGATTGAGGAATTCTTTGCCATTATTTTTGTGGTTGGACTTGAAATGGAGGTTGTCATTTTTGTTGCTATTGGTTAGGATATGGAGCCCAACCTTGAGGGTTATCCCAAGGTGGGGATTGGATATATGAATTATTAGACCAAATTTGGAATGAATGCATAGGTTCTTGTGTCATACGTCATTACCTCGGTGGCCATGGTTTTATTTGAGAAACATAGAAAACTTTCCCATCCTCTATCTCCAACATCTTGTAGTTAAGTGAATCCTACCTTACTTGAGAAATGTTGGCCAATTTTCTGCATGTCAGTACTCTGTGAGTGCTACTTCTGCATCTTCCTTTTTCTTTTTAGTATGTATAGAATATAATTGATTGACCATGTCATTGGCAATCTCTTGCTTCATGTTTTTAAACATGTTGACAATATTTGACTTGGATATGTCCCCAATTGTTTTGGTAGCTGATCCATCTCTTGATCATACACTTCTTACCCTCTTTATAGTATCTATTGAGTAATTTTTTACAAGCTTCATTTATTTATACAAAAGTATATTTTGAAATGTCTCCTGCTCCTATTAGATCCAAAGCATCCATTTCCTCTTCACTGAGTCCCTTAAAAAATATAAATTTAAGATATTTGGCTGGTAGTTTGGTGTGCCTTAACTTAAGAAAGTAGATCAAGAATTTTTCCAAATAGTCTTCCAATGGTTCATCCTCTTTTTGTGCCATTCTATAGATCTCATCACTACCTCTGTTGTTTGTTCTGAAATAATGCTGGTACTTATCGAGGAATTTCTTCTTCATTTGTGCCCACGTGGTTACAACATTTCTTCCCAATCCCATGAACCATCTCAAGGTTGCATCCTTGAGTGTAGTAGGAAATAGATTTAATTTATGAGAATCAGTAGTATAATAACAACTTCTACACAAAAAATAAACTTAAACATAAAGGTTTCTAGGTCTTCTAACATGGATCCATGAAAGTTAGGAAAGGCTAAGGGAGAAACATTCTTCATACCAACAACTACATTGTTGTCAGTGATAGGGAACTCAAAGGTGGTTGCCCCATTTTGAACATTTCAAACATTTTAATTTACTTCTTCTGTTATCTCTGGCTTCTTAGGAGCAGCTTCAAAGATTTCACTTGGAGGATTATCTTCGAACAAAAAACCTAGTACGAAGGTTTCTTCTTCAAAATCCTCAGAGGCATATGAAGATATATGTGCTACTTGTGGATTAGGTAAGAATATACCATGGGCATTCTTTAGGCGGTGCATGCATCAACTAACTCAAATCATTAAACATAAATTAGTGGGGGGTGATTTGGAACTAAATTTCCTAAAACCTACACTACTCTAAGAAATGAAAAAAATCCTCAAAAACTTTAGAACTTGGCAGTATCCCCAAAAATGGTGCAAAAAATGGTGGTACAAATTAACTTGCAGAAATTAATATGTTATTAATTAATGTACAATCATTTAATTATTAGACCTAGGGACGTAAAATTTCAATATTGCCAGTATTATATGCACAATTACAGATGTTTTAGGAGTGTAAAGGTTTATTGCTGTCACTACAATTAGGAAATAACAATACTAGAAATGAACTAGATGATGACTGAAAGTAAATACTATGGATATCAAAAAATAGGTAAAAATAGAATACAGATAAAGGAATAAATTGTTACAATTCTAATCATGTAATGAATTAAAACAAAAAACAAAAGGAGAGCATTAACAAACCGCAAGTGGGCCCTGCCTTGGGTGTTAATCCCTCCTAAGGTTCATGTCTACAAAAAATTAGCAGAACTCAGATACTTATTTCATTATCATGAAGATTACAAATGGAAAATACAACAAACTCTATATCTATGGATCAATTTGTATTATGTTATTACTCTATATCCTCTTACAACACTAATCATTCCTTTTTTATATCATTTTTATAGTAGAGGCATGAAGAGATAGATTTAAACTAGGAGTTACAGTTGGTTTCAGTAAAATATACTAATTAAGCAATCTAGAAATTTCCTTGCAATATAACTATTTAGGAGATGTTCTAATATAATCAGATAACTTAACTAACTAATCGATTAAACAACCAGTTATTCAATTATAAATTCAATCAACTAGTTCTTTGTTTAAGTTGCAACGCATAATCAGGTGATAACATTGAATCTCCTTCTTTTTTTATAACTTCTTGTCTATCAACATGTGCAAGCTCAGGAGAAGTGTCCACGTTGTTCAAGATCCTTGGAATCACGGCTTTATATATGTATGTGACCTCATGTGGCTACAAGAACTTGGTTGTAGACGGGTCCCTTTGGCTATATATCAGTCGTTGCAGATGAAATCTATGTTGTGAATGATTTTATTTAGTTTCATGTTAGTGGATACACATAACAACTCTTTAGCAATCAAGGTTGATATTTATTCAAAGCACTAGTTAACTTCATATTGCATCCAGAAGAATAAATGCATACCCATAATCTACAAAATAAAGTAAAGTTAGTAATAATTATATTAACTAATATATATCTTCCATAAGTTCAAGTCATGATGGAAATGTTTAGCGGTATAACTAGGAAATACAAGTTCAGGGGTACACATGGATAAATAAAAGATAGCAGATGAGGTGTTTAAACACGAAATAAAATGAATGAACATCACCCATGGACGATAAATGAATTATGCAAGATATTTGAAAGTGTGAGGATTAGGAATCATTATAAAACAAACATATAATTCTCTAACTTGTGATTAGGAAGGTGTGGAGAGAGATGTAACATTGGAAGCACTAAGCATATGATCAATAAAAGTGTATCGAGAGTGAGAAAAAATGGAAGGAATACCATGGGTACCAATAGAGAATTGATCATGTAAATTAGTATCACTAGGGTACACCCCAAGAGGAGAAGGATGTGTAATGTAGGTAATTTCATTAGAGTCATTTATGATGGGAATATCATTAGGAGTAGTGATATGAGGTGAGGTGTGGAATCTAATGTAGCATTATCCATGGAAGAAGGTGTTTTAAGGGCATTGTGTGTTATGGGAGGGGTAGAAAGAAGCATATGCATAGTAAGTAACCAAATATGGCCTATAAGGATAGTATAAGGAACATCATGAGGCATAATTTGACCTAAAACATTATGAGTGTGAGATCCCGTAGTAAGGAGAAGATAAATTGCGCCCAATACTTGCATAAATGTAACATCAAACTTACGAATACAAAGAGAAGATGGATTGAGATGAGTAGCAAAATGTCCTATTTGATGGAGAAAGGACATAGTGCATATGTTAATACGAGATCTAGGATCAACTAGGACACATTTAACAAGGAGATTATGAAGTTGAACCTAGATATGCAATGGGGAAGCATTGGAGTTAGAGGGATGGGAAGCCATAAAAGAACTGATAATCGGCATGTAACGAATGGGTTCACTAAATGATTTAATATAAATTATATTAAATCGATATTGTAGAGTAACCACTATAATGAATGATATACAAATGATAATATATAGTAAATTGACAAACAATAAGCATGCAAATGATATAAAACCCTAAGAAAATGAGAGAGATTTATGTATTATATTATTTTTGCATGATCTAGGCATGTGAATAGATGAAACAGACTAGAAGTAGTGTGGTCAAGGCTAACTGGAGGTTCTAAGACCCAGAAATGTGATGGATAGAAGATCCCACGGGAGGAAAAGAGCACCTAGGCACTAATGACTGGATCTGGGTATTAGTTTCCAACCAGATGCTCAAGTTATTTTATTTTCTATGCATGAGGAGCTTCACTATTTATCTTTCTTTATCACTTTGTATTTGTCCCAATGTCACTACTTGCACTTGTAATATTCAAAATAGATACCTAGCTACACCAACCAACACACCACAACAAATCAAAATATAAAGATGAAGAATAGGGAGTTAGACTAACCCCGAAAGTCACTAGAAGAGTGATCTTAAAAATGATCATTGCATTACATCTCAGAATCCATGTAATGTTTTGTGAAAGTGTGTTTAATGATGTCCTATGATGCCCTTGTGAAATTTTCACAAGGGTAATGAGATAGATCTAGAATATAGAAAATACATAGAATTTGTGAGATGGAATAGAATAAAATTCTTGTTGTATGTTGTGTATTCAGAGTGATGCATCCCTTGTCTCTTGAGTGAATTCGATACATGGATGCAAGCTTAGGTGATAGTAGATAATACTAGTGCTTGGCCCCTTATTTGAAATCTATAACTGTGTGTGTGTGTGTGTGTGTGTCTGTGCGCGCGCGCGTGCACGCGCGTGTGTGTGTATGAATCCCTTTTTTTAAATTCTTAATTTACAACTAGAAGGCCAACCCAAAGTATTATAATATGCCAACAAAGTAAAATAGACCCAAAAGAGTGAGAAAAGGATAGAGAGGGTTAGGAGTGCCTAGGAGGGACAAGAGCTTCTGGGTGTTAGTGTCCTAACTTGGTGCTAGTGTTCGAGGCCATAAAGATAAATCGGTTAAATACTGACATAGATATAGGGTGTATAAGGTCAGTGAAAATATAAGAAAAAAAACCAAATGCCCAATAAACATTGTCAGTTTCTATTTTTCTTGCTTAAAAATCATGTATATATTCGAATTCTCTAGGACCTAGAAATGTACCCAAGTGCATAGGTTTTTTGTCTACAATGGAAAATATGAACTGATACACTCCCTACAATAGAAACTTTCTCACTTACAACATCATCCTCACATTATGATTTTTCATACCCCTGAATCTATTCCTAGTCCACTTGAAAATATTGCTCCTAAATTGATATACCTTATTTTTTTAGTTTCTTAGCATGCTCCTAATCCTATTATTCTTTTTACTCTATGTTATTCTTCCACATTTGTTCTTAATGCAATAAAAAATTCTGTATATCGCTCTTCAATGCCTCCTACTAACATGCATGGATCTTCTAAGAAGTATACCATTGCATTTATTTCTCGCATGCTCCATTCTATGGGATTTTATGGTGTAGGTATTAGAAGACATTCACAAGGTATTGATTCCCTTATTAAGTCTGTTAATTTACATACTCACCATGACATTGGTTTTTGAGAATGTACTTCATTGGCATCACACATTGACAAAGATCATATTTTTGTTCACTCTAGTCTTTCTGAGGATCAAGAGCTACACATGAGTTCTATACGTTCACTTAGGCGTGAGAAACATGAGATTTCATATGTCAGACATGATTGAGATGACACATATTATGATATTCCTTTAGATGAACTTGTTATATATTTCACAATGAATCATATGCATGCATCTTCATCATCCATCTATGTTTATTTGGGGTGGATTTCTAATCACTCGTGGTGGTGATATAAACATTCGTTGAGGACTCTATAGGCATGGCTCCTCCACCATTCACCTTCTTGCTCCACTTTATATACCATCTATATTGTAGTGCTCCTTGTTTTTATATATTATTTTAGTAGGTGTAGAGTGTATCTCCTTTTTTTGAGAGATTTAATATCTGTATTTTTGAATATTTTTAGGCATGTTGACATTCTATTTTGTTATGGAGATATTCTGGTGAATTGTAGTGTCATTTTTTAGTGTTCGATTAGTGGTGTGGCAGCTCATACACATTTTGTATCATCACACCACCCATTCAAAAATATGGGAGAGTGTGGTTTTGATCCTACTTCTTCATGTCTGTGTTTTTTTACTGTTTTTCCTTAGTTACTCTTGGATCGTGGCACTTCTATTACTTTGGATATTATATCAATGCCTTGTTTCCTTTTTTTGTTATTGGATTGTGGCACTCCTATTTTAGCATTTGATTGAATTATGTTTGTTGTTTAGTTTTTTTTTTTTCTTAGATTGTGGCACTCCTATTTTAGCATTTCATTGAATTATGTTTGTTGTTTAGTTACACATTCAACATCACTCCATTGACAGTATCCTTATACGGAGCTATTCTAATACATCCTAGTATAAGTTGTTTCTGAGTTTTGTGATCGAGTAACATATTTAGACCACATTATACACAAAACTTCTTCAACAATGTACCAATTTTTTTTAACCGAGCTTCTTGGGACGCTTTACAATGGGTTTTTCTCTCCATTTTATTGTTATTATTTTTTATGTGCCTTGCGGTGATTTTTTCATCCATGGTAACTCTTTTTATCCTAGTTATTATATGTGGATACCTCATTAGGCCTTGTTACTAGGACCCACTTTATTTTCCGCCTAACTAAGCTATGCTTACAGGGGTTTTTCGTGTAGATTATGATTTATCCTTTTATTTGATTATCAGGATAATTCTTGTACTTTTGTTATCCATACACTTGTTGAGATAACTTTATTAGGTGAAAAAAAGATTGGATTCAATATGTTAGTCTTGTGGATTTTAAGTTATCTTAACTGCTAACATCAGTTAGTGAGAGTTCTCACAACTGATCTAGGTGGTAGTTGTACTTTCCTCTTGTTATATGTACATTCTCGTTACTAAGACAACGTAAGAGAATGTAATTCATTGTATGTTATTTTCGAATCTATTAGCATATGAGATATTATGGATTAGAACACTCTTCTTATTAATCCTTTCAATGACCCCCATTAAACGCACTATGTTTCATAATTTTGTGCATGCAAAACAAGCTTTGGGTTCCAACACATGCTCAACCAATTCTGGGTTCTAACATGTGCTCATAGAGATTAGGGTTTTGAAAACTTATGTTTACAATATGAAACCCCAACCAAGACCATTTTAGGATTTGCCATATCTTTATCAATTCCAAAACCCGAGGTGAGTGTTATTCAATATTTACCATGTGTTGATAAAATAAAAAACCTTGACCAAGACCATTTTAGAATTTTTACAGTATTAAGTAATTTGAAAACTCTAACTTAGAGCATTTCAAGTTTTCCAAGTTGTTTAGGAGGGTCAAAACTCTATTTTTCTAGAACTTTCAAAATACATATCCTTTTGAGATACTATTTTATTGAAAGTGTAAGCTTTTATGAGCTCTATGCATTGAATGTATTTTCATGCATTGTATAATTAAAACTTTATAATTTTTTGGGGGTGTACTTTGTTGTGTTTTTATAGATTTTAATTTGCATTATACCTTCAACACTTATTTTTATACTTAAAAATGAAAATAAGTTATGTAAATCCACTCACGCCCTTTAACTAACATGAATGGAAATCCAAAATTCAACTCATTCTAAGGGGCATGGGGATACATCGATTAACAATGGGGCTTGAAAAATAACCAAATCATAATGCATAGAAAGTAAAATGGTATAACTGATGTGATGAATACTTTGTATTACTATGTCTTTTTGTTTCTGCGGATTTTCTCTTTCACATTGAATCTACCAGATCTTCTAACAAAGTTTGGACCATATTGGAAAGCATATTTTGCAAAACAGATGAAATCAAAGGGCATGAACTAGAAAATTAGCTTATTAGCCTGAGTTTTGGAATTTTTGACATACTTTAGGACTTCTTCACAAAATTCAAATCAGTAAGACTATAGTTGAAGGAATGTGTAATTGATACAAAAGACTCACAAATTATCCTTTCTATTATTTCAAAATTCTGTCTAGAATACTCATTGTTTGTCTCCACATTTCATGCCACCAAATATGTAGTTAGAGAAACATGGAAGATTCCATCTTTTGATGTGTTTGTTAGATAACTAACTAGGGAGCAAGACAATTTAATACATATGGGTACATTGAATTATTCTAAATCACATACCTTGATTGCAAGGATTTTGAAACATAATGCTTCAAATAAAAATTAGAATAAACAAGAGAATAAGGATCAAGGAAAAATAAAGGACCAGAAACTATCCCAACCAAAAACCAGCACTAAACCCACTTCCTCCTAAGCTAAACTAAAGAACGAAAGGGTGAAGTGTGCCTATTGTAAGAAACTTGGGCATGTTGAACACAAGTGTATGAAGAATAAAATTGACCACCCTAATCACATTCTGGAGAAGAACAACATAGCGGTCCTTTAATCTATTAAACAAAATTGGTCAAGCCAAGAAAATTCTCAGAAAAAATACAACATTAACGAGAAGAAGGGAAAGGATTTATATGTCATTGTTTCTCCAACTTCATAATGGATTATTGACTCGGGTGCCTTGCACCACATGGTTTCCTCATAGGTTCTATTTTCTTCAATGGAACCATTTAGTATATCCTCTATCACACTTGGTGATGAAACCTCTATAGAAGTTACGAGGAGTGGGTCAATTGAAGTAAATAGTGGAATATTCAACAATTTTCTAAGTGCTCCAAAACTTTTCACTAATCTACTATTAGTGTATCAGATCACTCATATTCAAAAGGGAATGAGAGCTGAATTCAACCCAGATGTAGTTATCATCAGAGAACTACATAATGGAAATACAATTGTAGAGGGAAGGGTAGATCACCAGGTACAATTATATACATTCTCTCATTTTTCTCTCAACACTTCTCCCACTTTATTATTGTCTCACTTTGATAGGGTTAGAAAAATATGGCATGAGAAATTTTTCCACCTTAACTATCTTAATTGGAACAATTTAGAAAACATATTATGGTCTAAGGATTTACTAAAGTTATTTTTTCTAAAGGTATTTGTGAGGGATGCTCCCCTCGGAATCATCCAAAAGAGAAATGTGACAAAATAAAATCTTGGAGAGCTACACTGGTCTTAGAGTTGGTACAAAGTGATATCTCAGGAATGTTCCCTAAACCTTTCTTCACCAGGGAAAGATGAATTCTCACCTTTATTGATGATTTCTCAAGGTACATTTGATTCTATTTCCTTCATCAATATTCTGATGTTTATGATTTTCTTCAATACTTCAAGGCTCTTACAAAGAAACTATTATGGAAATTCATCAAGATTCTTTTGATATATAACAACGGGGGATATGTTAGTAACAGGTTTGAGAATTTTTGCACTATATAAGTGATTGAGTTAAAACGAACACTTTCATACAACCCTTCATATAGTAGATATTTAGAATGAAAAAATAGGTTCTTGAAAGAGATGGCAAATTGTATGATTCACAATAAATCATTGGCGCCATAATACTAGGATGAAGCTATTAAGTGTGTGAATTACATACAAAATCATTTCCCTCATAAATCCTGGAAATTATTCACTCCTTTTGAATCTTGGCATGGTAGGAAACTAATATTTAATACCTTTAGGGTCTTTAAATCTCTAGTTATGGCTCACAATTCTAAAAATAAATGAAAGGCTATGGAGCCTCGGAGTTGGCCTTGAATCTTTGTGAGATACCTGGATGGTGTTAAGGGTTAAAGGCTTATTCATCTGACCACTCATGATTTTTTCATTGAGAAAAGTGTCAAATTTCAAGAATCTCCACCAAATTTTTCACATGAAACTTATCCACTTCCATCGGCTACACTTGAATTTATTGACGATGTTTTTGATAATTTTGATGAGCTTGAGAATATTATTGAGAAAGTTCCTGAGAATATCGAAACTAACGACGCATGTTCTTCCAACACGGATAGTGAGAACAATGGGGTGTCCATTCCCGAATCTCCTACTTTTTTTTCTCTTTTGGTTAGGAAGGAATTACAAAGTGTAGGTTCTTGGGTAGGGGATTCTGTAGATGTCATACGAACACATTGAAATTTAAGAGGTGTGCCACACACTTCCTTTTCCTTTTCCTCTGATCCATAGACCTTTCAAGAGGCATGTGGCAATCTTAAGTGGGACGTTGCTATGCGCTATGCGAGATGAGTACAACTCCTTGATTAGGAACAAAAATTAGGATTTAACACACCTTCCTAATGGAAATAAGATGGTTTGATGAATCAGATGGGTCCATTGAAAATTTCAAAGCATGATTGGTTATAAAATGTTTTTCATAGGTTTCAAGGATTGAAAACACTGAGAAATTTACACCAGTCACTAAAATGAGCTCCATCAGAATCACTCTTGCCATTATCTCTCATCACTCATATGTTTATCAAATAGATGTGAAGAGTTCCATGGTGACCTAGATGAGGATATATACATGGAGCAACCAATTAGGTTTTCTCAATATATTTCTTTAATATGTAGTCAAGTAGGAAATTTATCTATGGCCTCAAACAGGACCCTCAAGCTTGCTATGCCAATATGGATTCCTTTCTTCTGAAATCAAGGTTAACAAGATGTCACTTTGATCCAAATGTATACATTTTAAGACAAGAGGGTTCACTTATGATTCTGGTACTTTATGTTCATGACCTTTTGATCACATGGATATCTTCGTCGTCCAATACAATGATGAAATAATCTCTAAAAGAAATATTTTCCATGAAAAACTTAAGTTTGTTGAATTACTTCCTTGGGATTCAGATTTCATAATATGACTTAGGGATATCCACTATACAACATAAGTTTTCGCTTTATTTACTTGTTTGGTTTAAGATAATCCCTTTCTATCTGGAGTCAAGATTGAGGCTTATTGTATTTCACCATTGGTTGATGCTACCTTGTATTGATAACTTGTAGGAATCCTTGTATATTTGACTCATGATAGACACGATATTTCATATGAAATATGAATAGTCTCTAGATTCCTACAACAACAACTTGTGAATTTCTAATCTATGTGTAACCATAATTTATTGCTAAATATTGTTACCTACATAGATTCAGACTAGGCTGGCTATGTTCAGAATCACAAGTCCACTTCAGGATATAGTTTCTCATTAGGATTTGACCCTTTTAGTCGTTCAAGGATGAATTAGAATGTTATTTATTTATCATATACATAGGTTGAATACAAAGGAGATGTGAACACTTCTACAAAGGCCATCTGGATTTAGGGGATTTTGAAAAAGATTGATATTCAGTACACAGGAAACCCATAATCATTTTCTGTGAAAAACATATTACAATTCAAATTTTAAGAAATTCATTTCAGAATCAACAGAATAAACACATTGATATTCACATGTCATTCATTAGGGATATTATTCAAGGAAAGGTCATCAATATCAGGTATTTTCAGACATCGAAGAAGATTACTGACACCTTCACCAAACCATTTTCTAAGATAAATATTCTTCAATTACGATCTCTTATTGGGGTGCATGATACATCGACACTATCTTTCGGGGGTGCCTTGTATTCTTCTCTTTTTTATCTCTTTTGGGGGGATTTTTTTCCATTGGGTTTTCTCCTTTTCTTCACTTTCTGAGAGTTGCATTGTACTTGGGTACCTCATCCAGCTTGGTTGTTGGGACCCACTTTTTCTTCTTTCCCACCTAAGCTATGCTTTAGGGGGATGTTAGTGTAGGCTATTGTTTTCCTTTTATTTATTTGTTTACTTGGAATATTTCCTACACATTGTCACTCATCTTGATTAGGTTTCATTCGTGTCACAGGATTTACTATGACATGTCTTACATGTCATAATGTGTCATAGAGTGTTATAGGAATTACATTCCTATTCTGAAATGTAACTCCCATGGGAATATTCTCAAGGAGGAGTTAGACAACACTCCTATTTGTACACACCACTTGAAATAATGGGAGTTTTCATAATTTGAGCCATTCTTATGCTTTTGAGTTAATTTCATATTACATTACTTTGTGGATCATGATTAAAATTCATAGATCTATATGTTTGCAAGCATTCTTTATCAATGATTCTTGAGGAAACTTCAATAGTAAATAGACCTCAAAATTGATAGTTGTATTTTGATTGTAAACATATATTACTGGTAAAACCATTAGCAAGTTGTAGATAAATACATGATTAAAATATATTAAATTGTATTATTTTCAAATAGTCAATAAATACATACATTCAAGTAATAAAAATAGCCATAATATTTAATGATAAATTTAGAACAATATAATGGCAATTTAAAATAATTTATACATGCAAGTAATAAAAAATAACCATAAGGCTAGGATGTAATTGTAATAATAATGAACTTTAAGAAAAATTAGTTGAAAAGTGGCCACTCATATTCTAAATGGCTAGTAGGTGCAAGGGAATCTTAAAACTATAAAATACTAAGGATACATTGAAGCCTATCAAAATTTTCATTTCCAATCAAATATATCATCCATTGGGCTATTATTATAATGGACAATAGAACAAAACAACCTTAAAAAGAGGTTATCAACCCAATATGTTAAAAAAAGTTGCAAACCCAAAATAAACACACACACACAAATATGTTTTTACGAATCTACACATGCTAGTAGTGGCTTGGATATTAATACAACAATAAGAAACCTATAAACAAATTATTAAAAACAATAATCCCTTAAAATTTTACATGATATGATTGTAATAATCGTAGAGGTCGTTAGGCTATTAAGTCAATAAAAACAAGTTGCAGATCCAGTAGCTAACAGCCTCATAACAAAACATTGTTACTGATAAAATTTATTTTATCATATGGGATAAGATTATAAAAAGCCTAGAAATTTCTAGTCTATTTCCTCAATAATAACAATATTATAATAAAAAATTACACACACACATATTTTTACATGAAACTTATGAGTTTTAGAAGTCGCTAGGATATTAACGTCATAGATAACAACTTGGAAACATGATATGGTCCACACTAATTGATTGTATTGCATGGGATATTACTATTTCAAGCCTAGCAGTCACTAGTCTATTACCACAATAGCAAACTATAAATAATAAAAAAGTCACATATATAATCATACATGAAACTTATGAGGATAACAGTCACTATGTTATTATCCCAATAGCTGAACACCTCCAATCTCAATGTGGTGAACACTAATCAATTGTATCATGTTGGCTATGATAAAAATAAATCCTAGCAGGTGATAGTCTATTATGATAATAATAAGGTCCAAAAAAATAATACACACATAAATATTCATTCATGAAACTTATGAGGCTTGCTTTCACTAGGCTATTAACGCAATAGCTAACAACCTCCAAACACAACATGTTGAACACTAATCAATTGTATTACATGCGATAAGATTATAACAATCCTAAGAGTTGCTAGTTTATCACCACAATAACTACAAGCTACAAATAAATAAATAAACACACACTTGCACACACACACACACACACACACACACACACACACACACACACACACACACACACACACACACACATTCACTCATTCATGAAAATTATAACGTGCATTGTCACTACTCTATTATCCCAATAGATAACAACATCCAAACACAATATTGTGAACAATAATCAATTATATTTCATGGAATAACAACTCTAGTGGTCACTATGATATTGCAACCATAGTAAAAATAAAACACACACATGAGATGAAACTGATGAGGCCACTCTTGGTCACTAGGATATTATACCAATAGCTGAAAAACTCCAAACATAACATGGTGAACAATAACCTATTGTATGATGTTGGATTTGACTACAATAACCCTATCAGACACTAGTCTATTACGACTACAACAATAAGGTGCAAAAATAAAAATACACATATATTCTTTCATGAAACCTATGAGGCTAGTGGTCACTAAGATAGCATCCAAATAGCCAACAACGTCCAAACATAATATGTTTAACACTAATAGATTGTATTAAATGTCATGTGATTATAGCAAGTCAATCGATCTCTAGTCCACGATAACTACGAGCTTAAAATAGTAAAAAATAGTAAAATACACACACACACGCACGCGTGCGTGCGCGCACACACACACACACATGTACATTCATGAAACTTGTGAGGATAGAGGTTTCTAATATATTATCCCAATAGATAACAACCTTCGAAAACAATACGATGAACACTTATTGATTCTATTTCATGGAATATTATTATACTAAACATATTAGTTACTCATCTATTCATGTGTGTGTGTGCGCGCGCGTGTGTTTGTATGTACGTACGTACGTACGTATGTATGTATATATATAAGTTAGCAGTCGCTAGGCTATTATCCCAATAGCTAACAACATCCAAACACAATACAATGAACGCTAAACTATTGTACAATGTGGAATATGACTATAAGAAGCCTAACAATCACTAATATATTACCAAAATAACAAAAAGTAAAAAATACAAAATTCAAGTAGAGAAAAACATATATATACATAAATACATATATACATACATGAATCTAATGAGGATAAGAATTGTTAGGATGTTATCGCAATAGATAAAACCATCCAAAAACAATATTTTGAAAACTAATAAATTGCATTGTATGCAATATGGTTATAACATGCCTAGAGATTGTTAGTCTATTACCACAATAATTGTACAAGCTACAAAAAATAAAAAACATATGAAATCCAATGATCAAATTAGCATGATAAAACTCTCTTATTGATATACAAAAATATTGGAAAAATAAATAAGCCTGGATATATCATTAATAAAAGGAGACAAGACCTACAATTGGAAACATATTACTTTGTTCATGTGAATTGTTATAACTACAAATAAATATATAGAAACAATAATGTAACTCATTAAAAAACTAACATATAAGCTAATTAATGTGAGCATTGATTCCTAACATTGCCTCCTTAGTGTATACATGGGGAGTAAGCATGCTACTTGTGCTGGAAACATAATCACATATCCTTACAAGATGCAAGCTTTAGTTCTACAGCTATAATAATATTGATATTTGTTGCACATGACCACCTACATACGAAAATTCAATAGTTCTCTCTTTCACTCTAGTTAACTCTTTCATTGGTCGATCACACTTCCACTAATTCACCTACATGTGAGAACACAATAATTCTCATTTTCAATTCCATTGAGATTCCCACAATTTGATTGATGAATAAGTATAACAATAAGATGATATTTGTAGTCAGTTTATCTCCTATTCGTTTGTTTCTAATTATCACACAGGAAATAAAGGTTGAGGACTCGGTCCTTATTTTTAAGTACTATGTAGTCATTATTGTAGATTACTTCCCCTCAGAGCACATATAGTATGTGATGGTCACAGTACTACCTTGAGACCAGTCTCAACTTTAATTCATTCAAATGAATGTGGTGCCACCATTGCATTTGTGTCCCCTTCGTTAGCAGAGAATGAGAGCGTTGATTAGCCTCTTTCCTTTGATGCCTCTGAACTCTATTTTACAAAAAAAATCCTTAGCTAATTGGTCCAAGATACTCAACTGCATATTGCTTGTAGGAGAAAATATTTCTCCCTTAATTTTGACATACACATTTGATGTTGGGTTTTCCTTAAGAAAAACATCCATTTATGATGAGATTTATGTAACACTTATTAAACTTGATAAAACCCATTTGACACAATATTAATATTGACTACGATAATATTATAGAATATCCTTTATTATAAATAAACCCTAGACACATACCCATTTATTGGTAAATAGGATACAAAGATTAACACACATGTTATATATATATATATTTTATTATTGGTAAATAGTTTTTGAAAGGGACTATACCCTTGTATACAAAGAGGGCCTAGAAGCCATAATAGGAATGAAAATCATTACAAGAAGGATCAAGATTCAGATAAGACATAAAAACCCAAGGTAACCAAAGAGCAGTTACCCCAAAACATCAAACCAGTTTGAACACTGTAGAAAAGTAGCCAAAAAACAACAAAAAACACGAAGGAAGGCAACAAGAGCAGCACAGATCCAAAATTACTTCTTGGTGGCTTTGGCGATTCTGGATTTAATAGTCTGCCAAGAGGTGAACATAGCCAATGTCATCATATGAGTAGAGTCAGAAATATCCAGCTGTTGAATGGTCTGTTTGCTTTCCTTTTCCGTGCCCCAAAGAGTTATTGGTATTCCACTGAGATTAGAAATGTTGCGGACATGCTGCTCAATAAATTCTTCGATTGCACTAAATATAGCCATATTATGGTCATGTCGAGTCTTGGCTTTCCCTAGATGGTTTTCCAGGGAGTTCAGTTTTTTGTAGATATTCTCAACCTGTTTATTGTCAATATCAACCTCCTCCTCCTCCTCCTTCCTCTTACCTTTTTGCTTAGCCAAGTTTTTAACTTCTTCTTTCAACAACAACATGTCTGTTTCTAAGGCTTCCAGCCTTTTTGTGGAGCTCTTAGTGTGTGCCTCCTATGAACCAATACTGCTAATATGAAGGGGATTATGAGAAACCTCCAAGTCCTGAGGAACGTTCCCTGAAACAGGGGTATCCAGGTTCAGTCTTTTAGAAGACTTAGTTATAGGTCTGGTCAAAGTGGAGGCGAAGGGGGTGGAAGCAGAGGTGAGGGGGATGACATGGGGAGCCGAGAAGGAAGGCAAAGGGGTAGCAGTAGCGGTGATGGGGATAGAAGGAGAAGAGATGGGGGTAGCGGCAGTGGTGAGGGGAAAAGATGGAACAGAGATGGGGGAAGTTGGAATGCCGGAAAACTTAAGAAGACAAAGTTTATGCAACAAGAAGATGAGACCTTGATGCAGATGGACCGCACGAGTATGCTTTTGGAACTCCAAAATGGAGCATTCAAGAGAATTAAGCAGATAATGAGGGAAACATACTGTGAAACTTCTGCGGAAGTGATTGAGGAACACAAGATGTTTTAAGGGCACTGTGACGAATCTCCCCTCCAAAGAGATGTATCGCACCATCATACGGGTGACCTCATCAAAAGGCGGAGGGATAGAGTTGCCTGCAAACCCGCCATGACGAAGACCAATTTCTCATTACCCTCAACAAATTTCCTCTCCTTAGCAGCCCTGTCAACACATGTTATATTGACATACTACCTAAAATAACCTAAATAAGGTATTATAAATACCTATGGAATTTTAAAACACATGCTTTACCTTTAACCAAATATAGTCTAAATGCATTATTATTATAATTTGATGATGTAAATCTCGTAGTTTGAGCAAAATATACTCGTTTAAAAAGACTTCAAAACATCCACTCCATATATCATTTAACTAAATGATAATACAAACTATTGACTAACTACTCACTATAACTAAAAGTGAACACAATAATTAATACAATCTTCTCTTACAACCAAGATCTTCGAAAAAATCATATGGATTAAGGAGAAGATTCTTGTAGCTGATGTCTGTCTAAGACATATTTATCTAGCGAGAGTTCCTCAAACTTATCAGGAATGAGCTCTCTAAAAATAATCCCTCGACTTTTTCGAGGTTCTGTATTTTTAAGCCTAGAGCTCTAGAAGAGATGTTGGAGGAACCATATTTTATTAAAACCGAAATGATAAATTTGAGACGATCTCGACAGAAAATGGCAAGAATTGAAAGCCACAAGCGATGTATAGGTGTAGACCGGAAGATATGGATACCCTCACTTCCTTTTTCAAACAAATCTGATATGATTCAACACAGAGCTTTAATAATCTTATTTTATGTCCAAACGTAAAAATTCCAAAGCAGCTTTGAAGGTATCATGAGCATAGACGCTTGAATTCACCTTTTTTTAAGGATCAACAAACACCTTTCAATATAGAGTATTTTGGCCTGATAACTCATTCACATGTGCGTTAAAGCAGCATTTTAATAAATGCATGATAGATTTTAGAGTATGGGCATGAGAATATATCCAAACAGAAGAAACCTACAAAAATTGTAGTCAACAGTCGCACATAATTCACCGTGGTTGTGGAATCTTTACCATTTATTTCATAGTCTGCGAGAGGGAAGATACGAGGCACCATATTCATATAAAACATAAAATCTGTCGAAGGGATTATATTAACCACATAGATAAACTAATGAGAGTAGGTTGAAATTTTGTGTGAGAGAACTTGAGGATCCTCCAAGAAATCAAGGTTCTAACAGTCCATGATTTTTCAAATACCATCAAAATACTATCATTATACTATTTACCTCTCTGTGGTATATGGGATGCTCGAATTAAGCTGTTGGAAGAAACACTTAGCACGAGATATGGTAGAAAGTTTCCATTCATTATCTATTTCATCGTTCACATCGCTCTGATACCAGATGAAATCCAAGAAACATTCATTTATGTAGTTATCTGTTGGAGGAATGAACAGGCAAAGCAAATCAAATGTTCCAATTCCGTCTGAGACTCCTACATGGACATTATGCATCAGAAACATTCAGTGCAAGAAAGAATTTTGTAGGAAACAATTTGTTGTCCATATTGTTCACCATAGAAGCCCGAATCAGAGTTGTGATGAAATAAAGGAAGAGCTCTTTAAAAAGTTTAAAGTCCATGATATAAGGACTATTTTCCTTTCAAAGTTTAAGATGAAAAAACACATTCCAAGGGATTTGGTTTGATCTATGACACTGTGGAAGATGCGATCAGATTTGAACCTGGAAGCAAATTGATCAAGAATGGAATTGACACTCCAAATCCAAGACCTAAAAAGGATTGTTCGAATAGAGAAAAAAATAAGGGGGGTTAAGAAATTTGAAGGTTTAAATGAAGATATGATAGTTGGACTTGCTGTGATAAAAATATTAGTATTTTGTATTGCTTTGTACTTATTGTTCAGTTGTGCTAATATACATTCGTATGCATATATATTGTTTATGTAGATGTTTATTTTTATATAGTTTTATGTTGCATTCTATTCAATATTCATTGTTAAATTTTATTCTTAAATAGCATTAAGATGGGCAATTAAAGATGCATATTTTTTAGGTCATGAAAGGTCATGTTTTACAGTGCAGGTAAATGTTAAATCATGTTTTATCTTTTGTTTAATGGTGAATGATTTATGAGAAAGTTATATTTCCTGCCTTTCTTTATCATAATAGACTTTATGGAATGGAACTATGTTGATTTTCTCATATGAACAACACCTGAGAATTTCAATACTCATTCACAAAGTAAAATTTAAAACTACTAATATTTTGTTTAGATGTTTTTTCTTGTATGTACAATACTCGAGGGTTTCAATACTTATTATCATTATTAAACACTTCACACAAATCTCACATCCTAAATAGCATAACAAAGCCAGCGTAGATGATAAAATGATGCATTAAACACTCTTTTAGAAAATTGAAATACTCCTCGAATGCCCTAAACATAAAAATATCTTTGTTCAATAAAAACACTTATACAAATTCTTTAGTATTAGACACTTGACCCCAAATTCTAATCTCAAAACTGTAAACCATATAAGCAAATCGTGCATGCCAATGTTGAATACAACAACTGAAATATTATACATGAACAAGTGTAAATAATAGATAATAAACTGATAAATCTTAAATACAAAACGTGAACACTATACATTTAATCCTTACAACAAATGCTAAATGTAAACATGACATTAGAGTTTAAACACTAATTTCGATCGTTGAATATAAAAACATAAAGTGTATTTTTTAACTAGAAGAATATTGTGAATTTGATTGTAAAATACATCTTAATTGTAGAATATTAAATAAAATAGATATATTATAAATCTAGTATTATTACGTGCATCAATAATTTCAGTTCTAAAAACAATTATTTGAATAACTTTAAATAAACATGTTTAAATAGTTGATTTTCATTCTAACAAATGTAATTGCCACAATAGAAAAGAACCATTTATTGTAAACAATATATCATACCCAATATGTAATAAACATAAGCCCTCAGCACTGAACGGTTGACCAAAACCTTAAAACCTAAAAAATGAGATGAATACACCATAAAAAATAATTAAACAACTTAATTAATTATAGGACATATTGAAAAATTGAATCGTCAACCATAAATCCTAAGTGCAGAACCCTAAACACCTTTTGTAAATGTTTAGAGTGAAAATAAAAAACTGAATTGTAAACACAAACCTTAAACATTAATTGATAAGTGTGACTAATGATGATACTTAAATTGTATTGTAAATCAAAATCCCAAATACTCAAAAAAGAAACCTAAACCAATCGACAATTATGATGACGATTGAAAACAATGGCAAGGACGGTGATAATGACGATGACAACGTCAAAAATAGTGATGATGATGTCGACGATGACAAGGATGATCACAAAGATCAGGATGATGACGATGATAATGATGACCATAAAAATATGACGATGACAATAACAAAGATGAAAATGATCTTAACGATGACCAAGAAAACCATGAGAATGATGATGACTATGAGGACGATGACGGCAATGAAAATGATAAGACCATGATGATAACAATGACATTGTTTTTATTTACTAATTTTTACTTTTATTTACTTTTTTATTTTTTATTTGATATTTTTAATATTTAATAATATTAACTTTTTTATTTTTAAGGTTTTTTATTTTTAATAAATTTTTAAATTATTTATTTATTTATTTATTTATTTATTTATTTTTAATTTTTTGATTAATTTTAAATTTTTATTTTTATTACTTTTCAATTTTAAATTTAATATTAATTTTAAATTCTTATTACTTTTTTTAAAATAAATTTTATTAAATATTATTTTTTATAAATATTATTACTTTTTTATTTTAAAAAATTTAAAAATAAAATTTATTTGCAAATAACAAGCCTATCGACCTGTTTATAATAACACTAGAGGTGTTATTACTAGTAGCATAATAAAAGTCTCTTCTGAATATACGCAAACAATGGACATATAAATAGGTATGGATATATCGTGAATAAAATGAGTGAACCCCTCTATCATGCAATATGTTACTTTGTTTACATGAGTGGTTATAACTCACATAACAATATAGAAACAATAATATAATGCATTAATAAACTAACATATAAGATAATTAATGTGAGCAATAATTCCTAATAACAAAAATATATATTCAATCATGAAACTTATGAGGATAGTTATCACTAGGTTATTATCCCAATAGATAACAACATCTAAACACAATACGGTGAACACTAATCAATTGTATTACTAGGAATATGATTATAATAAGTCTAGTGATCATTGGTCTATTACGACAATAACAACACGAAATAAATATAACACACACACACACACAAAACTTACAAGGCTAGAGATCACTAATATATTATCACAGTAGCTAAAAAACTCCAAATAAAATATGGTGAACACTTACTGATTGTATTACGTAGAATATGAAAATAAAAAGCATAGTCGTCACTAGTCTACGACAACAATAAAAAAAGAAAAATCGCACACTTACACAGAAATTGATAGAAAAAACTTCTAACTCTAGTGGTTGTTAGGCTATTACCACAATAACAATAACAACAACCTCCAAACATGATATGGTGAACATTTATAGATTGCACTACATGCGATAAGATTATAACAATCCTAATGGTCTATCATCTATTACGATAATAACAAAAAGCTACAAATTACAAAAAACAAAACACACACATGAAACTTATAAGGCTAGCAGTCACTAGACTATTATTACAATAGTGAATAACCTTCAAAAATGATATGGTAAAAAACTAATTAATTGTATTGCATGTGATATGACTAAAAACAAGCCTATTAGTCACTAATGTATTACCAAAATAACTATAAGTTATAAAAAACAAAACAAAACACACACACACACACACACACACACACACACACACACACACACACACACATTTTCATGAATGCAACATATGAGGCTATAAGTTTCTAGAATCTTATATCCTATTATCTAACACCCTCCAAACATAATGTGGTGAACAATAATGGATTGTATTGTGTGGGATTTGATTATAACAACCTTACCAGTCACAAGTCTATTTCCATAATAATAACAAGCTACAAAACAAATTTACATATATGTTGAACACTAATACCTTTTCTTTTATGCAATATATGATTAACAAAATCTTAGTAGTTGTAACGCTTTTACGACATTAACAAAAAGACGTAAAAACAAAACACAAATATAAGAATTCACTAGGATTTTTTTATAGTTAATTAGAGGGGTTCTATTGGGGCCCTCACCTATGATAGAAGTAAAATAAGTACATATAATTCATAGAAGAGAAGAATGTGAAAGAAGATCTAGTCCTTCAAGCATATCCTCAATATGCATTTTATCCTTCTTAGAATCCATTCATTCATGGCCTGAGAGACCACACGTGAAGAATGGTCTTCTGTCCCTAGGCTTAATAATCCACTAATTTTTCCTTTTTTAATATCATTAGAAGTTCATGGTATGCATTGACATGGGATTTTAATTTTCATTCAATAAAGAAGAGGATAAAATAAGAAGGAAGAGGAGGAGAGAAAAGAATAGGTAGAAAAGAAAAAGGAAGAGGATAAGAGAAAATAAGAGGGAGAAAAAATATAAGAGAAGGGAAAAGAAGATGAGAAAAAAATATAGGAGAAGAGAAAAATAAGAGGAGAAAAAAAGGGGAACTAGAGGATAAGAGAAAAGAAGAACAAAAAAAAAGAAATAAGAATAGGAGAAGAAAATAAAAGAAGAAGAAAATAGAAAAAGAGAAGAGGATGAGAAACAAAGACAAGAGGAAGAAAATAATAAGAAAAGAGGAACAAGAAAAACATACAGAAGAAGAAATTAGAAAAAAAGAGGTGGAAGAGAAAAAAGAAAAAGAATGAAAAAACATAGAAAGATGAAAAACAAATGGAATAAGAAAAAACAAAATCTGTATCAGAGGAAACAATGTCAAGTAATTCAAGGACAAAAACACTATTGGTATCTCACATAACCGCTCAAGCTGAGCCTCTGCGGGATCCATTAGTAATTATCAAAAAGGAATTGGCACAATGTAAAAAAGGCATAAAGTCTTCAATTATATAATGGGGGTGGTGGAACATATAAAAGGATACACAACTTACACCTAGAAAAACTCACACCCATTTAAAAATTTACATGTAATACACTTCTATAAGAAAGTGTCAAACATGTCTAGATGAAAAAACACATGGAGGTGGACAAAAAAATTGAAAGTATGTTATCATCTATGAAGGAATTCATACCCTCATTTCTCAGGATATCCCACCCTTCTAGTTGAGAAGGTAGCCAAAAATTGTTAAAATGGATACTAGAAGAAATATTTGTGGTGGACGAAGGCACAGAGAAACAAATCTGAAATGAAGTAGTACAAGAATACAAAGATCAAATCATATATAACCAAGTAGATAGAGAACGAAAAAATCCAGATGGAAACTAAACAATCACTCATAATATTTGTTGGTTGTAAAAATTGATCTTGAAAACAAGAAATAGCTAGGGGACAACAGTCCCTCCTCTTTATGGGAGAGGTTCCCTTATTGAACACAAAAAGAGAAAACAAAAATACCTATTTACAATATAAACATTTGTTCAATATTTTGGTAAAAGATTTTGATGTTCCAGATGTCTTCATTCAAATATTTTAAATATAGAAGAGATGAGAATAGAGGAGCTAGCATTCACAAACTAAAGAGAGAGGAGCACTTTTAGACACATAGATGACAGAATGATATCTTAATTATGCTTGATAAAATAACAAGATTTAAACTACGGATATAAAAACATAGGACATCATGTATTAGACACAAATTTATAAACATAATATCAATATAAAACACAAAGTTCTTGCTCGAATACGCATATCTTCATATGAATTAGACAAGGAATAGAAAGGGTGTAACATGAGAGAGAATGAAACTTCTTTTGTATTGATTAGTAGTTCAATGTTCTTTTTTACATCCAAGATATCAAAATATGATCCTTTACAATGACAATAAAAATTCCTTAAATAACCCAAAAATGGGTACAAAAGAGCCTTTTCAGTTTCCTTTCTTTTAATCCCAAAAGCTAGTATCTAATTATGTTAGCAATATTTTAATATTGTGAACATTATTATTATTGTGCAAATAATGAGTTGGTGACAACTCATAGAGATCTCTTAGAGAGATTCTAGGTTTGTTGAGTGAGAATAGATATTGGGAGAGATTTGTGGGATGTTGAGTGATTAGGAGAGATATGTGGGATGAGTGTTGACTCCTAGAATCAAGGAGATCAAACTCTGTATATGTAACCTCTACCTGTGAATAATATATCCCGAATCATTTGAATCTATAATATCATTATTCGGTGTACTTTCTCTGTGCAAAACTTTTTGATTGCTATGATTTGGTATCAAGATATCAAAATATGATCCTTTAATTTCTTGGATCTGTTAGAACTGCTCTAAAGAACATGTCGTAATTTCTATATTACGATCTGGGTTTCTCTAATTTTTAATGGGTTCATATATTTGTTTGTAAGAAAAATACTGTCCGAATTTCAGCTGAACCCACATTCTAGATGTGGAGAAATGTGGAAAATACGAAAGGGATTTTATGCTGATTTTTTCCCTTACGGCCTGCTGTAACAATTATGGAGTATATTTTCAATATGTTCAAGAGGTTTTAACATTATTTACGGTTCTTTTGGTTTTTAGTGGAGATATTTTCGAATCTACAGTGGATCTACTGAGAATGAGGATTCAGTTGTGAAAATTCAATTTGTTAATTCTGATTTGGATTATGGTTAGAAAAGGGACGTGGAGTTTGCAAGATCTGAACGTGGTACATTGACTGAACAAGCTGTGCAGTTCCCTAGGGCTGTGTGTTGAAAAGCGTATTGTACTGCCAGTTCGTGATTCAATTTGCATTGAATCTGTTATATACATGTGCGCTGAGATCTCCTTGTGCTCGTTGATGTCTCTATGGTGCCTGATTTGACTGTCATAGATCTTTAGATCTATTTGCTTGTGTTAAGGAACCTTACGAATCTGATATATGATGATGGGTCTGAGATACAGAAGCTACTACTAGTGATCATCTTCCTGCATTTTTTTTTACATTGGACTGATCTCCATTTACAGCCCATCCGCGGATCTAGTCTACACAGGAGATTCGTGGAATTACATGCAATTCAGCGCCTGATAAAACAATTATTTGTCCCATGAAAGTGTTGCCATTTTGGATCTACTGTCGGTTTGGATCTGCACATTGATCTGCTGAGGACTGATCCATGCATGCACGCTCATTGGAGCTCGCTCACTAGAAGCCTACCAACCACGGCCAGCACCAAAGACCGCCTTCTAACACCAGCGTAAGGATTTTTTCATTCTTTATGGGATCAATCTGTTATGCCCATAAGCTAAGACTGTAATAGTTTCTACGTGTCTTCCTTCAAGTTTATGGTTGATCTTTTCAATGGTTTAGCTATGTCCATCCCCTGGGGCTTTGTTGTATAGTAAAAAGTAATATTTGAATGTTACCATCATCAAAAAAATAAATTAAAAAATTGAGTTTGTAGTCTTTATAAGGTCGATGTGAGTTTTAACTTATTTAGTCGATATACAATAGGTTTGATATTTTTTAAGTCTTGAGTTATTTTTAGTGTCTTTGAGAGTCATTAAAAATGTCAAAATAGGTGATTTTAGGGTATCTGTTTGTTGTCATTCTATTGTCATCAAAATTGAGTCGAAAAGTTGTTAAAAAAAAAAAGGGGACAAATGAGTGCATTTTCGGTGTAATCTGACACTCAATTTTAAAGGAAAAATGCCAATGAAAACTGTTCTTGGCTTCGGGGGCTCCGCTCCTCGATCCTGCCCTGTATCGCGACAGGGAAAGTGTATCGTCCTCGGCTATACTTTCTGCTGAGTTAGTAGGGACATTCAGATGGAGGCTGGAGGCAACGGAGGCAGGAGGGAAATCAGCAACCTCTCGTCAAGCACCATCGACGAGGCTGCAGTATTGATTTGGTGGCCAAGTGTTTCAGTTGTGTGTTTCATTGTTTGTAATAAGAACAGATGTCACATTCCTGTTCAAAATTGTATTTCCTTTTATAACCTCCTGATGTAAATATGTTATAGTAGAAAGATAAAAGCACAAGAAAAGGCAGCATCATGTTTTTCTTGAAGAGGATGAACAGAGGTTCATGAGCAGGGGCTCGTACCTAGGACAGAGGTCTATTTTTGTCAAACAGGGGTTCGTATTTGGTGAATAGAGGTTCAGCGTACCAAGATCATGAGCATGTAGAGGCAGGCAAGCTGTAGAAGACGTGTTAATGTTTTTCTCTACCTTGTTCACATTAGGGGAGTGTGTAATAGGGATTAATAATGTAAACAATAGGGGAGTGAATGTTACGAATATATTGTGTAACATTATTAATAATATAGTTTATAATATTTATGTAAGTTGTGAGAACATACTCACGTTGATAGGAGTGTTTAGAGATCTGGCTTAGTTGATGAGAACAACCTTGGGATAGATTTGTGGGATGCTGAATGATCATGAGAGACGATATGTGGGATAGAAATTGACTCCTGTATTGTTAAGGAGTCAATACTACTATATGTATGTAATCCTCTGACCAGTGAATAATCTATCCCGGAAGTTTTGAATGGCTATAACTATTATTCTATTTCCGGTGTATTTTCTCTGTATTAAATCTGGTTGAAGCTACAAAGTGAAATATCAATTTCACTGTTTGTCTCTTGTTCAAACATATGTCTTAAAGAGACTCAAATAGCTATTATTAATTGGTATATCTTTAATTCAGATCCACGTGTAATTAGATCATAATATATTTTCTAGGGACCATCTTAAGGGGTTATTTTCCATTGTCCCCCAATTGAGATCAATGAAGTTGATTTGAAAGAATCTGTGTTGAAAAACAATTGACTTTAGCTTGATCCATTAAGGCTTTGTCGAATTGACAGTCACAGGGAAACGAGCATTCAAAAATCCATAACTCAATTTTTATTTTCTTTATCTGTGAACTACTCCATTCTAGTCCAATGATCTTTATTCAGAATCCATGATAGCCAACAAGTTAGTAAATTCATTGCATCTTCTCCTTAGAATAATTATGTTTTGCTTGGGAAAAATATCTTTAATTTTTTTGTCTTGAACTAGAGACCATAAGATATTGGATGTGTGAATTTTAGCATTTAAGAATTCTCCTTAAATAATTGTTAGTGAATTAGCACTAGGTTATATGACATTCAAGCTTTTTTCTATTTTTGCAACCATGTTGTCATCGGTTGCATCCACTTGCAGAGCATTCTCTAACGAATCTTAAAATTGAAACTTTCTTCATGTCTGAGAATACCCACTACAAAATTTAAGTTCTTTGCATCATCAATATACCTTGATTTTACAGAGGATTTACCATTTGCATTGTCACTCATTAGTCTAAGATCTTGAATACATTCACTCCATAATTTCATTTCCCTATCCAAACCATTGTAGTGTAGTGGTGAATTTTAACTTGAATCTCATAGAAATTTTCTCATATTCCTTGAATGTTTCCTCAATGAAATTCTAACCTGTAGATTATCAAGTCATCTAACCATGGCTTGGCATTCACCTTCCCATAAGTCATCATGATTATGAATATCTTTAATGACAATCTGAAACATTCATCATTAGATAAAAATCCAAGCAAAGGAATGGAAGTTTAGGGGAGTTAGGTCAAGTACTTTATCTTCTACCAATAAGGATTTTATGAAACTTGACAAAGGTTTCATTCTGCTCCTCCAATTGCTTGTGTATTCATTCCCTTTTTCAACTCTATTCAATCACTTTTAGACATTGTTTCCCTCAGGTTGTGCACCCCAATTTCTAGTGTTAATTCACCAAGAAAAAATATTTTCAATTCCAGATAAGTCATTGATATTTCCTTTTCATCCTTATTAAGCTTGGGTGTTGCAATCTCCATGAATTTCTGGCCTTGTGAGTCTGAAACCAATCTATGAGGTAACCTTAGTCATTTTATAGCTGGAGGGGGAGGAGTAGTACCCAATAGTGTTGCCACTACATTTTAAACTTAGGAGTAGTAATACTTGAATGTAGTCTTTCTTTTCTTGTTTTCCAGAAATGGTTGTACCTAGGTAAAATGAAGAATTACATCAGTGGAAGGAGTTCAAATGGGACCAAGTATAGATGCACTCATTGCACCATAGAGTTCGTGAAAAAATGACCCAATCCAAGACAATTGTAAAGGGCTCAACTTGGATGATGGGATGCTTCCTTAGTAGATGTTTCTATAGATTCTGGAACTGATTTCTTTGAAAACTGATACTCCTTCACACTGCTTTCTTTAGGCCATATTTTCATCTAGCTTTCCCTACTCTTTTTTCTCACTGTCAATCATCACCAAGGTCCACAATTTCTCCCTCATCAGGTACTATATCAGTTTTATTGGGAGAGGGTAACCTTTCACTCTCCTTTATAACCTCCTCTTCCTTGTCATTCTTAAAAAATGAGGATTTTCCCTTCTTTGTGTACACCAGAGTTGAAGATTCTGGTGGAGAAGAATTTCAAATTTTTCATGTGCTTCAGGAGTTGATGAAGTTATTTATTCCTGAGGGGTGGAGGTTATCTAGAGAAGTAGACCTTTCGAGTTCCTTTCCCTAATCATCTTAATTTTCCTGTCAAGAAAAATCCATAGTTCTCACCAAGACAAGGTTATTGAGCTCCTTCAAATCATTCAGCTTCGTAACAAACCAATCAATGGTTTTAATAGGGGTGTGCTAATGATTGACCTCGCATACTCAAGAGACTACAGTTCTTTCATCATCATCCTTAAACCCCTTAGGAACATTAAATATACCAAAATATATGATTCAAATTGCAGAGAAAATTAACTTCTATAATACCTTCTTTAAGCCTCATAATGCATTCAGAACAATCTAACCCATTAGTCTTTAATATTTATCGTAGGGTAAGTGCACCAAGTTGGGGGGCCAAAAGGGGGTCTTAAGTGGACGCATTTTTCTGAAAAATAAAAAATCTTCAACTTGTACAGTTTTTCAAAATAGTTACACTCAAAATTGGAAGATGTTGTAGACATATGAATCGTAGAATTTTGAGTCTAGTTTCTAAGCTACTAAATTTTATTGAAAATGGATAAGTTTAAGTGGGTCAAACAACTAAAATACCAACAGATGCTCATGTTTTTGTTAAAAAACATAATAGAGTGACTTTCGTGCCCCCCACCATTTTTTTAGCACCATTTAGTATTTTTGAAAACCCTTTGGTAGAAAGATAGCTAGGAGCATCTAGTTTGGGCTCCATTTTTTTTAGGATTTTTTTAGTGAATAGTTTTTTATTTATGATTTTTCTAGTACAGAAATTTTATGTTTTGAAAAATAACAGAGCTCCGACCGTGCCCCCCCCTAACTACCTCAAAAAATATCGAAAATTAGATTTTTGTTTTTTGAATATGTATAGAATTATGCCTAGTTTGGGCCTAGTATAATTTTTTTTAAAATTTTGATCACCCAAAAAAAATATACACCATGAAAGATAGACATATTTACACTTCAAAAAATAGCTATAAAAAGGCATAGTTTAGAAATAAATAATATGGAAACCTTATATTAGTCAAAAAATTTGAAAAATTATATATTTAGAAAGAAGAGACTCTGCTCTACGTCGTGGTATAATTTTTTTAAAATGGATTGATTGTTTTATTTTGATTTATCATAGAGGAAGTGTCATTTTTACATTTTCTTGTAAAAACACGTTGTTTGTTGTGTTTGTGCAGGTCCATGCCTCAGGTTTGGGAAAAGAGAAATCCTGCAAAACACGTAAATTCTTGCGTTAAATAATGAATACGCATTACATAATGCGTACGCGTTTCATGTAGTATAAACGCATGCGTACACGCATTTCTGTGTAGTATAAGCATTATGTACTACTTTTTACATGCTTCTATTTACATAAATAAATGTTTAAGTATAATTTTTTAAATGAAAAACTTATACGTTAAATTTATTTATGTAAATATAAGAAATTAGGGTCACTCTGCACCTTATGGAATTAGTCTCACAGCTTCCATGAGTCATGGTTTAGGAGATAGTTTTTTAAAGTATAATTTGGTCAGTACATAGGTAATTTTTTAGGATTTCAGCATTCAGCCTAAATCTTTTAGCATTTAACTTCTACAATTAAAACCCTAAACCATAGGCCATAAACCTAAACACTAAACTGTAAACCTTGAGCCCTAAACCCTAAACCTTTAACCATGATCCCTAGACCCTAAAACCTAAACCCTAAACCCTAAACCTTAAACATTCAGCCCTTACCCGTGAGCCCTAAACCCTAAGCCTTAAGCCCTAAACCCTAAGCCATAAGCTCCCTAAACCCTAAACCCTAAACCATGAACCATGAGCCCTAAATGCTAAACCCTAAACCCTAAACTGTAAAAAATAAATCTGAAACCCTAAACCCTAAAACTTAAACACCGAATACTAAACCCTAAACCCTAGACCATATACCCTAAGCCTTAAACCCTAAACCTTAAACCCTAAACCCTGATCCCTAAACCATAAACCCTAAACCTTAATCCCTAAACATTAAATTCTAAACCCTGAACCATAAACCCTTATCCCTTAACACTAAATCCTTAACCCAAAACCCTAAATCCTTAACCTGAAACCCTAAACCCTAAACCCTAAATCCTTAACCTCGATCTGTAAACCCTAACCATAAACACTAAACCCTAAACACTAAACCTAAAACCTAAATCCTAAACCATAGCCCTAAACCTTGAACCCTGAACCCTAAACCCTAAACCTTAAACTCTAAACCATGAGCCCTAAACCCTGAACCCTAAACCAAAAACCATATTTCTTAGTCTCATGCCTAGAACCATCATTGAGTTTGCTTATAGAACTACCTTGTTTATGAGAGGTAGGACAAGTAACTAAATGGATATGACATCTACCTTGTGCCTTGTAATGCATATATTACATATCTCTTCCAAACTTGTTTCTTCCCACATATACTTACACTCTTGAATGTAATTTTATTCACACTCTGAAACAAATTTCACATTTCTCATATTTCCATGTATGGTATTATGCAAGCCAGGATGAACCATTAGAAGCTGGAAAAAATAACAATCACAACAAAAAAATTAATATTAAAGGAAACAAAAGAAACGTAAATAATATATCAATGCAGAGGTTTAGGATCATAATTGAATTTCATGTAGTATCCTCTCCTCCGAAGAAAGATAAATTTCAAGTGTTCTATTGGAATGGATAGTAAATTTTACAGAACTTCCTAAAGTGTTCAAAATAAGCATAGAAATTGGGGAATGGCTAAGAACACTAAGGGGTTATTAATCACCTAGTAAATATTTCTTGTTTAGTTCTAAATGGGAATTACCTGGCCTATGACTTAGTGACCTTCCATTCATTGATAACTCCTTATATGATAAACCCATGGATGTTTTCAAAATCCCCTGAACAAAAAGATAGGGTTAGTCATCAATCATAGTGAAGGGTGTGATGTGATTTCCAAGCAACTTGAAATTCATATAGATTTAGAGGTCATAACACGAATTTACAAATATCTCTATCATTATAAATGGAATCTAAGTAACAGTGTCTCCCTGTACATCCAAGGATTGAGGACTACTACGGTCTTTCGAAGGATTGGAAAGTCAGAAATATGACATTTCCCTCCTTTCAAAATATCAACATATGAAAAACATCAAATTCTGATGACTCTCTTTGAATGTTATGCCTACAAATTTCGATGAACCCTAAACTTTGTGACCTAAACCCTTAACCCTCAACCATGAGACCTAAACCCTAAACTATAAACCATAAACCCTAAAAATAAAATAATAAATCCTATAAACCCATAAAGACCCTTGAACCTAAACCCTAAACCCTAAATACTAAATCCAGAGCCCTGAGCTCTAACCCCCAAACCTTAAACCAGTAACTTTGAACCCTGAACCTTAAGCCATAAACCATGAACCATGAACCCTAAACCCTAATCCCTAAACCATAAACCTTAGACCTTATGCCTTGAACCCTACACCCTAATCCTTGAGCCCTAAACCCTAAACCTTAAACCATGAGCCCTAAACCCTAAATCTATAGCCCTAATCTCTAACCCCTAAACCTTAAACCCATAACTAACCCCTAAACCTTAAACCTGTAACTCTAAACCTCGAACCTTGAGTCATAAACCTTAAACCATGCACCCTAACCCCTAAACCATAAACCCTGAGCCACGATCCCTAAATCGTAAACCCTAAACCTTAAGGCCTAAATGTTAAATCCTAAAGGTCCTTAAATCCTAAACCATAAACCCTAAAAACTAAATCATAAACCCTAAACCCTGACCCCTAAACCATAAATTCTAAACCCCAAGCACTAAACCCTAAACCCTAAGCCCTAAGCCCTAAGCCCTAAACCCTAAACCTTAAACCCTAAGCCCTAAACACTAAACCCTAAACCCTAAACTCTGCGACCTAAACCCTTAAGCCTTAAACCCTTTACCCTAAACCATGAACCCTAACCTTTAAACCTTAAACCCTAACTCCTAAACCCTAAACTGTAAACCCTAAATCCTCAACCCTAAACCTTAAACCCTGAACCCTCAACTCTCAACCCTAAACCCTCAACCTTAATACCTAAACCCTGAACCCTGAACCCTTTGCCCTAAACCCTGAACCTTGACCTTTAAACCTTAAACCCTGACTCCTAAACCCTAAATTCTCTACCCTAAACCTTAAACCCTAACTCCTAAACCGTAAACCGTAAACCTTAAATCCTCAACCCTAAACCTTAAACCCTAATCGCTAAACCCTAAACCCTATACCATAAACCCTAATCCCTAAACCCTAAACTCTAAGCCCTAAATCCTAAACCCTAAACCCTGACCCCTAAACCCTAAACCTTGAGCCCTAAACCCTAAACCCTAACCCCTGAACCTAGGCCCTAAGCCATAATCCCCAAGCCAAAACCATAAACCATGAACCCTCAAACATAAACCCTTAACCCTAAACCCTAAAAACTAAACCCTAAACCCTCAACCCTCAACCCTCAACTCTCAACCCTAAACCCTAAACCCTCAACCCTGATCCCTAAACCCTAAACCCTGAACCTTGAGCCATAAACCCTAAACCCTCAACTTTGACCCTTAAACCCTAAACCTTGAACCTTGAGCCCTAAACCCTAAACCCTCAACCCTTAACCCTGAACCATAAACGCAAAACTCTAAACCCTAAACCATAAACCCTAAACCATGAACCCTAAGTCGTGAGCCCTAAACCCTAAACCCTAAAATCTGAACTATGAGCCTTAAACACTAAACCTTAAACCCTAAACTCTAAACCTTGAGTCCTAAACCCTTAGCCCTAAACCCTAAACCCTGAGCCTTAAACCCTAAACCCTAAATCATAAACCCTCACCCAAAGGAAAGTCCTAAAAAGATCATTCAACATGTTTTAGTGTGTAGGGAATAGTGTTTAAGGTGATCGATCGACTCTTTTAGTTTTTATTAGAGTCTACTTCCTTTGAAGGCCTAAAAGGGCATTTTTGGCCATTTTGTAGTTAATTGAACACCCTTCCGAACAAGCTAAAATGAGCTAGTCATGTCACCAAGTTATCAAGGACCATTATTTGTGAAGTATTAAGGCATCATTTGTCTCCATAAGAGACATATGAGAAAAAGCATGTATGAGAATAATGAATTTGATTCCATGAAATTATGCTTTTAGAGCTAGGAAAGGTGAGGGGATGATCTTTATATGGAGTACCATGTTTCTAAGAATGAGGAATCATCTGAGTTCACTTGATGTAATTCACTTGGTACTATTCGTAACAACTCATTTAACACCTAGTAGTGTTATCACACCTTAAGGAGGAGGCACATTACAATCACCTCATTTTGGCCATAGGAAAGGAATCCCATTCAAGGAACAATCCTCTATCTACAAAGTGAGGATATCTTTTTAGTAAGAATTAGACAAACATCATAGAGTTAATTCATGGTCACTAAAGTGAATTATGGACCAAATTTAAAAATTAGTACCAATTCAAGCAGTGGTAGGGCCAAAATCTATTTTAGAAAGTCAAAAAACCTAAAAATGACTATATGATTTCCCAAAACAAAGACCAACTACAATATATATGCCCTAAAAGTTTTAGGTCATTTGTTGAAATCCTAAAAATGAGTAAGTATTGACCAAATTAGATTTTGAAAAAATATCTTATAGATTATAACTATTGGAGCTAGGATACCACTTCCATAAGGTGCAGAGTGACCCTAATTTCTTAAATTTACTAAAATAAATTTTAAGTATAAGAAATAATAAAAGAAATAATTTCTTATATTTATTATTTCTTATACTTAAACATTTATTTTTGTAAGTATAACCCACCAAAACACATATGTGTGGTCCATACTACACAAAACGTGTATGAATTTTTACTTGTATAAAACGCGTACGCGTTTTGACTTGTATAAAACGTGTACGCGTTTTAAATTGTATAAAACACGTATGCATTTTGAATTGTATAAAAAACGTACACATCTTGACTTGTATAAAATTTGTACGCAGACAAAATGCGTATGCATTATGGTTCGATGATTCCCAATCCAAACAAATCAAAACGTGGGGCGCATTTTAGAAAAACGCGTACGCATTTTACTTTTTTTTGGATTCTTGTCTACTTTTTTGCCCCCCAACTTCATGCAGTTACCCCGCAAGCTACTAATAACCCATTATGAAATTGGTGGAAATGAACTCCTTAATATCAAAGCAATTTATGAGTTTATAAAAGTGGAGGGTAAGAGGAGAAATTTTTCTATCAATATTTTGAGCATCCAAACCAGTCTTACAAGTGTAGTTACCCAAGGTGATCGGGAACTAAATACCTATAATCTTCTTATCCCTACAGGTTATATACAACTTATCCAATTATCTACATATCTCAACCAAATCCATCTTGTCACTACAGTATATAGGAATTTTTAGGGGTTGTCCCATGAATCCAGCAAATCGTATATATGAAAATTTCATGAATTGGGTGAAAAATCTGCCATAGACATTGATCAGTTGTTTTGCCTCATCTTAGAATATTTTATCAGTATATCCTTCTAACAATATGATGATGTACATTATTAATGCCTCATTCACTCTCTTGAAATTATGATTACTAACCTTCAAAGTTAAATTTGGATGGTACTCATAGATGGGAGCATCCTTCTTGTCCTCAATAGGGGAGAAACCCAACCATTATTTGTAAGCCACAATGTTTTACATCATATAAGAGGTCATGTAGAATGTCTGGGTCCTTTGAAATTTTTTCAATTTTTCAGTTAGGTTTTCAAAGATTATCCCTATCCAATTCAATATTTTCTTACTCTCACATATAATATTGATATAGGGGCACATCCAATAATGAAACTCATTGGTGGAGGGAATTCCCATTATTCTAATAAGGAGAGTGATAAAATCTGGCAATTCTTCATGGAAATAAACCATGTACATTGTTTTGGGTAATCTTGAGGCTCCTTTCTTCGGGTTCTTAAACCAAGACTTGGCCACTCTACTCTTATATCATTCACTGTCTTGATCAAAAATAAGTTTTGTCTAGTCCCTGGTAAGAATGCTTGAGCCTTCAATCATGGGGATCTTGAAATAAATGTTAATATAATCTTCATTAAGTCGAGCCACCACCTTTCTTTGAGGTTCAACAATTTCCTTTGTCTCTGGGTCGAAATAATAACTACAAGCTATCACTGTATTGGCACATTAAACAAAAATTGGAAAAACCTCGACCTCTACAATTCCACTCCCCTTAATTATCTGAGCGATGGAAAAATGGTTTTGACGATTAATGTGTGCCTAGAAATTGTCCAAATCAATGTGTTAAGCCTCACTATCACATATATATGGTATATCCATTTCCAAACAAGATAGTTATTCATGTCCTTTGAAACTGATCCTCATTTTATGGTAGGAGTAGAAGCTCTCTATGAGATAAATTTCCTTAGTTCTTGGAGTAATGCTTTGACAATTCACAGCTTCTCTGATACCTACAAATTTTGAAAATAATAAAATAGGACTCAACCATGACTATAAATAGTGGAGAGAGGGAACCCGAAAAGACTTCATAAAATACAAGTGAGATGGTAAAAATGACCAATTGCCCCAGCTATTTATACGCATACAAATTCAAGTAGGTCACTGAGGTGAAATAAATGAGGTAATAAATACTCTATGCTGACCTAAGACAATGAAAATGTAGATACCTAAAACTGGTTACCCAATTTAGTGTCCCTTGGGTTCGTTCATCCTCTCGGGTAACCCGAGGCACCTTTATATCACCACTTCTCCCTTAGGGTATTACTTAAATATTTAATTTAAAGGCCTATCCTAAGTTTTATCCACCCCATTATATTTCACCCATGGTTAATTAAACATTAACCATGCAATTCTATCTTCTGCATTTATTTCACTTCTACTTATATACCCCATATCAATTTCCAACCTCTCGTGCTATTATTATCCATTTATCCCACCTATTTCTCCTCTCCTGGAACTATGTAACGGGATTCTTCCCATATTTGAGTAGGAGGGATATGTTTATTATCCCCACAATTCATTTTTGCCACTTTGGGAGTATGTTCCCTGATTGGCAGAGACCGTTTCTCGATCGACACTGATTTTTCTGAGCGGCACCAATTTTTCTGAATGGCGCCGATTTTATCTCGGTCGGAACTGATTATAAATTTATAACCTGAGATCCTCTCTGGTTAGATTCAGGAGCTGGTTGAATAGATATTACTTTCGTCTAAGGGATTAAAGAGATTATCAGAGGAAGAGAGTGAGTTTTGTGCAGTTTAATCCCTGAGAGGTGTATTATTACTCTGTCTGTGGATCTACAACTATTGTGGGTCTCCACAGCTACCCTGGTCATCAATCATCAATCAAGCGTTTTTCAGGTATCTTCTTTGTTGGTTTTTGTAGTCTCCTTTTGATCAACACCGATCCAGCCCGGTAGAATCTGATTAGTCTTTAATCAATGCCGATTTTATCCAAATCGGCACTAATTGGTAGAATCCATCAATTTCTACCTTGGATCCTCTTTTTCCATCTTCAATCTCTATTTTCTGATCAATCTTCATTAATCTGGTCTTACATCCAATCTGTGTTACTTAGTTTGCTTTCTTCTTTTACTTTCTGGCCTTCTGTCTACCTATGTGTCCAATCGACGTTGATCACTACTTGATCGATGTCGACCCGAACCAATCAACACCGATCACTATCTGATCGACGCCGACCAAAAAAAACAACACCGATCACTGTCTGATCAATGCCAATTAGTCTACAGAAAGATACAGAATTTAGGTAACACAGTTTCAGCTTCATTTTTATAGTCTCCTACTTTCTTTCAGTTTCTGTTGCGGTTTTTATATTTTATCTGTTGTTTTTAATTAGAAAACCTAAATATTTGCTTACATATTTTATCATGTATGTCTTTACTCTTGATTGAAAACGTGAATTGACATCCACCGAGGAAGCTCATTGCTTCTCGGACCCGCTTTTTGGGTAGTTCACCCATATATCATCTAACGTCATCTTTTTCTGCCAAGGATTTGTGCATCGTAGGTTTCTTGGATCTACTTTACAGGATTTTTCGTGTGTTCCCGTCTTGTCTCCATCAGCATTCTTTCCATCTACGTCTTTAGATCTTATCCAATCTATCAGGTATCAATTTCATTTGAGTTTTTCAGGGTTTTTGTGTTTAGTTTGGTGCATTAACTTAGACAGGTAACAAGCACGGAAATTCTTTATCTACAGAAAATTAGAAAAGACAGAACAAAAGTAAAAAAATGGCCTATGGGACACTGGGACATCTGGGACCTACAGAGACGAAATGGCTTATTTGAATGGGAAGTGGAAAAATTGGAGAAAATGTGCACAACCGGCTCGAGGGACAACAGGACACGTAGGATGCCCAAAGCCAAAAAACTCCGTAGTGAATTAAAATTGGTAAAAGTGGTCTTGCAATGAAATGGAGGTTAGGGGGAACTCGTGACATCTAGGACATGAAAAGCTGAAACAACTGCAACACATTTAAATTGGATAATTTGGAAGAAATTGACGCAAACAGTCCTTAGGATATCTGGACACCATTTCCCCGAAAATCTGAAATGACCGAAAATAAAGGAAAAGTGAGGTCATGCGGGAAAAGTGGAAAATCAGGGAACATACATCCTAGAGGAACTTGGGACATGAGGCATAGAAAAAACTGAAATACCCGCATAACAAAGAAAAAGAATCAAAACTCAATATTTTGAAAAATGAATAACTGTTTTAAATTATGTCTTTATTAGGGGACCCTTACAAGAGCATTCTAACAGACACCTTACCTGAAAAAATTTAAAATGGGAAAGAAAATTCACAACTCTTTGGGAGGTTACAAAAATATTAGAAGCATAAATAGCTAATATGGCCACATACTTTGTTTATGTTATGGGTTGGCTAGGAATTACCCATTAAGAAAAAAAGGAACTAGATAAGTTGGAGACAAAGATAAATAAATAGTCTAAAGAGCATGACGTATTCAAAGTCGTAGATGACACACAAAGAATATTTTTGGCAGATTTAGCTGAGAAATACCATGTAATATTACAACAAATGGATGAGAAAATTGTGGATTGTAGACTCTAAATCATGCACTTTGGGTAATTATTTAGTCTCGGTCTCATATTATTATTCATATGGTTTTTGTGTGAAAAATACTACTAATTAACCCATATCTTTTGCCATTTTAATTTTCTTTATATCATTACTTTTGATCTTACACCCACACTTGCCCAGTTTGTATTGTCATTTTGCATTTTTCCTATTTCTGAATGGGGCGCCTTAGGCACCCTAGTCCCCTCCCAGACGCCCTGTTCCTCTTTACACTTTACTCTCACCTTTTGGGAACTTTCTAGCCATTTGAAATTTTTATCTTTTTGGTGGTTATATTTTTTAGGGTTAATTACAAAATTGGAACAATAGAATCATATAAATATAAAGTTATGAGACCATAATGAGGGACCAAACACTAAGCACTACTATCACCATCTGTGGTTACATCCAATTAAGGATTCTATTCCTCCATTTAGCTCCATCACAAGGGAAAATGATGATTCATCTTCATCATACTTCATAGGAGGGGATTTGATTATATTCCATACACCATCTATTTACATTCTACATCTAGTTATTGCTCGCTACTCACAAAGTGTGACTAGCACAAGAGCACCTAGGGAACCATTTACACACACACACACACACACACACACACACACACACACACACACACACCTAGAACTACATTGGGTCTAAGATGTAGTGAAACATTTAGGTAGTAAGTCCACCATTGTGGCCACTAAGGAAATTTCAACCCCTTCATATGCATCTTCATTTTTTAGGATTTTAATGCTTTGTTTTTAGTTTTGTAGGTGTTTCCTTCATCTCTGATTTGTAGCAACATACAGTGAAATTCAGCTTGACATACTCATGAATAAATGAAAACATGGGCGAACATCTAGTGACTTATTAGAGGAGGTTTATATAGTATTTTCACATACTAGGGTGTCAAGATTGCAGACCAGAGCGCACAGGCACCTCTTTCCCTCTTCCAAGCACCCCAGTCTAGCCAGACAACTTGGATCTACATTTTCTCATGATATTTTGTGATGGTTTCCTCATCTTGTTCAGTTGGTCTCCACTGCGACATAGTCCAATGACATCATTGAACCAGCTAAGGCGTTCCTAACCTTCTTTGCACAATAAGGTTTCACATTTAATTTTTTAGATTTTCTTGGGTCTATTTACTACATTTTATTGCTTCATTTATTCATCTTTTTACTCCTTCTATAAAATTACATTAGACTACTATATTTCCATTTTAGTTTAATCATTTTGGTGAACCCATACTTGATCATCACGCTTTTTAGGATCCTCACTCTTTTCTTGTCGTCCTAGATTCTAGTCATCTGAGTATCTCAATCAATGAATACTAGCTTGCAAATCGTGATCTAAGGCATTGAGTCCAACATCTTCTTGCTACTTCTCGCATTCATATGCATCCCGGCTCGATATATCAAAACATTTTTAGATACATTTTCACATCCCATAGAATTCCAACCTAATCTTCCTACTGATGTTCATACTTTTGACAATGACCCACCCTTATATTTCATGATTTGCATTTAGAATGTGGGTGTCAAGCACACTTTAATTGATAATGGATCTAAAATCAACTTATGTCCCATGTCATTCATTGAGAACCTAGTTCTTTCTGCTCATCATGTTAGTCTATTTTGTCTTTCATTGCGTGCATATGATGGCTCTTTCCATCCATGTTTAGGTCACATTAATCTCCTTATTACAGTTGGAACTAAGACTCTTAATATTATATTATTTTTCATTCATTTTTTGGTTTCATATAACTTCTTACTTGGTAAACCCTTGCTCCATGCCATACAAGTAGTATCATCTACTTTTCATCATTATGTCAAATTCATACATGATGGTGTTGAGTATACCATTCTTCGTGACCATCGTCCATACAAATACTATGACCTTGATCACAATGCCACACTTCCTATTCCAAGGTTTGATACTACTGAGGATCCATAACCCATCAATGAGCTACCACATTTACCACCACTTGAAGGTGTCATTTGCATGATAGATTATGTACCGACCAAATCTACACCTCCCCCTTAATTTATTACTGCTATGATCATTTATCAGGGGCATGTCCCTATGTTGGATGTCACTCTAGCTCCTCCACCTCCTCATATGTCACCTCCATTAGTAAAACCTCCTTTTACGTGCACACATTTCATGAATGATTCATATTGGGAGCATATTCCATTTGACCCCTAGTTGTGATGTCACTATATGTTCACAAGATGTTCTAGCTCGACTCTATTTTACTTTCGAGAACCTCTATCCTCCTATTCATGATCCTAATTTATATTATGGCTTGATCACTATAACTGTTTCTTATATTTTACTTGTCTTCCATCTTACAATCTATATATCGTGCACTCCTTTCTCTTCTCCAGTCACATTAGGGGAATCTGGCTTACTTATATAGGGGGCACATTGGACCTTGATCATGTTGATATCTCATTTCTGATGCCCTCCGTTCGTATATTCATTTGTAACAAATATTTTTTAGGTTATACATAGAATTGCACTCAATGGTATGCACATGGATGTCCATTACCTCCATTTACTGATGAGGAATATTCTATGGGCATGCATTTTGTATGCCGTAATGGCTCATTACATGACCAACCCGACACTATAGCCTATCAAGTTTCTAATGCATCACATATAACTTTGATCCAGACACTGACGATGAAATCACTTGATCCTTTCTCTTTTTCACACACTTGGGGTTCATAGCATTCACACATTCCCCCAATCTATATTCAATGCATGTTTCATGTTCACATCACATCATAGTATCCTTATAGCATAAGCATATTGCATCTTCATGACATTACAAAATCTCACTCACTCATCACACTCATACTGGTGTCATTATTACCAGATGACAAACTATTGTGCTTTGGTTCACACTTGACTGTTGAGGGAATGTTACATAGATAAACCCCACATACTGCAAAATAGGTATTACACATCTTTCACTATATACATACTACACACTTTACACATCACATGGTCTTCTCTCATCATCACATATACTACACACATCTACTATTACGTTTTGTACTCATTACTCTATGACACACTTTTTTCTCACGGTCCATACTAGAATGTTGAGGGTATACATAAAAAATGGACCACATCTCACTCATGCATTCACACATTTCTCATGCAACATTCCTAGGTTAGTGACATACACTATAGACTAAATGTTCACCTATCCTATCGTCTTCTAGTGGTATACGTCGTGAGCTATATCGCCACTCCTTTTTCTCATCTTACAATGATATACACTTTAGGAAAAATCATCACTCCTTTCGATCATGTTGTCATGATATATGGTTAGGCTACAAAGTCACGTACACATCATCTCTAGGTTTAATATCATCACTACACATACACATTCACCATAACGCACTCCACAAGAAACATAGTTTGACCATTTCCCGATGACGCACTCTTGTTTATGGTTCATTCTTGACTCCTGAGGGGGCATAATAAATAAACCTCACTGCATTAAATTTCATTCACTCAGGGGGCACGTGGCTTCTATCATCCTTTATGCATTTCATTTCATCCATCCACAACATATTGCATATCTTTGTTTCTTTTAATTTTTCTTACATTTGATCGTGCATGTTCACTTTATTACACATGGTAGATACATATCTTGTATGTCATTACCTTTACCATACGCACATGTGCGTTCACTTACTTTATAGTCATGATTGCAGCTACAGGGCTTCTACATGTAGCATGGATCCTTGATACACTATCTTTTAGGGGAATTCACATTCGTATACTACAAGTGATATTTTTCATTTATACTTAGAATTTTACATTATTTGGTTATACACACTTTTGACATATGGATTATCTTTCTAACATGCTAATGGGTGCTAGCATTTATTTTGTAGGATTACTTGCTATCATGGTAATTTGTTGTTTTTCTTTATTTTTCATTGTTTGTTATTGTTTATGGGCATTTCCCTATATTTTGTGTGCGCACTTGTTTTTTTGTTTGCGGCCACTATGTCCTTGCATGTCTTACAACATCGTGAGTGATGTCCCATGTTTGCAACCTTATTTTCTCTCCCTATATTCTCTTAGTTGTTGTTTACATTATCTCCTTATACATTGTCTGCGTAGCTTACATTTGTTTTCTACATGCATGTTTTTTCATACTAACACTTGTTTTCCTAACCAATTTTTTGTGTGTGCCTTGGTTTCTACCAAGCACAATTACCTTCCCCCTATAGGGAAAAATTTATACGGTTGGTCCTCTTTTTGGGTCGCATCCTCCTATTTGTGATGTCACATGCACTCGCAAAGAGGGGGACATCATTTGGAATTATACACAATACATAGTGCAGTACCAGTATAGTTCATTTATTTAGTTTTGTGTCCATTAAATAGTGGGTTATACAACAAGTGGGTTGAGAATAGTCTACAGAACTCCATACACATCAGCTTTTACAAGATAGGTTATCCTTAACATTCTAGGGAGCAGTTATAGGTTACAGGATACAACAGACTTTCCTCCCTATACTTCTTCAGCCAATGACATCGGATCACTGAAAAAACTAGGAAGTACAACTATCTCCTCATATTTTTAGGGAAGTAGTTATAGGTTGGAGGACACATAATTTCCTCCCTACACTTCTTCGGCCAGAGTGGCATGAGATCGTCCAAAAACTCACACTTCATTGACAGTTACAGGATATCATTTTTACACCCTTTTTCTCATTACGGATCAGGTTCACATGTTCCTTTTTCATTTTCATAACTTCATTACATGTTTTTTTACTATATACATGGGTCTTTACATATGGATTTTACACATATTCATGCATATTTGACTAATTGAACGTATTCTCCTTTAGAATTCCGTTTATATGCGAAGAAAGCAGTCAACAAAAAAGACTACATCACTCAATGTCACGCACAACATACAAACATGTAGGTACACATGCATTTCCACCCTAGGTTCACTCTCATCACTTTTTACACTTTTACATCTTTAGTCTCCACGTTCCATACTTTTGTCACCTCATGCTTTTTCTAGTCCCTCGACATGTTTTCTACATCATTCTACATGGATATCAGGCACACATCTCTTACTACTTTATGTTACAAAGCTTTCTACTCACCAATATAAAGTGGTGACAAATGTAGACAATAAATCATGCACTTTGGGTAATTATTTAGTCCCAGTATCATACTACTATTCATATGGTTTTTAAGTGAAAAAGATTACTAATTCAAATATACACACATGTTTCCTCCCTAGGTTCACTCTCATCATTTTTCAAACTTTTGCATCTTTAGTCTCTATGCTCCAACTTTTTATCACTCTACGCTTTGTCTATTCCCTCAGCACATTTTATACATCACTCTACATGGATATCAGGTACACATATCTATCTACTTTATGTTACTAAGTTTTCCTCTCACAAACATAAAGTGGCGGAAAATGTAGACACTAAATCACACACTTTGGGTAATTATTTTATCCCGGTCTCATACTACTACTAGTGTAGAATCATAGCACCCCTGAATATCTGCAACTAGATGGGTTGAGACTCTTAGTGTGATTGCACAACATGGAGCATCTCTCAAGGTGTGGGAACTTAAAGTTTGAGAGAGCTCTCTGGATTAAGGTTGGTTCCTATCCCTCTATTCAGGTGTACATAAACAAATTGCAGAGGATATATCCTAAGTCTATTCTATCTACCAAGGAGATAGGGTTAGAGAGATGCAAGAAAATAAACCTAAGATAATAAGGTGATACACCAAAGGAATGTTAGATGCTCATTTTTCAGTTTAACACAGACCACAAGAATATACTAAAAATAACATACATAGATGACCAAAGCACAATAAGAGATTAGAGAGACAATAATGAATACATGAGAGGGTCAAGAAACATCCACAAACATATATATTACTTCTCAGGATTCGATACAGTATACTTCAATAGTAAAGAGGAAAAACTTGCATTACAACCCAAAGGAGAGGTTAGAAAATCTCCACAAATCCTTCTATGAACATAATAATAACGGAGGGCACAAAACAGAAAATGTCCAAACCCTTTACAATGAGTCCTGACCCTTCCTTTATAGATTTAGCATAGAGGGAAGAAGGAGAGAGAAGTGGGGAAAATAGTTCAAACTCACCCACTATCATCAACGCCTCCTGAAAATCCATCCCAAATTTGTCATTCCTACATAAATTACTTGTTCGGCGCCCTCGAAGGAGGAGGAACAGCAGATCAGATCAAATCCGATCGGGTTTTTAGGGGAAAATAGATCCTGTATTAATTGCCCAAAGACATTTCTTCATTTTCTCCCTACCTAACCTCTCCAAAATTAAAGTTTCAAATCTCCATGGTGTAGATGAGGCTGAGATCTTACCAGTGGTGCTAGATTTGTCATATTTCGAGCATTGAGTCAAAATATATGCTCATTTAAAATTTGAATAAAGTCCGTACAAAATGGCAAGAAATAGCTACAAAAATGGGCCCCCTTTTGAAACCAAACATGTGGAGGGATGAAGCATGTCTGAGGGAAGCCTTTGTATTTTTATTTTGGAGTTGCGTCAGGCTGACACATGGCTTCTTTTGCGGCTTGCTCAGTTTCTTCATGTTTTTGGCTAAATCTTTTGCTCGGCAGGATCATATATCTGACCGAGGACATGTGGAGGCCTGGCACTTGTTTGGAAACCTTCCCCCAATTTTTATCTTGAATTAGCACCAAGTTGACACTTGGCACCCTCTGCTAGCCTATCTCAATGATTTGACTATTTAACCCCCGACCCTGTCCCTTTATAAAACTAGACATGTGGAGGATCCGCGCTCACTTAAAAACCTGCTCAAGATTTTTCCTTTGAAGGAGCATCGGGTTGACATGTGGAAGCCTCAGTAGGTGAGCTAGCATTTTTTCTCCATACTTAGTCTATTTTGGGCCCACTCTGTCCCATTTTTCAACTTGGAATACATGGCGAGCCCACGGTCATTCGGGCCTCCACTTTTGGATTCACCTTTGGAGATGCGCCAGGCTGATGCGTGGCAGTTTCCGCTAGCACTTCTATACTTAGTTTTTTTTAGGTGAGCCCTGTCCGCCTTTTGAATTTTAGTTTTTTACTATTCCCCCACTTTGGGCCTGGGACACATGGGCGCCTAGCGCTTGTTCAAGTTTCCCCTTTTGTATTCAGTCTTTGGAGGTGCAACCGTTTGGACACTTGGCAGCACCCGCTGTCTCTGCCATACTTAGTCATTTTTGGGCTCGTTCTAAACTATTTCAGAGCCTAATGACCTTGATCTTTCACTGTTTCTTTTCTTTGAGCCTCTGGCTTCTTTTGACACTGTCTTCTCCTTCCCCAACCCTACTATTCCATTTTAGAGCCCACCTATAATCTGTTTGTTGGATACGAAGCATGGGTTCACTTGATAAAGTTGTTTATTGAATTTCTTCTTGCATGGGGTAATTTGATATTTCGCAGGCCTTACCACTACATTGTAGAGTCCTTATGTTTCCTGATTGTAGGATTTGAACGTGATTCTCTTACTTCTTCTTGTGCGGGGTTGTGGTTGATCAAATTTTACCCGGGGGAAAAATATGGATAACAATTTCACAAATCGTAGGAATCTACCTACTAGATGAAGGGACCAATATCCTTGAAGCATCCATTGGGCATGGAGTCATTATTAATGGCATGGTATTGACCCTTCTTTCAAAATGTACTCTCTGATTGCCCACTTTTCACTTTTTCCTAACCTTGAGCCTGCCTACACATCCGCACTCTCAATTTTCATAAGAAATCTTGAAACAAGGCTTTTGAGAGTAAAAATGTTTTGATCCAAGGCTCTCATTTGTCCCTGAATGGGTTGTCTTGAAAACATTCTTTAGTTGCTTTGTATTTGTTTTATTTTGAAATTTTCAACTGTTACATGCAACTATGAGTCTTCTACCATGAATAGTTAAGGGCCTGGCCTTGGTAGCTCTAGAGCAATACGAACAAAAATTATGTACAAAGAAAAAATCATACATGCCTCAAATGAGACATGCAGATTGTGCACAAGCACTTCTTCTTCTGGAAAAAAAGTCTACTCCTACTCCTAAACTAACTAGAGAGAAAAGGGGCTAAACAAAGCCTGATATAGGCAGGGAGAAGTATCTTCCCTTTCTCAAGAGAGGCAGCCATGCAAATAATTTGACACTAAATATGGCTTCTTGTATGAGTGAAAGACAAACTTTAAGCTAATCCTCCACCCATATCAATAAGGTATCAACATTAATGGAAAATACCTCCTCAAGCTGATTTGCAATAGACTCCTGGAGGTGTTGATGGTGACCCTTGGTGATTTGATACTTATCCACATGCCCTGAAGTAGGCATGACTGGTTTTGGGTTCTCCCTTAGCTCCAATGAAGCCAAGTATCTGATTGGGCAAGGTCTGGTTCTTTGAATTTTCCCATGGTTCTAAACTTTAACTCTAATAATGGAGCCTTCTTGCTAACCCTCATGGATGGATGGTGTGAGAGGAATGATAGCCTCATACTCTTTCTCTTCCTCTACAGTAGGTGTGACTTTGGAAGATCAAAATCTTCCAAATTTGATTCATGAGGCATGTTGCAAACTATAGGTTGTGCTTGCACATTCTCTTCCATGGCAGCAAGTTCTTTTGATTGAAGAATGAATGCCGGGGAAGAAAAGATTGCAATTTCAATTGGGTCCTTCTTATCAATTTTTTTTTTTTTGAGTCTGGTAGGAAATCAAACCATTTACTGTCCTACTATAATAAGGTCTCTCCCTTTTGCATGGTGATCTCAAAATCTTCATTATTTTCACCGTATGAAGCCTCATCTTCAAATATGAAGCTAGTGAGTTCAAGCTCTTCCAAAAAATCATAATTTTGGAGAAGTTGCAAGGGAGAGGGTTTTGTACTTTCTTGTGCAAATGTCTCATTATTCAATGCCTCTAAATCTGTCTTTGTCACCCTCCATATGCTCCTCTTTAACTAGACTTGTAGTTGGTTGTTCTTCTTCCTTCTTTTGTGAAGAACATGGAAGACTCATATCTTCCAACCTTGGCCTTAGAGAGATATTATGAAGTCTAGGATGTTGTCCTTGAATTTCCTCCTTCATGGCATTAGGCTTATATGCTTGGAAGATGGATGGGAGAGGATCAAATGATGTGAGAATGCCACAAGCATCCATGATTAAATTATTGAGCTTCCAACCACTCTTACTCTTGTCCTTGAGGGCATTAATCACACACATTGAATCATCTTCAATGATGATGGTTTTTAACCCCAAACCTTTACACATCCTAACACCCCATAACATATCCCTCACCTTGCCATGTTGTTGGAATGATTACCAATGGGCCCCACATAAGCACCAATACATCTTCCACTTTGGTTAGGCATAATATCTCCTCCTACCACTACATTGGCCTTCAAATGTGTTGAGCCATCAAAATTAAGCTTGTAGCTCCCATATGGCTATTTAGACAATTTGAGAATTTCCCCTCATTCTTCTTCACAGGGCTGTTAGGAATAAGATCCATGCTCCTAAGGATTTATTTCTCCCACTGCAGATATCCTATGGCTTCTTTGGAATTTATAAATAGATTATTATCTTTTAGAGCCAACTTCACTTTTTTAATCACCCTTCACCATCAAAGACGGCTTGTTCCTAAAGATCCTGGTATTAGGTTTAAGCCATATCCCCCATAGAGCTTGAGGAAGAGCTAATTTCCACATTTTTGTGACTAGTGAGTTTTGGAAATTGAAGCTCCATTGATCTGGAAAAATCACCACATCTCTCGAAAGAACCATATGCACCTTAAAGATACCCAAAACCTTAGAAAGGACCTGAAATGAGAAAAGAAATTCGAGGAAGATATTATTAATAGATTCATCATTGGCTTTGCATAGCCCACATCTGTTAATGATGATCATACCTCTTATTTTGAGCCTATCCAAGGTTAAGATCTTGCCTTTGACAACTTCCCAGAAAAGATATTAATTTAAGGAATAAGGTGTTTATTCCAAAATTTCCTCCATAATGGATTGGGTTCTAAGTTTTCAAAATTTATCAGGTAGCCAAACTTAACCTCATATTCTCCTGTATCTATGGATCTCCAGATCATCTCGTCCTATGCTCCATATCGTAAGAGAAACATATCAATTTTGTGAAGCAAAAGGACTATCTTTTGGAAGACAAGGTCAAGATAACATTGGATAATATTTGGGAGAATTAAGTTTCGATAAAAGAATTTTATTTTCTCCAGTTAAGGATGAGATTGAAAGTGAAGCTCCAAAAAAAATTGAAATTAGATTTGAGATGAATGCTAAATGAGATGGTTGTGGCACAAGGGATTAACTCTGTTGGCATCACGTTGGTCATGAGATTGCCCCCCGTGAGAATGAAGTGTAGGGTTAAGTGGAAGTCTCCTTTCCTTAATGCTTCTCTCTAATTCACTACCATTAATGGGGACAATATGTCCCCAATGCAAGAAACATCATTTTCCTGGAATTCTGAATGGTTTAGACTACAAATGGTGTCTTCTCTCTCATGTGGGTGGAATATTTGTACCTTGAAATTAAAAGCATGGGAATATATTCTACATGATGTTTTGTTTTTTGGTGGATTTTTTTGGAGTCCATTGATTGAATGTGGTTTAATTTTTGTGGAAATGTTATAATATTGTATGGTCCATATTGTAAATTGTAAGAATGACATTAGTTGGCCTCGTTTTCTGTGGATTCTTCCTTTGAATCTGACGCTCCCGTTCTGGTAATATTAAATTCAAATAGGAACGAGTCTCAAGTTTTCAACTTAGTTTTTCCATGGGCATAGGCTAGCATGGATGGAAATATTAATTTTTTTTGATTTAGGTTTTTCCTGATGTAATCATGATCGAACCACTTGTAATATTTTGAAATCATATTTTTATTTGGAAAGGGACCCTACATCACTGTGTTCATGTATCAAAATAAAAGTAATTATTATTACTATAATGATAACATTAGTATTATAATAATAACATCATCATCATTATTTAGATTATTAAATATCATATTTTAATCATTTTGAAACAATGGGATGATAAGTAATAAACAAGAAAAGGCAAGAATAAACTCTACGGGGTAAATGTAGACATCAAACCATAAATTCTATAACTCAAACACAAACAAGTAATGCAATGTTTACATTTAGGGCTGACAATTTGTATTAAGGGTTTAAGATATAACATTTAGTGTTTCAACCACTAAGTTTCTTTAATGTTGTCATTGCATTACACGATTTAGGTTATAGGGTTTGTGTTGAGAAGATGGGGTTTAGTGTTTAGGGTCTAGTCTTACAAAAATCTACTTAGGATGATGTTTCCAAGGTCATACAATATCCATTTTAGATGACTGTTCATGTGCCAAGGATATTCCATAGTAGGTGGTGATTTACAATGTATTTTCTCTTCTTCCATAAAATTCGTATTCATTACCATTACCACATTCCTTGCCTCTTCACTTAAAGGTTTAGATGATGAAACCTCAGGAAGTGTAGAGGATAATAAGGAAGAGTCATGCTAGACTGAGGAGGCATCAGAGTAGGTGGATAAATAAGGGTAAGTGCACCAAGTTGGGGGGCCAAAATGGGGTCTTAAGTGGAAGCATTTTTCTAAAAAATAAAAACTTCAACTTGTACGAGTTTTTCGAAATAGTTACACTCAAAATTGGAAGATGTTGTAGAAATATGAATCAAATCATTTTGAGTATAGTTTCTAAGCTACTAAATTTTATTGAAAACACATAAGTTTAAGTGGGTCAAACAACTAAAATACCAACAAGTTCTCCTATTTTTGTTAAAAAAACATAATAGAGTGATTTTTGTGCCCCCCACCAGTGTTTGAGCACCATTGAGTATTTTTTAAAACCCTTTGGTAGAAAGATAGCTAGGAGCATCTAGTTTGTGTTAGAATTTTTTTTAGATTTTTTTAATGAGTTTTTTATTTATTTATGATTTTTATAGTACATAAATTTGAAAGGAATGATAACCAGATCGTACCAAGCCAAGAAAAAAGATGCTAATCAAACACCACGATCAATAAGATGAAAGCAATTCACCAGAATAATTTTACATAAAACCTTTGCAAACAAATGAGAAAAAATATCATATATTATTATGGAACTCAATGCAATACATTAAGAATGGGCCTTGCTTAAATATGCAAGGAATAACAATCTAAGAATCAGTCAAGGTCTTAGATCAAGCCATAAATCAAGAAAATAACTAAACATCACAGAACTAGTCAAGACCATAGATTTAGGAGTGAACTAGACATCAATGATCTAGTCAATACGATAGATCAAGGAAAGAAATATTCAATACCATAGATCAAGGAAATAACTATACCTAACTAGATAATATCTCCTAATATCTAAATAAGATAGAAGAAATATCCACACACATAAGTGGGTTAGGATGAATAAAATAAAGGTAAATAAAGTACCTAGGTGAATATGAGCTAAGGTAAATACCTATTATAACACCCCCCTCAAGTGAAGCTAGGGGCCAAAATAGAAGTGGCATGTCCATAGTATGAGTCCCAGAAACTAGGCCTGATGAGGTACTCATGTACAATAACTAGGAAAAAAAGGGACACACCGCAAGGTACCCAAAACCAGTAACAAAAAAGTAAAGAGAGTAAAGACCCACTCCAAGGCATCCGTAGAAGCTCGGCTCAAAAAACTCATACAATGCCGAAGAATTTTGGTGTGCACTGTGGTCTGAATCCATTTCTCGATCATAGAACTCAAAAACAACTGACACTGGGCTTCACCAGAATAACTCCATATAAGGAGACTGTCAACAGAGTGATGTCGAAAGTGCAAAAACAACACCAAACATAATTTGATCAACTGCTGCAAATAGGTGTGCCATGATCCAAGAACAATAATCCAAAGCAACAAGGCAATGACATAAACTCCAGAGTGTCACGATCCAAGAAAAGCCAAGGTAACAAGGCAAGGACACAAAACTTGAAGAAGCAGGATCAACACCACACCCTCCCATACTGCTGAATGGGTGAGAGTGGCTCTACAAATCTGTATGAGTTACCCAAAATCAACTACTCGAAGACTGAACAAACTAACACTAGAATGCACCAGAATAGATCCCCCATAAGAGATACTGTCAACATGCTAAAAGTGTCAAAAATACAGATACAAAATCTATCAACAAACAAGAGAGATACACTACACCTGCTAAAGAAAAATGCTCAAAACAAGAATCATCATAATGCAAAAGGTATAGAAAGTGGAGCAAGAGGCCGAATGGTGGAGGAGCCATGCCTGTAGAGTCCTCTTAACGAATGCCTATGTTGCCTGCCTCGTGTGATCAAGATATCCACCCCAAATCAACACAGATGGATGAAGAAGATTCTTGCATATGACTTGGTGTAAAATGCATAATGGGTGCATGTAAAAGAACATCAGAATGTGTGTCAGGTTGATCATGTATGACAGTTTAAATCTTAGGTTTCTCAAGCCTGAGTGAAGATGTAGAACTCATGCGTTGCTCATGATCCTAAAAAAGAGTTGAGCGAACAAAAAAAGGAGCTCTGTCAATGTGTGATCCGAATGAAGTATCTACTCGAAAACCAATGTCATGACGATAATTTCACTTAACATGTGGAATAGAGGAAACAATACCTTGTGAATGTCTGCCAATGAGTCCACTAGTGAGACCCATAGAACGGAGCATGCGAGAACTAAAATCAAGTGGTATGCTTCTCAAAAAAGGCCATGCAGCTGAGCAGAAGTAGGATACACAACATGTTGTACTGTAATAGGTACATATGTGGAAGAGCATGCAGTAACAAGCTTCATAGGTGTATGAGCATCAAGAGCAAGACCAGACTCAAAGGCTGACACATCAATGTCAGTGGATTCAGGAGTAATAGCTGCAAGTGGACTAGGAGCAAGGATATGGTTGTCCAAGATATGATGGTGATGATGTAGGATAGCAATTTTTTTCTATAATAAGTGTATTATTATATCCTTATCTTGAGTGAGTGATTGTAGAAGAGAATTTCGTTTCTTGAGCAATCTAGTTTCTTCCACAAATTTTACAGTATCCTCTTGAAGTCCACAATTGATTGCAACACTCCTCCATACTTGACACTTTATAATTATAGTGAAAGTCTCAAAATAAATATTTTCAATGTAAAGAGCATGAAAAAATAAGCACTTTTGCACAAAACGGCACTTAAAACCGAGTTACCGATCAAAAGTTACAAGCTTTTTAATTTTTATCTCTGTTATTTATTCTAGTTGCCACTAAAACAAAATAATTTTTTGTTTCCTTCACCACAAAAATAAAATTAAAGGGGGCTGAAGTTAAGCACCTATTAGTAGGAATCACAAGCTTTAAGCCCTCATATGACCATACCATATGACCAAGGGCTAAGGACTTACCTTTTCGAGCTTTGGTCATTTCTTTTATTTCAACCTCTTGCTTCTTTTGACACTGTCTTCTCCTTTCCCATCCCTGTTATTCCATTTTAGAGCCCGTATGCAATTTGTTTGCTAGATTTGAAGCACGGGTTAACTCGATAGAGTCGTTTCTTGAATTTCTTCTTGCACAAGGTCGTTTTATCTTTCGTAGGCCTTTCAACTCCATTGTAGAGTCCTTTTGTTGCCTAACTATAGGATTTGAACACGAATTCTCTGGCTTCTTCTTGTGTAGGGTCGTGGCTGATCCAATTTTACCGGAGGGAAAAATATGGATAACAACTACTACTCATATGGTTTTTCAGTGAACAAGAGTACTAATTAACCCATGTCTTTGGCCATTTTAATTTTCTTGTTGTCGTTCACTTCGATCTTACAACCATAATTTCCCAATATGTATTGTCATTTTTTTCCCTATTTCTGACTAGGGCACCCAACTAGGACTATGGCCCCCCAGGCACCCTAGTCCCCTTTAGGGCACCTTGATCCTCTTTACACTTTACTCTCACCTTTTGGGAGATTTCTATCCATTTGAACATTCTATATTTTGTGTGGTCGGCCTTTTTGGGGTTAATTATGAAATTAGAACAAGAAAACCATATAAATATAAAGTTATGAGACCATAATGAGGGACCAAGCACTAAGCACTACTATCACCACCTAAGGTTTCATCTGTAAATGGCTTCTATTACTCCATTTGTATCCATCTAGCTCCATCACAAGGGACAAGGTTGGTTCATATGCATCACGCTTCGTAGAAGGGGAGTTTAAACTATTCCATACACCATCTATTTACTTTATATATCTAATTATTTATCGCTACTCACAAAATGTGACTGAAAAAAGAGCACCTAGGGCACAATTTACACACACACACACACACCTAGAAATACATTTGTTATGAGATGTAGTGTAGTGCTCAATTAGTAAGTCCACCATTATGGCCATTGATGACATAATGAACCCTTCATATGTAACTTTATTTTTTATGGTTTTGATGATTTGTTTGTGGTTTTGCAGGTGTTTCCTTCATCTTTGATTTACAACAACATACAGTGAAGTTCATTGACATACACACAAATAAAGGTGAACACAGGAGAACATATAGCGACACCTCAGAGGAGGTTCAGAAAGATTTTTCACAAACATGGGCACCTAAATTATAGACAAGAGTTCCCCTGACACTCCTATCCCTCTTCCAAGTGCCCTATTCCAATTGGACAACTCAGTTCTACATTTTCTCAAGCTCCTATGTGACATTTTTCTCCTCTTGTTTAGTCAGTCTCCAATGTGACACAGTTCCATGACATCATTCAATCATCTAAGGCCTTCCTAACCTTCTTTACACATTAGGGTTTCACATTTTGTTTCTTATATTTTCTTTGGTCTATTTACTGCATTTTATTACTTCATTTATTCAGCTACTTATTGCTTCTATAGCATTAGATTAGACTATTATATTTCTATTTTATTTTAATCACAGATATGAAAGAATACAACTCAACTATGCATAGAGCTATCACGCAGATGCAATAGGATATTTCCACTACATTCTAAAGATAAAATCAATTCTATCAAAAGCATACACTTACAAAGGTAAGACCTCTCATCTAAGAAAAAACTAAGTTAAAAATGTGGGCAGAATAAATTCAAGAACATTTATCTATATGGCACACGTTTGAGTGCAAGATTACAAAAAATATGTCAAATACATTTGAGGCGTCACTCCTTAAATTTTCAATCACAATTTTGGGAAACCATCATGTCTTGTAAATCCAACTAGTTAAATAGAGCAAGGGAACATCTCCTTATTCCCTACATATAAGTTATGGTAAGTTATTGATTTGGTTCTTTTCTAAACCAAAACCAAAATATATAGCATGAAAGACTTCACTATGTGATAAGGCAGAACTAACCATTGGCTCAAATAAGAAAATTTTAATACAAAATTAGAACAAATAAGTTGACAAGGATCTTCATCATTTTGTTGTCTCAAGGATGAGATGACATTTAAAGTCTAGGGATGTTATTGACAGGGTTCTTCATCCATTTTGGAGACTAAATCATGAATGAAGATAAAGTTGTGAAAGACTGTAAAAGAGGTGAAAGAATGTAAAATCTGCAAAAGACTTTAAAATCTTCCAAAGACAAAAAAGAATTTTAAAACTATGAAAGACTATAAAAGTAGCGAAAGACTACGAGAAACTATGGAAGCCTACCAGAAGTTGTAGAAAGAAAAATTAGGGTACAAATTGAGTAAACATATTCACCACCGAAAGAGGTGACTTTTGGATAATTAACATAGTAAGATACTTATTATAACTAAATGAAATAGATAGGAATGAATCAATAGAGAGAGATAGTAGATGGGTAGGTGAAGAGAGAAATGGAATACAGAACATGAGAAAAAAGAAAGTAGAGAGGAGATAGGAGAAATAATGAATGAATGATGTAATGAGTGTGTGTGAGATAGATGTGAAATACATATGTAATATTTATATTGAATTAATAAAGAGATATGTTTGATGAAATGAGAAATGTATATTTATTTTAATTTAGTTATGTATGTTTTACATTATAATATGAACCACACTCCCAATACTTCCTTAACAAAAGGTAAAACTACTTAAACTGCACATTCACATTGACGCTTAAGGTCAACACTTGTCATGGGAACAGTGCACTAGTTCTTCAAGAATAGGTGCTATGGGATAGGGACCTCTATATGGATATGTGACATACCATACCCAAATATTTAGGCTCTGGGATCAATCTATGGTGATAGAGGTCCCCCTATCTTATATATATGGAGAATGAGGGGTTGAGGTCCTATATAGAGATATGATGCCTATTTTAGAGAATATATATGTTAGGGACCATGCCATTTGATTCTTGACCTTCCTATCCAAATTCATGATTGATGGAATTTTCACTTTTAAAGGTGCAAGATACTTCTCATGACCCAAGGGTGGAATTATCTCAAGTAGTTTAGCATTAAAGAGGAAACATAATTTCTCATCAAGAACATGCATATTAAGGTTTGACCTAAAAATTTCCCATGTTGTTTTCAATTCCTCCTCATCAGGAAAGTGATCAAGGTGAAATATATGATGAGTACAATGAATTGAAGAAAAAATAAAGTTAGGAAGACTAACTATGTGTGGGTAATGAATGATTAGTGTATAACTTCCACTATCATTACCACTTACTTGAATTCGTCATGAAATTTTATAGGCAGAATTGTGTTAAGGAAACAACAGATAAAACCATTCTTATGTTTGTCAAACCTAAAAAAGGTATTGAATATTTGTTTAATATTTTTTCTAAAATTCAGTGCACATATTTTAAAAGGTTTAGGAGCTACTGAAATAGTTTTTGGGTGGTATGGGAGAAGAGATAATATTTTAGATTAAAATCTGCAACCAACAGAATTTATACAACTACTAGAAATGGTAATGAATCATGGAGAGGGGATGAAGTGACAAGTAGGTAATGAGAAGATAAAATGAGATTCTTATGGAAACAAACATCATGTTGAGGAAATGGTGAAGTATGTGAGAGGACAGAGGTAGATTAAGCATGAAAATACTTTATATCATAAATTAAAAGAGGGAACAAATATCATCCGTATTGTGTGCACATCGATGGATTTTCACTCTAAATGAAAAATATGTAATACTCCAACTAATTAGTAAGAAACATATCTCAAGAAACTCAAACAACCTTGTATCTAGAGTATTGGCGGGCCTCCCTCGCCCCTATATTCTCTCTAGGGAGGGCCCCCTATCTCACCCATATATCGATAGGGGGTGAGACATCCGATAGAGAGATATGGCCGACGACATGCATTTATGCTCAAGAGGTCGGCCTTTCGGTACTCCCTGGAGGAGGCCGACGACTTGCTCTATATATAACTAACTGGGGGAGTAAGGTGGATATATAGAGTCTAGTCACCCCCCCCCTCTATATATATGGCCCTCATCTATATAAAGTATAGAAATGGGGTCCCATCTATATATATATAGATAAGGAAGGGTTTCCACGGGACTGTATAGTTTATAGTTCTGGTCATGTTCAGGGGGTCAGCAGCTATATGCTATATCTAGTTGGGTCAGGGAAGCATGTGAGAGGATAGAGGTAGATTAAGCATGAAAATACATTATATCATAAATTAAAAGAGGGAACAAATATCATCCATATTGTGTGCACATCGATTGAGTTGCACTCTAAATGAAAAATGTGTAATACTCCAACTAATTAGCGAGAAACATATCTCAGAGAAATTTTGCATAAGAATCAAAATGGTATACTCATCCTCATAGATAGAAAATTAAGAAGTACATATGAGGGATTTTTGGACTTGTCATACTCCAAACATTGAGAGAGGAGTTCCAATACAAAAATGACATATAAATCCCATATGATAATGAAACTATGACACATATGACAGATTCCATGAAAGAATCTATCATATGCTATATAACTCCCTAAAAGACGTAGGACTCACCTAAGTGAGATGACGCTCCATGTGTGAGGCAAAATAACCAAATAAATAAATAAAAGATAAATAATATCCCCTCACACTGACATTCCCTTCATCAAAGCTTAGGATGAGTGATGGAAATCTAGAACGAGAAATTAGGATATCAAGTAGTTGAAAAAAACCCAAAGGGAGAAACATCCACTTACAAGAATAGAATAATCCCCTAAACAAGATAGGAAAGATGCATCATTTGGGTCCTGATAACAAGGCCTGATGATGTATCCATGTACAAACTGAAATCTTCCAGAAGAAGAAGAGGAGAAGAGGACTAAAAAATATGAAGTAGATATGTTGTAGTATTAGACCTCACCCTAGGTAGAGTGTGCAAGTGAAAAAATAGGCTTCAATAAAGGGTTTGGTAAAATAGTATCCAATCTTATATGAATTCTAGAAGTATTGTAAATCAATGATAACTCCAAATATCTAATCCTTGATGAAGTGTATGTGTATCTCAATGTGCTTCATCTGTTGATCCTAAACCAAATGTTTGTGGATGGAGATAGTGATAAAGGTGTTAGAATAGACGATGATAAGATATTTGAATTGAATATAAAACTCTATCATAATCCCTTGTAACTAAATAGCTTCAATGGCAACACTGAATACTCCCCTGTATTATGCCTCTGTAGAAGATATAGCAATCACGTTTTTATTCTTTCTTAACCAACTCACATGACCCAAACCAAGAGAAAATTTTTATTCAGAGGTATATTTTTTATGATCAAGATCATCGGCCTAATCTAAATATATGTATCTAGCCAATTATATCTTTCTCCCCCAACTATTGCATGTTTTCAAGGTAGGTTTATCTATCATAATGAAGAATCCTCTTAACTACTTTCCAATATAACTCATGATGTTCCTGCACAATTATAGACACATTGAAAATAGTGAACAATAAATTTGGCCTTATATGGGTTAAGTAGATCAAGTTCCCAACTAATTGGTGATAAACGGCACCATCGACTAAGGGAGTGGAAAAAGTAGATACTAACTTAGCTCCATAAATAAAAAGAGTTTGAGATGGCTTACAATCATCCATGTTAAACCTAGAAATAAAATCAAGGGCATACATGGGTCGAGTAAGATTGGGTGATATGAATCCTAATGAAGTAGTGAAGTAAACCAAATTCATTCTTGGAATTATTTTTTTTTTCCAAATCAGTCTTGATATAATCAATTATTGAGGAAGAGATGTCAATAATCATCATACAGAACTAAGATAGGCATGGACTCGCCTTATTGAAAAAATCTAAACATTTTAGTTAATGTCATGCCTACTAAACCCAAAATCAATAAGAAAGGATTTCATCTTGACATACTAATCCTAAGGGGCTTATTTAAGGCCATAAATGGACTTCCTAAATCTACAAACAAGGGAGGAATCTTAAACATAACTTGGCAGTTATTTAATATATATTTCTTCATATAGGTCAGCATGATAGAAGACACACTTAATGTCCATTTGGTGGAAATCCCATATATCAGTGATCACTATGGATAGGGTTATTTGAATAGAAGTCATCTTGGTGATGCGAGAAAAGGTCTCTAAATAATCAACCCCAGGAACTTGGGAGAAACCCTTAGCTATGATTCACACCCTTTGTTACGATTAACAACTTGTAATTTGTAACATTTCCATTAGCATCATACTTGGTTTAATATATCCACATACACTGAACCATTTTTATTCCCTTAGGAAGAGGGGTGAGATCACAAGTATGATTCTTGATGAGAGAGGAATATTCGTCTTCCATAGAAGAATTCCACTGAGGAATCCCATTATCCTCCACAAGATACTATAGATTAAAAGCAAAGGTGAATAATATTTGGGGCCTAAAAAACTCTAATCGAGTTCACCTCTCATTCAAACAATCTCATATCCAATCATCATTACTCTGCATGTTCTTCCCAACACAACGAGAACCAGGAGGAGAGTCAAACTCATAATCTATAGAATCATCACTCAAGTGAGAGGGAAAAATTCCTCGTCATCACTACTATCGAAATCGGTAGGTGGAAGAGTGGGAGGATCAGGAGCGGGAGGCTCAAAAAGATCATCAAAATATTCCAAATAATAATCAAAGAGGGGAAAAGTGTCCTATTAGGGTAAAGAAGTCGAAGTACGAGATGTCTCTTGGAATTTCACACCTCTCGATATAGAAATCATGTGTGGTGGGAATTAAAATTATATAACCCTTCACACCCTCGGTATACCAGAGAAATATACAAGGTTTGGATTGTGGTTCCAAGGCATTGTGTTTCTTCTTGGGTATTCGATCCATGATAGTTGAACTAAAGAAATGGAAGTTATTGAGATCAGGTTTGTATCCATACTAAGCCTCAAATATTGTCATTCCTTCTACTACTTTGTGAAAAATAAGGTTTTGAATGTAATAAGAAGAATTCATGGCTTCACCCAAATACTATGGAGAAAGAGATTTGGATTGAATCATGTAGTTAGCCATCTCCTCAATATTTTAATTCTTTCTTTGTGTAACTCTGTTTTATGAAGGAATATAAACAACTTTATGTTGTAAGGAAATTCCTTAAGAGGTGTAAAAATATTAAAACATTTTGCTCATGTGCTCGCCTCCATTGTCAGTTATAAGAACCTTGATATAAATTTCATCTTTTTTCGATATGAGAGCCTTGATGTTATGAAAGTGATAAATAACTTCTTATTTCTATTTGAGAAAGTAAACCAATGTATAATGTGAAAATATCAGGAAGGAAGGTAACTCTTATTGAGCTCTCATGAATGAAGGAGACAAGAGAGGGATAAAAAAGTCACTATTGAAAATATCTAAGGTATGCAAAGCTCTCTAGGATTTTCCATTTCCAAATTTTTTCTTTAAGGTACTTCCCAAGGCTACAACCCTCGCAAAGAACCTTTAAAAAAATGACACAAGGCAATCCATTCAACATCTCATTTTGGCTCAATTTCTCAAGGTAAAGGTAGTTTAAATGGAAAAATCTTTCACGTTATAGCTTACAAATATCATTTGCATGAGTTAGTAACATAGTAGGAGAAGAGTCAGGAGTAAATTGAGAACGGTGTAAAACCATGTAATATGGTATGCCTTTCCCTCTGCCACTATATACTCACTGTGTAGCTCTCTAATGAACATCGAATTAGGTTTTAATTCCACACGTATTCCTTGAACAATATGGGTGATTTGGTAAAATAACTATATGTTAGTGGAAATTTGGGAAACACTAAGGACATCATTAAAGGTTCCACCATTACCTTCCATTGAACCACTACCAGCTACTGTGAAAAATGTATCATCACCCAAGGTGATTTGGGACATTCTAGAAGGTTCTGCGTCAGAAAATTTAACATGATAAGAACCCATATAGTGTAAGGCACCCAAATATATAACACATGTTAATTAAGGATATACTCTAGCTACGAGGGATTTACCTTTCTTATCATCTGACTTCTTTTCCTTTTCCTTTGAAGATTCAGGTTTCGGAGCATTTTTCTTGATAGACTCAGGAACACCTATATTATTCTTCTGAAGTAAATTATTTAGGTAGTAATTTATTTCTCAATAATTGATACTCTTCATGTCATGAATTCTTGTAATAGGAACACTTTCACTTATCATTATTTGGTTTACAATCAAAAGTAGAGGAATAAGTACTTGTCTCTTATGGTCTTAGCTTCTTTATTAGGTTGGTATTTTTTCTTTTATTTCTTCTCATGTTTCTTATACTTTCCTTTACCACTTCTTTTTACTAGGGCATGTGACTTTGTTATTACACCCATTTGGATCAACTTTTCCTATTCTTAAATGAGTTAGTTATAAAAGTTGTTGAATGAGGTAATTTTTCAAGTAGTTCCTAATTCTTATCTCGTGGCATGAAAGGTAGAAATAAAGAAATTATTTGTGTCAAATCATAGAAAGAATGTATAATATCAGTTGGGAATCCTTCTTATCAACTCCACATTCTTTCAACAATAGTCTTGTGTGAAAAAATTTACAAAAGAATACCTATAGGTTATCAAAGTTATTTTTAGTGGAGAATCACAACACCCCTGAATGTCTACAACTCGATGGGTTGAGACTCTCAGTGTGATTACATAACATGGAAATTCTCCCAAAGTGTGGGACTTTATGAATAGGGAGAGATCTCCAAATGAATTCCAGTTCCTATTCCTTTGTTCACGTGCACACAATCATATTGCAGAGGATCTACTCTAAAACCTACTCTAACTTACCAAGGAGATAGGGTTAAGGGATGCAAGTAATAAAACCTAAACTAACAAGGGTAATGCACCAAAGGAATTCTAAACACTTACTTTTTCATTAAACACAAACCATTAAAAATGTAATACAACCATCATGCACAAATAACCAAGATTGTAATGAGAGATCAGGAAGATACAATGAACATAAGAGAGGGTTGAAATCATCCACAGACTTATACTATTGCTCCAAAGATTTGATACAGATCATTACAATGGTCAAGAAGCAAGATTGCATTTATAATTTGAATGGGAGGTTCAAGCTCCAAAAATCCACTTTCAGAAAGAGAAGGAGTGGAGGTGCAAAACAAAAATGTCCAACCCCTTGAAAAATTCCCATCCTTACAATATATATCAAGAACATGAGGGAGAAAGGAGAGGAGAAATCGAAACCTTCCTCAACCAACCTAAAATAGCATTGAATTCACCTGCCTCAACCATGATGGGTTCCACTGCAAAAACCCATGCCTCCATGTGTTGTTCCTTTTTGGGAAAGAAAGGAAGCCCATACTTCATTATGGTGGAAAGTGAGAATCCTGAAAGCCTCCAATATTTCCAGTCATAGTTGAATTAGCAAGCATCGAGACCTTTCCAAAAAGTTCTCTCTTGCTCAAATCTGAGCTTCCAGTCGAAAGTTATGGTCATCTAAAGGTCAAGATCAGGTGTTCCACATGGGCTCCCAAGACTTATCCCCTCCTTTCATTCTTGAAGTTACAACAGTTGGACACTTTCAATCATCCAAAATCCTGCTTTTCTTTCCTTTATGTTTTAGCTAAGTCCTTTCCACCTATTTAGGAGCAACTATGGTTGGGCCCTAGGACACGTGGAAAGCTTGTGCTCATCTGGGGGACTGCCTTTGGATCTTACCCTTCAAGTTGCACCAAGATGACACATGGAGGCTTTCGCTGGCTCTTATAATTTTCAACGGCTGGTGCAACTTTCTCCATGCCCTAGACATGTGGAGATCATGTGCTTGTTTGGGGATTTCCCTTAGATCTTACCTTTGAAGTTACACCGAGCTGACACATGGAGGATTCCACTGGATCTTATAATTTTCAATGGCTGGTGCAACTTTCTTAGGCCCTAGACACATGGAGAGCCTGCACTTGTTTGGGGGACTACATTTGGATCTTACCTTTAAAGTTGCGCTGAGCTGACATGTGGAGGATTCCACTGGCTCTCATACTTTTCAACGGCGCTGTCAACATGAATCTGGAACTCTAATAATATTTCACCGGGAACTCCTCGTGCTATGATTATTTTAGTAATGCACAACTTTTGGTTTTGTTGGGTAGTAATCTGGAAAACACAACAAAAAAACATAACACAAGAATACCACAGACTATGACAAAAAAAGAGAATGATGACAAATCTGAAATACAACTATAACATATATTATTAACATGGAATTATTACAATCTCACCCATGAATTACTCCAAGTGTTACCAATTCCACTTGATTCCAACAATGGTTAAGGGAGAAACTTCACAATTACTCCTCTTGATGACTTCCTTAACACACCTTCACAAAGAATCCTTTATTCATAAAATAATTATTACAACTTTGCTCTATGATAAATGAGAGGGATGGCCTCTCTATTTATAGGAATTTAGGCTTATCCACCCTATCTCTAAGATAGGATAGGAAATATCTTCCGGTCAATCATATTCCATGCCTAAACTCTTTCCTTTACATGTAGGCTTATCTTCTAAGATAAGATAAACCTTATCATCTCACATGGGTTCCACCTTTTTTAGACTTTTCTACAAATAAAATACACAAAATATTTATGACATCACTCCTTGTCCTTATTACAAATATAATATTTCTAATTCCTAATCATGTAGACCCTACTTCTCTACTTACCCCAACTTTGACATTTTAACATTACCGGACCACTTACGAAAAATATTTAATTTTTACCACAACATTCCTTTTGTACTTTGACTGTTACCCGTACTCTACTTTATTGGCAGAACCGTACTGATGACACCGTTATCTTCTATTGGACGCCACTACTAATTATACTTAACAACACCCTATTCCTAATACATACATTAATAAAATAGAAATTACGGAGGAAATTTTTAATGTCGACATAACATCATCTTGTTGGAAGGAAAGAGTGGGTAGGGGTTGTGAAATGTACTCCTTCATTCGAGTTATTACATTAATTTCTGGCTCGACCTCTAGCTCAACTAATCCAAAGATTTTTGTATTATCGTTTGAACCAAGGTTAGGAGCAACCCGATAGTTATTAGAATTTGAGGCTTCATGGTTATTATTTCCTATAAGAATGCCTTTGTTTGTGTTTTTACAATTCATCTTGAAATTTTTAGGATGCGTAGGGAGTGGATCTAGAAATATGCTCACATTAGTGTTCTAAGGAGATACAAGTTTTGTATAGTCAGGCTGCGAGTTTGTTTCAAGCTCTTCTCAGAACATATCAACAAATAGATTCCTTTGATTCTCAGGGAGACTTTGTAAGAATTTGTTGCAACCACATAAATTTCTAGCATCATGGCCCCAAACCTTATGGAAACCACAATATAGGTTAGGGTCGTAATTTTGTGGCCTTTGGTAAGCATCTTGTTTGTTGTTGATTATAACCTTGATTGTAGTTTTGGAATGTTAGAGTTGGTATTTACCTTAGCTCATGTTCACCTAGGTACTTTATTTACATTTATTGTATTTATCCTCACCCACTTATGTGTGTGGATATTTATTTTTATTTATTTAGATATTAGGGGGATATTATCTAGTTGTTAGGTATAGTTCTTTCCTTGATCTATGATCTTGACTAGATCCTTCATGTCTAGTTCTCTCCTAAATCTATGGACTTGACTAGTTCTTTGATGACTAGTTCTTTCCTTGATTTATGGCTTGATCTATGACCTTGACTAGTTCTTAGATTATTATTCCTTGCCTATATAAGAAAGGCCTATTCTCATTGTATTTCATTGAGTTCCATAATAATATATGATATTACTACTCATTTGTTTGCAAAGGTTTATGTAAAATTATTCTATAGAATTACTATCATCTTATTGATCGTAGTGTTTGATTAGTATCTATTTTCTTGGCTTAGTATGATCTAGTTATCATTCCTTTTATGGAGTTGATTGTTATATCCATGCTTCGTTGACCCTTGGCCAGATTTTTTATACTAGTTTGGGCCTTGGGTGTGATTTTTTATTTTGAGAGGGGCAGTTTACGTTAACTATGTTGACAAAAGACATAGTGTTAGGGGATCTTTGATTACCTGTGTTGTTTTTATTGTTAGTGTTACCATTGTTTGTGAAACTAGAGTTCTTGGATTGATCAATAGCGCTATTCATGGTAGCACCATGATTGTAATTCACATCCTTAGGTCCTTGGTTGTTGGCACCATTTTTTGATAATTTGTATTATATTGATTTGGGGATGCCAATTTCCCATTGGGACAATAGATCTTACGCCAACTATCTATATTAGCCTGGTCAATCCAAAGCGTACCTTAAAATACTTCCTCGTAACTACAAAAAGAAAACTTCTAGACTTCCTCCCTAATCTCTCGATTGAGCGAGTGAAGGAAAAGATCACAGAGTTCCATCTGGTCCATGTTGGGCACGCTTGTAGAGGAATAAAGAAGTTTATACCATCTTTGGATGAAATGGGCAGCAGAATTCATTTTGATCCTGTCTAATATGAAGGAATTCCCTAATCCATGTATGCAACAACTTTTTCATGTAAAATGCTTTGATGAACTGAAAAATAAGATGTATAAAAGCTTCCAGAATATGGTAATACCATCCAATGTGATTCCTGCAAGATTATTTGGAAATATCTTAGCCAACTACATCATCCCAAGGAAGAAATTCCTTGATAGCAGTAGTGTAGGCTTTAATGTGAGCATTCGGGTCTCCCTCCCCCTTAAATTTAGGAAGATCCAGAAATTGGCATGGAAGCATGACACCACATATGGTGAAGTCAAGAGGATCCTTTAAGTACTCATTGTATATACCCATTGTCGTAAGATTCCACCATTGAAGATCCTTAATGAGGAGGTGGAGGAGGAGGAGTTCGATAATATGCATTATAAGCATTGAATGGGAACGTATGGAGTCCCTTGATATGGCATGTAGGGAGTGGTAATGGCATATGGGTCCATATGAGGGGTTTTTTTAATACATGTGCATGTAAGGTGGGATAGATACTAAGATATGGACTAACAGGCATAAAACCATGGAATGTCCTCGCATTACCTAATGTGAGCGAGCATTCAAGAACACACTTCCATCCCATCCCTTGCATATGAAAAGTTTGAGAAGGATGGGGACCCGTATCTACTATGTCAAATCCTCATGAGAAGGTTTCAAATGGATTTGATCTAAAGTCAGAGTAGCCCTGTTGAACAGGATGTTGCATTAGTTTCTCGTTAGCAAGGGATGTATCCTTTGCTAACAAATGGATATCCTTGTGTTCTTCCCTATTAGCATGAGTTGGTTGTGAATGGTCTGATCACTCTCTAGTTCTTTGATCCTCCCCCAATAAGGTTGAAATGACATCATTGGGGAGAGGATTGAGTTTGTTGTTAGGGTACCTGTGGCATAGGGTTTAATTGGGAAAGCACATGATGTCCCGTGTCATTAACTGTTCAGTGTTTTAATTCTTGTCTTCCTTCAGAGGTGAGATCCTTAGGATAGGTTTATGATACACTATTTTTGAACATATTAGAGGCTGTAGCACCTTTATTCTATATCAAGGACTCATCTATTTGGTGAAGAGGATTGGACTATCCGTGCAAATATATCATTTTCTTTTGATTACATAGTGATGTGAGGGTCTTTGACAAGACTTTACTAGGGTCAGGACCCTATTCCATCTTGTATAAGGTTGCATGGTTTGCATTGGGTTTGAGTATATCTCTATGTTAAACGATTTTGATCTACCTCCTCTATCCTTACATAACTAATGGGGTCTTAAGTGTAACTAGAAGAGGTTTATACATTGCTTCATGTAATTTTCTACCCCATCACTGAAAGAGGAAGAGGAGTTGTTGTGGTTGAACATTGGTGTAGTATCATATCAGAGCCAAATAGCCCACCTAGCTCTCTACCAGACATATTTTAGAAAGTATGATAATACCTACCAAAATAGGGGAAGAAATGGAAATATGAGGTAATAGCAATGAAATTAATGGATACAAAAAGGAATTACTCCTTCACGTCAGGTTCACCAAAGTGTATGAAATCAAAATCAACGCATGGAACCTTCAAGTCGCACTCTGACTCTCCTAAGGTCATGTTCAGGAGTATCCGGTGTGGAATTTTGTGTACGGTTGGACGATGGGAGAATTAGTGACTAAGATCTAGTAGTGTGATCTCCCCAGAAGCTAGAATCTGAAAAAGGGAAGATTTAGAGGCTATGAATGGGTAGTGTAAATTCCCTATGGTCATGTGTGTAACTGAATGGATCCAAGTGCTAAACTAGTTTGAAGTGTTCCAAATGTAAATAAGAATGAAATTAATAATCTAAGCTAATACTGAAAGGAAACTGATCTAAGAAAAGTCAAAAAACAAAAATATTACAATCACTAAACACCAATTTTCTTTTATTATAAATAATCAAATCTACTTTTACACTAAAACTAAACAAGCAAAATAACCCCGATGTGGTTATTCACCTATGTTGAGTGTATTATAAACTAATGCTAACATAAAATAAGATCTTTTCCAATTAATCTATGATATGATAGAACAACCTCCTACAGATACTTATCTCCTTTAAATTCCACAGGGATAGGAAAAGGAAGATCTGTCACCGGGAGCTGCTATAAGATGATATTAAACCCTCTTGGAAATTAACTAACAACTCTGCAAATGAAAGGAGAATGTGTTTTATTTACTCTATTTGATATGAATTATTTGAATGAATATGATTCAAATTGCATACAATTTAAATAAATTAAGCAAAAACAACAACACCTCCAGCTTAGATATGCACAGAACAAAGGCAAATCTGGCTGTGTGTGAATATTCATATGCATGCAGTTTATCGGCTAACATTCAATTTTTCATACCTCCACGTCCATGTTCAATCATGTGGGAATTGCATCATTACATAAATGACAAGAAAGTGAAAGAGAAACAACTTTTATTCGAATTAAAGCATACTGGGAAATAATTTTAGGTGCTCATTCATGAGTACAAGCACAATTGAGCTGAGATTGGATTTGGCAATTTCTAACAAGAAAGGAAGCATCCTACATTGCATATATTGCTAGAATACTCAAATATTGCTCCAAGTTTTACTTACAGAACAAGCAATGGTTTTATAATACAAAGATCCCTCTAGTTGGGTTATGAATCTTTTTATCACATAGGAAACACTTGGTGTGCCAACTAATTATATTTAAAAATAGAAGAGGGAGAGAATCCATACAGATTTAAGCCTAAATTTGGACCCTTAATTTGGATTCATAAACGCATCTTGGAAGTGAAGTTAACTAAAATCACACGTGTCTTAAATTCTTACGCATGAAGGTATTCTAGAAAAATTACATAGAATATTCCACCCTATGCAGGGTGACATACACAGAACCACTGCCCTTACTAGGGTGGCGCTCACAAAACCGTCACCCTTCCTGTTGGCGGTGGTTTCTCGACACTTAAGGTTAAAACATGTATAACCAAGAAGTGGGAAGCTGGAAGAATGCGTCATGAAGAGGCTAAGTAAGGATGTCTAGGCATTATAAATATATGCACCATGTGGAGCATGTAACATTTTTCAGGAACTTGAATTATCCATTTAATCCAAAGGACATGTAAATCCATACATTGGGGGACATTTTGTAACCATTCTTGTCCTAATAATGCAACACGTGCACGGTTGGGTTTGTCCATTGCATATAACCAATAACCAAACCATCTTATTTTTAGTATATGTAACTAGTAAAGGTAACTCTCAAATATATTCACGATTAAGTGGTAGTGGTGTAGGAGATGTGCATACACTATAGATTGATCAACTTGGACCTCAAACTTGACTAGGGCAAGACATAGTGGAATTGTTCCACAATGCTCAAGGGCTTTTTTTGATTACAGGCTCAGTATCATGAATTGGTATCTGTAACTCACCAACTATAGACCTTCCAAAATCACGCACTTATGGGTAATGTATCTAGTTTTCCATTAGCTATACTAGGTATTCATATGATTCCTAAGTATGGATTTTATAGTACTATATTAACCTGAAGTCAATTTTGCCATTCAATATTTCTTTCAGATCACAAATGCTATCACTCTTGAAATCTTTGGCACTCTTGTCTTATGCTCAATGTAGTTTCTTTATCATACCTAAATCATTTCATCATCTATTGACGCTAGCATAGAAGCGCAATTGAAAGACTCTGGAATGCCCCTAACATATTTATACATTGTTCACGTCTTTTGAGTCATTTAATAGCATGTTTGGAAGCATCTTATATACTTTTTACAGTACCCATGGCACTTTTCGAAGAACTTGTTATGTTGTGAAATTCAAGCAAGGGAAGTCATGATAAATATAAAGTTATGGTGGATCAATAATGCACAAGGACCAAGCACTGAAGCATTAGCCATCACCATTCTAAGGTCATGGTGGTCCGCAGTACCAAGCCATCAGTTGATGAAGGCATTGCAAGTTATTTAAGTTGGCCTTATTTCTATCCACAAATGGGGGATAGCTGCACATGGACAGTAAGATTTAATGGCTATTGGAACTGCTAGGTGAACCATTTTCACTGGAGGCTTTACTTTATAAGATATTCATGTAGAAGAATGAGTTTCTAGTCAATGAGTTGGTTTTGGATTACAACTTGAGCGCACGTGTGGAAAAAGAGAAATGTGTAAGTTCAAGAGTGTATAACCATTGATGGTTTTGGAGGAAGTAGAAAGATTGGATGTTAGGCATTTGTGTAAGGAGATGCACGAGGTAGTGGATAGTGTTGATACTCGTGTGCGCACCTACCATGAGCCCTTAAAGACAACAGAAGGTTACCACACTCATGCTTGTGGAAGTAGGATCTATCCTAAGGAAGTTATCATTGGAGATTATTGGTTGGAGAATTTGATTTGTCTCTAAGGTCGTAGATCTATTGCATGAATTTTTAGGATTTATTCCCTACGTGGGTACTCTCTTCTATGCTTCAAAGGCATCCATTCATTCCTTGGGGGAGATGAGGATAAAGTTAAAGGATGGTGTGCACCTGGTCAGGAAGAGACCCTACCAAATGAATCCTAATTTACACGTAACATGTTACAGGAGGAGTGTATACATTCCCAATATGTTGTTTTGACATAACCTAACAAACTCTAGGATTACAATATCTTACTATATATATATATAATGTTCTTTCGTTCACTGAATTATGTAATTCAATATGGTGTTGCACACGACTAGAAGATGCTGCGCTAATAATTATTCTACTGTTGAATTAATGTAATTGCTAGAACATCACAATAATTTTTAAAACCAATGTATCTCTGTTCACATTTTTATCTATAACTATAGAACACACATTCTACGCTCCATTCAATCATCATAACAGATAACATATGCTACTGTAATGACTAGCAAGAACTATCGATCTCCCATTATTATGGCTTGGAGTTTCCACGTATCTCTCATTGGTCACTGAGCTCAAACTATGTTACCGATGTAATTCATGTTAATCCATGCATTGTATACTAAGATTAAAATACTATGGTTCTGATTTACAAACATTTTTGGTTATCGAGAGTGCTTCCATTTGAAGAGGCCTATTTGAATATTTGTTACCAATGATTCATCTGAAATTCTACTTCTTAAACTAGGGCTGATTAGGACAACGCAACCATACAGCTTGGTTGCAACTACTTTGGCTTCTAAAGATATCCTCACATGAGGATAATTGCATGATCATTTGATATCTCATAGACGTTACACACATTAATGGAATACATCCTTCACCATCACTTCGTCTGTTACTCCTAGAATGGTCTTTTCTGATCTCTATCATTCCTCTCATCCAATGGGTTGAAAATTTATTTTTCAAGATAGCAATATGAAAGAGTATAGGTGATTATCACTTGCGGTGACTAAAGGTACTACATTGACATACCTTGTCGGCCCTAGTCGACCTGTGTGTTTCTATGTTACCTTTAATCAATCCTAGAGTCTACATCCGTATACAATAGTGGAACATTCCTAACTTGGCTCCATAGCTTCCTGTAAAGGGTTGTATGATTCGATTCAGCTGCAAGGGCATTGTAACATGTCAACTGCAATCATCTCCCTGTTAGTCATGGGAAGGCTCCGCCTTCATGAAGTTCACCAGATTGCTAGCTGGCATGTGCCAATGTCCTATCGAAATCCTCCCATCAAGGGATACACATCTAGCTAGAAGTATGATTAGGTATGTCTTCAGTTTACCTTGGTTCTCGTTTGTAAGATATAATGGTTTTAGCAACCATGCTGATAGCTTCTAGAGCACTCACTGAGCATTTGGATAATATCAGCCCTCACCATCAGGGAGCCCCATGATGAAGATACTTACACTCATTGTCCTTGGATAGCTTGATATGGGCATTCTACTCCTCCTTACTGAAGGATTGCATATTTCACACACTTATGTTCTTGATGGAATTTCAAGCTTCAGACTACATAGTCCACTTCAGCTTAACGTTAGTAAGCGTGCAACTTGACTAAACTTAACCTAAGTACTGCTATTAAGGAACAACTGACTACTTGAAAAATATACATAATTCCATCTATTATTTCGTCATTTAAATTGAGGCCTAATCCTAAATGAATATATTGCATCTTATTGCACTATGAGCTAGTTCTCTTGCTTCAGTCAAGTGTAATATCCGTTACGAGGAGATATGATTCCTCATACCTAGGATGAGGGTAATTTTGATCAAAACATCCCACTTTTACCCTATTTCGACAAAATCAAAATGACATGGAATATCCTAGACGTGTCTAAGATGCTAATATTCATTAGTTTATATTATTACATCCTTACTGTTAGGTAATAAGAGATAAAAAATATGTGGAATAATCCCTCACAGAATCGCAACAGTAGAAACTAATATGCAGAAATTATTACAGATCTCAAATAAAATTGCAGAATAAATAACACAACATAGAAAGACAATATTTAACGTGGTTCACCCAATTTGGGCTACATCCACCAAGAATCACTTGCTCATATTTTATAACAAGCCTCCACTCTCTCAATACAATACCCAGATCCGTTTTGGAGCTATGCTCAACAAACTCTGCAGAATTCACACCCGAATTCAAAGCACATCTGTAATGCATTTTACTTGTATATGTATCATATGCATAAGACCATATAAATAGACAATTGCTTAAGTAGTTTGATACAAAACCGTGGGTATCAAAACCATGAGAAAAAAACCGTGGGTATCAAAACCATGGGTATCCTAACAATGGGTACCAAAAAACCATGGCCCCAAAAATAGCCCATAACGGTTACCCATTACCCATGGGTTAATAAACCACCCATGAAAATTTGCTTCGGGGGCTTCGCCCCCGAAACCCCATCCATCGGGGGGGTTTCACCCCCCCAAACCCACCTAACCTGCTCACCGGCAAGCGGGACCACCGTAAAAATACCCGAGTGTAACACATAGAAGGTGTACCACACTCTAACTTGAAAATAGGCTCCACAAACATAACACTTATGATTGTTATGCTCTAAATATTATGTCTTGGTATAACCTAACGTCCGCTCTGCTCACAATATCCTACTTTATTTTGATAAAACCTAGTGACCACTAAGCTCCAAAAATTATGTTGTGACATAACATACCATTGGCTAAGATCAAAATATAATTTTCTAACTCGTTAAGTGCTGGTGAAAACTAAGCTCAAATTATTATATTATGGAAGTAGTTATCGACTACATAGCTCATAATTTATTAATTTAATTACTTAAATCTTAATGACTGTAAGTTATAAATATTATGTCATTGTTTAACCTAGCACCAGCTAAGCTCAAAATATCTTCCTCTAATTTTTTAAATGGAGTAAAATATCGTAATTGAAATTATTAAACCCTAACGAATGTTATCTCCAAATAATACGTGCAACTTTTAGGTGAATTTACGATATTGATAGATTGTGGTCGTGTGATGGATGAGATGAATTAACAATTATAAACACATGGGATGCTATTATTAATAAAGGAAACTATTGATTTGAAAGTTTGGATACACATGTGGAAGATTGGAATGAAGGTTCTCGACATCTCTATTTAATCAATGTCTACATTGGGCCTTTGGAAATCTCTGTCACTATGGGTGGCACTATCAAACACATTGATCCTTCCTCTTGTGAAGAGGTCAAGGATGACCCATAATTATGGAATATTTTGTAGGATAGTGGTGTTACGCCATTTATGGAAAGACTATCTGGGCACTCTGTTTGAGTGACCAGGAGTGTTTTGGCAACATGGAAGAAAGGAAGAGTCAAAGTGGGATAGATGAAATTTATTATTTTGACATAGTCCATTGTGGCTACAATCGGGCTCACTGCAAATAGGAGACAATTATTTTAAACACTCACTTTAGGAGGAGATTGATGAGTTCCTGTGTCATGGTGAAAAGCTAAGAAAGTATCAATCACGATATGAATGCGACTCATTTCCACAATGATGGGATAGGGGTTTTAAGAAATTCATGAGGTAATTCACATTGGAGGGATGCTACAAATTGATATGTGGACCCAAAAATTTTCTTCTTGCACATATTCACCATGATCGTAAGGTAAAATTTATGCCTTTTCTATTTCAATTGCTTGAGCAGTCCCTTAGACTGGATAAAGAAGAAGAAGGCCCTTTCCTCCACCAAGGAATTTTTTATTTACTATTTAAAATGGTATTTTCCCAAAAATAAATCACATGCTTCCCCTCTAAGCTAGGAAAGTAGCATCATATCCCCCCTGCTCCAACCTAACCAGCTCCCTTTTCTCCCCATGTTTCTACTAGATTTCCCACCGCCATTGCCACTACCTTTATCTCCCTTCAAAATCTGATTCAGACATCATGATCATTATCCATATTTTTCTAGTGGTCTCCTCTTATTATTTCACTCCTGTCTCTCCCTCGTCTTCTATGGAGGATCTTAAGCCTTGGAACCCCTCGGAGAACTCTCCCATGGTCTTTTAACCACTTTTCAACCTGACATCTCCTTCCTCTCCACCTCTTTCCAATGCTTCTCTGAACTTTCTTCAAATATCCTCAGACACTTTCATGGCTACTATTGAGTCTTCTCCCCTAGTCACGGAAGCCCCTGTGGCTTCGCCCCTTCTATTTCCAAGGAAGTTATAATTTTCTTAGAAATTCCTGATGTGTTGTTGGGTATCTCCTCAGTTTACCCTGATTCCCCTTTGTCGGAGAAAATGGGATCCCACACTACAACTTTGGAGCATCATTAGAATTTGGAGAATATCACCCCTAACCAGTAGGATCCCAATGAAGAATATATTACACTCAATATCCTTGTACGACTTAATATGGCCTTCTATGTTATCAAAGAATGGAAAATTCACATGGACATGACCTAGAGGAAAATCAATGAAGACTTCCTAGAAATCATTAATTTAGTGGATGTGTTGGTTGAAAAAATTCCTATTATTGTTGTTAAGGAAGAAACAAATACTCTAAAAAATATCCATAGAATGTAATTTGGATTTGTTCCATTTTGGAATCTGTGGCTTTTTACTTTTTTCTACTTATAGGCTACTTCTCATCTTGCTTCATTGTAATATCTGGCCATGACGAATTTTTTATACAAGGATAAGGGTCAATTGAAAACACGCACTTTTACCTTTGTTCCAAAAGATATTATTGATTTGACATATCCTAGCTGCGACTAAGCTCCTAATATCTTAATTTATTTTCTTACATCCTTACAATCACTATTCTCCAAATATTATGTCTTGGTATAACTTAGCGGCTGCTCACATCACAATATTATACTTTATTTTGATAAAACCTAGCGACCACTAAGCTCTAAATATTATGTTGTGGCATAATGTACCATTGGCTAAGACCAAAATATAATTCTCTAACTCGTTAAGTGTTAGCAAAAAATAATATTGAAATATTATATTGTGGAAGTAGTTATCGGCTGCATAACTCATAATTTTTTAATTTAACTTGTTAAATCCTAACGAATGAAAGCTACCAATATTATGTCATTTTTTAACCTAATGGTAGTTAAGTTCAAAATATCTTCCTCTAATTTTTTAAATAGTGTAAAATACTGTAATTGAAATTATTAAACCCTAGCAAATGCGATCTCTAAATAATATGTTGTGGCATAACCTAGTGGCCGCTAAGCTCAAAATATCTTAATTTCATTTATTAAATCCTAACAACCGATATGCTCCAAATATTATGTGGTGGCATAACCTAGTAAGCTTTAAGCTCGAAATATCTTAATTTAAAATCTTAAAATCATATAATAATTTAAACTAATTTATACAGATCTTGATTGCTATATAGTTCTTCAAAGTTAATGTCATTGATTAACTTAGAGGTCACTAACCTTAAAACATATTATTTTAATTTTTTAAAACCTAGAGACTTCTAATATTACAATATAATTTGTTAGGTTATGTTGAAACATAACTTAATGGACACTAAACTCAAAAATGTCTTTCTTTAGTTTGCTAAATGTTGGTGAATTTTTAGCTAAAAATATTATATTGTTTAAGTACTTAATTGCCGCTAAGCTCAAATTATGTTGAATGAATTTGTTAAATCCTAGTGGCCACTAAGATACAAATATTATGTTTTGGTGTAACCTACCAGCCACTAAGATTATAATATAGTACATTATTTTGTTGAAACCTAGAGAACGCTAAGCTCCAAATATTATGTTGTGTCATAAGCTAACAAACACTAATCTCAAAATATCATTCAATAACTTTTTAAATGATAGCGACCACTAACCTCAAAATATTATGTTGTGGAAGTATCTAATATCGGCTTAACACAAAATATGTTAATTTAATTTGTTTAATCCTACCAACTGTATGCTCCAAATATTATGTTGTTATTTAACCTAATGACAAATAAGTTCAAAATATCTTCCTATACTTTGTTAAATGCATTAAAATATCGTACTTGAAATTATTAAACCCTAGTGAATGCAATCTCCAAATAATAAGTTGTGGCATAACCGAGCGGATGCTAATCTAAAAATATCTTAATTTAATTTATTTAATCCTAACCATTGATACGATCCAAATATTATGTAGTGGCATAACCTAGTGGACGTTAAGATCGAAATATATTAATTTAAAATCTTAAAATCATAAAATAAAATCAACTAATTTATACATATATTGTTGGCTATACAGTTCTCCAAAATTAATATCATTGATTAACTTTGAGGTCACCATGCTCAAAACATCTCACTTTGATGTTTTAAAACCTAACGACTTCTAAAATTACAATATCATTTGTTAGGTTATGTTGAATCATAACCTAGTGGAAACTAAAATTAATGTCTTTTTTTAGTTTGTTAAATTCTACTAACTCTTTAGCTCGAAATATTATATTTGTTAAGTACCTAGTGGTTGCTAAGCTCAAATGATGTTGCTTTAAATTGTTAAATCCCAGTGACCACTAAGATCCAAATATTATGTTTTGGTGTAACCTACCGACCGCTAAGCTTATAATATGTTACTTTCTTTTGTTGAAACCAAGAGACCACTAAGATCCAAATGTCATGTTGCGTCATAAGCTAGCAGCTGTTAAGCTCAAAATAAAATTTAATAACTTGTTAAATGATAACAACCACTAAGCTTGAAATATTATATTGTGGATGTACCTAGTATTCAATTAGCTCAAAATATATTAATTTAATTTTTTTAATCCTACCAAATGTAAGATGCAAATTATTATGTCTTGGGCTATCCTAGTGGCCTTGAAGCTCAAAAGATATTTCATTAATTTGTTAAATCCTTTCCATAAATATTATGTTGTCACCTAAAATAGTGTCCACTAATCTCATAATATCTTAATTGAAATTGTTAAATCCTAGCGACTACAAACCACTGCTAGTATCCAAATTTTATGTGTTAGCATATCCTAGAGGCCGCTAAGCTCAAAATGTCTTAGTTTAAATTCTAAAATCTAAACATTAAATTTTACTATTGTATACATATCTAGTTTTCGTAAAACAAGTTTCGTCTGTTTTATGCTACAGAGGCTTTACCTATTGACTACAGAGTTCTAAACATCAAAATTTTATGTGTTATACAAATATACATATAGATTTGTCTATTTCTTATGAGATTTTGACAGAATTATTTTGCATTTATGACAATTTAATAAACTTGAACTAGCAATCGGGAAGCTATACAATATGTTTTAGATATGACGTGATATAATCACTACACCGTAGTGATCGATAAACTATTATTAAAGGTAAATATATCATGTTTATAATGAAGTTGTGTTATAAATCTAAATCGTTAATATTTGTTTATAAAAGAAGAGATAAATAAAAAAGTGATCTCTAGGCCCAAAAAATAGTGTGTTTCCTATATAAAAAATAACTAATCCGTAAGGCCACCAAGGTAAATGAATGTTTTTCTCCAAATAAGAATTATAGCCTGGTGGCCACTAGGGTAGGCAACATTTTTCATGGTAGAGTGTATTAGTATAAGAGAAATCATATTGAAAGGATATAAAAGATAACAAATAAATCTCGAGTTTACATAATTGATACATAAATATACAGGTAAAATCATGTATTTAATTCGAAATAAATTTTAGGTTTACTAAATTGGTTGTTGAAACAAAGAATTATATCGTGGTGACCACAAAACTATGTGAATTTTGGGTTTAGATTAGCGGGCCACATAAAAGGAAGTATATATTAATTATTAAATATATAGTGATTAAAATTTATGTTTAATAATATTTACATATGTATATAATAGATTTACCTTCCATTGTACAAAAAATAAAAGTGTTGAAGACATTACATTTGACTATTTCTACATGGAAACATCTATATAATTGAAAATAATTATCATGCGTCTATTTCATCAAAAAAAAACATTATCATGCAATTGAATACTTAATATGGTTTTATAGTTTTAAAGTGATTTGTTAAACTCATATATTTGCCTAAAATGTCTAAGTGACAACCATGTAAAAATGTAATAAGAACTAATTAGTAAAGTTTCTTTGTATCATCTCAATAAACAACATTAAAAAATTTGGTTCTCCCAACCCATTAAAATTTTAAACAAAAGTGACTATGCGACAAGCCCATCATATCCTGATAAAAAAATCACAAGAACAAGAACGAAAAATTCAAACAAAAATACCTAGAGAGACATAGAATGTCGGAAATGGGAAAGCGTTCAACAGAGATAAATACTAGAGAAGAGAGAGATTAAATTTTATTTCGTTAACGCACAACAAAATTGTGTTTTTTATGATGAACAAGTGGTTTGCATGGAGATCTAAAGCTCCTAGAATGTAAGGCTTGATTGCGGAACACAATTCAGTAGGACAAAGCAAGACTGATGCGGATCATGATTCGGTTGGGGAAAAAAGGGTTGGACTATCATGCAAAACACAAGAATAGTATATTATAGAGTGACTAATATAGCCCGCGATAAAAAGGTACACCTTTACTATAAATACTTGGTTTAATAATATCTAGGATTATTTTGTGTTTTATGATGTCTGTGAAACCTCCATCTGCTACCCTCAAACAAACTATATGCACGATTCTATTCGCAGGCTTTGTTGCTTACCTCCTTCATGTATATCTCTTTTGTTCATCTTTTGTGTGCATCCTTTTTGTTTATTCTCTGCAAACAAGATTATAATCTCTTGCAAAAAAATTGGGATTCGAATACTTGTCCCTACAATCTATGACTTGCACGTATTTTTTTAATTTGAAGAGATGTTTTTTCTACGTGACCAAAAAAATTAAAAACCCTAATTAATATTTCTCCAAGGTATTTAATAATTTGTTTGGCACATTCCACAAAAAAATGTTTAAAATAGAAAAAGAGTGGGATATGAAAAATTCTAAATTTTCACTTCCCCCTTTTAAAGCAAAAGTATGGGCTATTGAAATTTCAAATATTTAAAAATGCGGGGGAATTCGTATTTCGAAATTTGAATTTTCCCTCATTTAGAAATAAAAAATAAACATGAATTAAAATCAAGGAATTTTTTAATTTTCTATAGCATAAATAATATAAACATAATAACAAAATATTATATAACATATATTAAATAAGGCATAATAAAATAATCTATTATAAGAAATAGAAGAAATAAATCATAAACATAGTTTTAAAGTTCTAATAGATAAAATAAGTAAATTCATTGTAAAATTTGATTCCAAGTAATTGATTTGGACTCTGAAACTGATGAATAGGAAGGGATTTGTGTTGTCATTTATAATATTAAATTTTACTACTATTAATTAAGGTCAGACTAGGGCACTTGAACTAGGTCAGAGGGTGCATGGGCACTAGATTCTACTTCATAGGCATGTATGACTATGAAAATGATCAAAAATTGATTTTTATAATTTTGAGAAGTGTTACGAATATTCATTGCTGGTTTCTTGTATGTTGTAGCTGGATCGTCTAAGTACATGTAACCTGAAAATAAAGATTCACCTACAAAACCAAAAATATGACATCAAAAACCAAAAAACATGCAACAAGGGGAGTCAAACTGACCCCTGCAGTCACCCAACAAAGTTTACTTATAACTGAGCACTCCACTATATCTAATAATCCATGTAGTTTTTGTGAGTGTGTGAAAGAATCGTGCCCTAGGATGCTTGTATAGATGAAAATTGATATGAAACCTCCAACCGCACTTGACCCCCCGAGGGTCGTGTTGGGGGAAGCCGATGGTGAATTGTGTGGCTAAATATAGGAGAATCAAGTGACTAAGATCTGGTATTGTGATCTCCTAGTAGCTAAGTTGGAAAAGGGTAGATTTAGAGGCTATGAATGGGTAGCATAAATTCCCTATTGTTTGGCTAATTGAATCTCAATGTTGAACTAGTTTGAAGTGTCCCAAATTAACTAAGATGAAACTAATAATCTATATTACTGCTAAAAGGAAACTAACCTAATAAATCACAAAACTAAATATTATAATTATAAACAACAATTGGCTTTATTTCTAAATAATCAAATCTACTTCTACACTAAAACTAAACAAGAAAAATAAGCTGGTGTAGTTATTCACCTGTGCTGAGGTGTATTCAAAAATAATGCTAAAAGAAATTTTTCCAAATAATCTATGATATGCAACAACTTCCTACAGATATTTTCTCCTTTAAATCCACAGGGGTAGGGGATGAGGAAGAGATAATCACTAGGAGCTATTATTAATGATTTAAAACCTCTTGGAAATTAACTAATTACTGCACATGAAATAATATTGGTTTTCTACTCTATTTGATATGATGTATAAAATGATAATGCAGAAATGAAGGAAATCAAACAACAACTCCAACCTAGAGTTCACAATAAAGCTGTAAATCCAGATGTGTGATGAATTATCCCCTCATTTTATCCTTTCTTTCTATATGTGTCCATATCAGTCCAAGAATTAAGAATCCAAAGGCATCACAAGAGAAATCACTTGAGACACGACAGTTTGACAGCAAAATCTAGTTTGCAATGTAATTAGAAAGAGATAGTACAAGTGATTAGAGCTTAGCTATGCAATTCCTAGTAGGATTGTTTACAAAAAATACTATGCAACATACACAAATTCCTTGGCCATTTGCTTGAATACAATCATTGAATATATATGAATTGGTTAGGATGTACCTTCATGCACAAGGAATCCTTGGAGGGCCAAATTATTAGGTGAAGACGTAGTTCAAACTAATTAAATCTATTTTAAAATAGAAGAGAGAATTAATACCATGAAAACAAGACTATTTTTAGGTAATTTTCTTGAGAAACGCACCGTAGATGTCAAGTTAAGTGAAGTGTTGCGTGTTAAAACCACGTATGAAGAGTTTTGGAAAAATCATGCATGACTATCATCCTATGCATGGTGGCGGTCTCAAGACCACTGTCCAAGCCTGGGAGGCGGTTTCAAAACCACCACCCAAGCCAGGTGACAAACATGGAACCACCACCCAGGCAGGGCGGTAGTTTTGACATTGAAGGTCAAAACATGCATATAATGAAGTGGGAAGCTAGAAGAAAGCATGTGAATGTTAAGTAAGGATGTCTAGGCTAAAAAAAATATATTGTGAATGGGTTTAGGAACTTGAACACTTTCTAAGAGGATATGAATCATCATTGGGAACCTTTTGTAATTGTTTTTCCAACAATGTAGCACATGTAATTTTAGGTGCATACATATTACCCCCTCAGAGAATCATATTAGCCATGAAGAGGCATAAAACACATAGTCCATCTATGGTGTTCCTGAAATGGGGAGTTATAAGCTATACTTGACACACCCTTGTGCCAAAATTTCTTCCTCCAAAATCCTGCTACCTGCAAAATGAAAATAAGACTCAAGTGCAGATAGATACGATATCGTAAAATAAACACTAAATCAAAATGACAAGAGGACTTACCATTTTTGTGGGGATAGGAATATACCTGCACTACCGCTTTAGCCCTATGGACACATATACTTGAAACAAGGTTTTAAAATGCATATATATCAAAACAACTTATTTTCAATTCATTTACACATATTCTCATTGTGATTTTTTTTTTAGCTCTAGGCCCACGAAGACCATTTCATTTGTAAGTAAGGTTGAATTGGAATGGATTTAGGAATGGTATTTTATGTTAGGCTTATCCCTTTTTTGTTTTAATGCTTTTGAGAATAACTCCTGAGAAATTCGTAGCTAGAGTGGTCATAAGGGGGCTCAAAGAGGCGGATAGGAAGACTACCTTTATTGCTTAGTTGTCATTTTTTCAGGCATTATATGATTTTTTTAATATCTCAGTCTCATTCCAAGATTTTTGACCACGCCTAGTGTTTGATGGCATTATACAAAAACTTGATTTATTATGATGTATACAGACTCTTTTTTTTAATTTGGTAATTCATTGCATCTCAGTTGAATTCCTCTTGGATCACTTCAAATGTGTACTCTATATATTTATAACTTCCGTTTTTATATGCTTTTCAGAATGTATGCAGTGGATATGAATGCTATCTTAATGATTTATTTTTTGTATTTTGTAATGTTGATACATGATAATGCAAATAAACTGTAATGCTAAACTTTAGTTTCTCTAAGAAATTTTTAATACTTCGTATTACTTTGGCAAGACGTGATGAAAGAGTGATATGATAAGTGAACGAAATTGCCCCATTCCTAACTCCACACAACCGGTAAGATGTGAGGGATCAAAACAAAGATCCATAAGGGGCACAAGTTATAGAAACTTGTTAAATAGTAATGATGAGAGAAAGAAAAGGATTTAGAAAAACCAAATTGAGACACTATAGCCTCATTCTACTCAGGTTTTCTTCATAGTTTAAATGTGAATTTCTTTCAATTTTATCTAGACTTAGATCCATAGATGGCCACTTGGTTGACAAAATTTGGTTTTGAGGTTTTAAAATCTTTTTGGACTTTTAGACATTTAACTCACTTTTTTCTAATTTATGATTTCACAACATTTGAATGAACTATTTCTAACTTTCAAATTTTTCAAAGAGACCCCCTGCACCTTGTCCCATGCAAAAAGTAGTAAGTATGCGATCATCACCATGGACAAGGCATAGGTGTGTAAGGGAACTTCTCTCCTTTCCTAACCCTACATCACTAGTAAGAGACACAGACTCAACACTGAAGGTTGATAGGGTAAAGAAATATGTAAAATAAAACATTTCTATGGATTTTCATTTGACTTATTTATCTAGGAAAAATGTCTAGAATGTTCTTATTTCCAAAGATATATATATGGGATAGATGCGACACCATGAAGCTTCTAGAATAGACTGTAGGAAAAGGCACCGAATCTAGAAGAAACTATGAGTAGAAACAAGTATCTAGGCCTTGGTATGTTTACTTTCAAAGCTTTGTCTTATCTTATTTGAACTGATGAAATGATTCATAAATAATTGATGATACCACGAGGATTTGAAGAGATATGATTTGAATGTTTTTCCAACGTTTTCAGAAGTTTTTAGGAATTTCTATAAGAATAAGTCCCTTGATCACAAACTTACAAAGTGAACCAACAGATGAAAATGCAATGTGGATGCAATAATGTACATATGGAAATGTAAGTGAAACTACATGTCATGATGAATAAGGTGAAGAAAGTTGATGAATATCAAATTCTTCACCCCTAAAAGTACACATTAGAGAACCATGATCCTTAAAATTTCCATTCTCTTGTCAAGGGCCTACCATTTTGGGTTTAATCTTTCAACCCTTTCCCAAAAGTGTATATGTCCAATCATTAAAATCATTTATCTAAAAGAGGCATTTGTGAACCTCTTTGTCATGTTCTTGATACATGGTGTGTGGGTGAGCATGACTATGTTGCTCGTCCTTGTTTCCTATGTAGAGAATTGTGTTTACTTATGACCCTAGTTGAATGATGAGGCCTTGCCCCATGGATATGACAGACTTACTTTCATGTGTACATGGGTTGAAACTGGGGTTTAGAATAGAAAAACCCTCAGAGATGGTTTTGATGGGCATCATTTCAATCTCAAATTTCCATTCTTAATTTGTTAATTCTATCATGTTTACACCTAGACCTAAGTCATCAGAGTGAAGACATGCTAAACCGAGAAGACTACCCATCCCCTATGGTTCAAACGAGAGGAAGATTAAATTTTCATTCTCTAAGAGTTTAATAATTTCTGATGTGGTGTTAGTAGACATTGTTTCCACATATATTGATTTACCCTTATCTATTTTTGCCACCTCAAATGTTTTTGGGTCAACGACTTCAGCCTTCGGAATGCCTGGGGTGATTGGGACTAACTCTATTGATCGAGGTGGTTTATTCAATTGATTTGTAGGAATTTCATACTCTGTATGGAATCCTTTGATCTTCTTGTTGTTTTCTAAGTGTATATCAAAGTTTCTTAGGATACCTGTGAGTGATGAAGACCTTCCCCAAATGGAGGAATATAATCTCCTAGAACATGGTGAAATGGATAGCCTTCATTAAATGAATCTAGGGTCTCCCAAGGATCATGTTATAACTTGTTTCCTTGTCAATAATGTAAATCTCCATCAAGATGGATTTTGGACCAAGCATCACTAGAAGAACTATGGTTCCAATCGAGGTCTCTTTAAGACTGTCTTACCCCCATAACATGTTTCTTGTAGAGGAAAAATTTCTCTCCATATCCCAACTTATGCAAGAAATAGAAGGGAACCACATTTATAGAAGACTCATCTTTAATCATGGCTCTCTTAATGCAATTGTTATAAACCCAGACTTGTAAAAATAAGGCAGGATCACCTCTTCGGGAAATTTCAACTTCAGATGGCAGCTTTTCTATGTCGAAAACAAACCCAGTATCATTATCATTCTATCTAGGAGGATGTATTTCACATTCAATATGATTTATTTGAGTCCAATGAGGTGGCATAACATGGATTAGATGACCAAACCCTAGTGCATTGAGCAATGCATAACGATGTGTAGGTGAATTCTTCAGCAAATCCACAAAGGAAATGTGAGAAAAGGTCTTTTTCAAATTTGATATTAAATCATAGGCTCCTACCTGTTTTGATATTGTAGGAACATCATCTTTTGGGAAGGAAAGAGCAAGTAGGGGATGTGAAACATAATCCATCATCCGAGTTATTACATTAATTTCTGGCTCAACCTCTAGCTCAACTAACCCCAAGGTTTTTGTATTATCATTTGAACCAAGGTTAGGAGAAACCCGAGAGTTGTCAGAAGTTGAGACTTCATGTTCTTTGTTTCCTATACGAATTTCTTTGTTTATATTTTGAGGATTCACTTGGGAATCCCTAGGACATTTAGGTTTTACATTTTGAGGTGTGACAGGTCTAGTATGACTAGGTCATGGGTTTATTTCAGGGTCTTCTAAGAACGTATCGAGAAAGAGTTGCCTTTGATTCTCAGGGAGCCTTTGTAAGAATTTATTGCAATCACGAAAAAGTTATAGAATCATAGCTTTTAACCTTATGGAAACCAAAATATAGGTTAGGGTCGTAATTTCATGACCTTTGCTAAGTGTCTTTATATTGTTGATTATAACCTCAATTATAGTTTTGGAACTGATTACTATAACCATGGTTCGTTTCCCTTTGGCTAGAATTTTGGTACTAGATTCGACCTTAGGTTTGATTTTTCTTTTTTGGTAGATGATTTTCATCAACTATGTTGATAGAAGACACAGTGTTAGGGCCTCTTTTATTTCTTGAGTTTTTGTTATTGTTATTGTTCTTGGTGTTACCATTGTTCGTAAAACTAGTGTTTTTATCTTGATCCATAGCATCATTTATGGTAGCACCTTGATTTTTATTCACACCCTTAAGTCCTTGGTTGTTGACACCATTTTTGTAAAAATTTGCATTGTTTTGATTTGGGGATACCAATTTTCCATTTGAACCATAGGTCTTATTCCCACTATCAATAGCGGTTTGGTTAATTCGAAGCACATCTTCTAGAACTTCCTCATAACTATGGAAAGGAAACTTTAGGACATATTCCTTAGTCTCGCGATTGAGCAAGTAAAGGAAAAGATTACATATTTCCATCTGGTCCATGTTGGGAAAACTTATAGAGGAATAAATAACTTGGCACCATCATTGGATGAAATGGGTGGCAGATTCATTTTGCTCCTGTCTAATATGCAGGAAATCCCTAATCCCTGTACGCAACAACTTGTTCATGTAAAATGATTTGATTAACTCAAAAACAAGCTATTTAAAGGAATGTATAGAATCTTCTGGAATACGGTAATACCAATCCAATGTGATTCCTTTGAGAGTCTTTGGAAAGATATTACCCATTACAACATCCCAAGGAATAAATTCCCTGATAGCAGTAGCGTAGGCCTTGATATGAGCTTTCGGGTCTCCTTCTCCTTAAATTTAGGAAGATCCTGCAATGGGTGTGGAAGCATGACACCATATATGGTGAATTCAAGAGGCTTATTTAAGTAATCAGCGTATGTACCCATTATGTAAGATTCTTCCATTCAAGATCCTTGATGAAGAGGTGGAGGAGGAGGAGTTGGATAAGCTGCAATATAAGCATTGATGGGAACATATGGGGTCCCTTGATATGGCATGTAGGGAGTGGTAATAGCATATGGGTCCATCTAGAGGGTTTTTGAATACATGTGCATGTATGGTGGGATAGTACCATGATATTGAATAATGGGCATACAACCAAGGAAGGTTGCATTGCATATTTTGGTGGCATTCGAGAACACAGTTCTAACTAGCGCTTGCATAGGATAAGCTTGAGAAGGCTAAGGACCCATCCCTAGTGTGTCTCAACCTATGAGAAGATCACCTGGATTTGACTGAACTGGATAAGATTGTTGTACAAGATATTGCATTAGTTTCTCATTAGAAGGGAAGTATCCTTTCTTGTCGATTGGATACCCTGTGTTTTGTCCTACTACATGTGTTGGTTGTGAATTCTTGGCACTTTCTAGTTCTCTAATCCTCCCTACTAAAGTATAAATAAGATCTTTGGGAGAGGATTGAGTCCCTTGTTGGGGTTCCTATGGCATAAGGTTTGTATGAGCAGGCTCATGATACCATGTCATGAATTGTTCAGTGTTATAATTCTTGTCTTCCTCAGAAGTAAGAATATTAGGATAGGCATTCAAAATCTCAGAGGATATACCCTTCATTCTATCCAAATAATCATCTATCTGATGAAGAGGATTATCTATTCGTGTAAATATATCATCTTCAGTTGATTACATGGCAATGTGAGGTCTTGACAAGACTCTACGATAAGAATCTATTCTATTTGTGATAACAACGAGGTTTGCATTAGGCTGACCGTATTGCATGTTTAACGGTTGATCAACCTCCTCCATCCATACATAACTAATGGAATTTGAATTTTAACTAGGGGAGGTTTGGGTGTTGCTTGTGTAATTTTCACCCCACCTCAAAAGAGAAGGGGACTGTTGTGTTTGAACGTTGGTGTAATAACTATCTGAGACAAATAGCCCACCAAGCTCTCTTCCTGACATATTTTAGAAAGTCTAAAATACCTACCAAAATAGGGGAAGAAAGGGAAATATGAGGTAATAAAAATGAAAGAAAAGGAAACAAGAAGGAATTAATCCTTCACATTTGGTTCACCAATTTTTATGGATGAAAATTGACATGCAACCTTCAACCACACTTCACCCCCTGAGGTCATTCCTGGGCAGACGATGTGGAAATGTGTGGCTAACTATAGGAGAATCAGTGAATAGGATATGGTAGTGTGATCTCCTAGTAGTTAAGTTGGTAAAGGGGATATTTAGAGGCTATGAACGGGTAGCATAAATTCCCTATGGTTTGTCTAACTGAATCTCAATGTTGAACTAGTTTTTCTAAATTAACTAAGATGAAACTAAAAATCTATAGTACTACTGAAAGGAAACTAACCTAATAAATCACAAAACTAAAATATTACAATTACAAACAACAATTTATTTTTATTCTAAATAATCAAATATACTTCTACACTAAACTAAACAAGAAAAATAATCCAGTGTGGTTATTCTCTTGAGCTGAGTGTATTCTAAATAATGTTGACAAGAAATTTTTCAAATAATCTATAATATGCACATAGCTTCCTATAGATATTTTCTCCTTCAAATCCACAGGGGTAGGGAGAACAAGATCTGTCACCGAGAGATGTTATTAATTATTTAAAACCTCTTGGAAATTAATAAATTACTTATAAATGAGAGAATATTGGTTTTCTACTCTATTTGATATGATGTAACAATGATAAATTACAATAATGAAGGAAATAAAACAAAATCTCCAACTTGGAATTCAAAAAAGAGAGGTAAATTCAACTATGTGATGACTTGTCCCCTCAGTTTATCCTTTCTTTTTCTGTCTATCCATATCATTCTAAGGAATTTGGAATGCAAAGGTAGTAGCAGAAGAATGCGCTTGAGCAGTGGTAGCTTGACAGAAAATCTGGGTGTAATGTAAGTAGAAGAGATATATCGTAAGTGGATAGAGCTTGGCTATGCAATTCCTAGCATAATTGTTACAACAATACTATGCAAGATATACAAAATTCTGAGACTATTTTTTTGAATACAAGAATTGAATATATAGGAATTGGCCAGGATGTGCCTTCATGCACAAGGCATCCTTGGAGTGCCAAATCATTAGGTGAAGAGGTAGTTTAAACTAATTAAATTTATTTAACAATAGAAGAGGGAAGGAATACCATGTAAAGAAGACTAGTTTTAGGTAATTTCGTTCATAAACGCACCCTCAAAGTAAAGTTAAGTGAATCATCACATGTTAAAACCACGTATGAAGAGTTTTGGAAAAATCATGTAGGACCACCACCTTGCGCAAGGCGGTGGTCTCAGGACCACCGCCCAAGCCTAGGAGGCGGTTTCAAAACCACCGCCCAATCTGGGTGACAAACACGGAACTGCCGCCTAAGCCTGGGTGGCGGTTTCAAAACTGCTTCCTAAGGAAGGCGGTGGTTTTGACACTTACGGTCAAAACATGCCTACAATGAAGCAGAAAGCTAGAAGAAAACATGCAAAGGCTAAGTAAGGATGTTTAGGCTACAAATATGTACTACGAATGGGTTTAGGAACTCAAACACCTTTTGAAAGTATATGAATCATCATTGGGAACCTTTTGTAACTATTTTTTCCAAAAATGTAGCACGTGCAAATTTGGGTGCGTACAATGCCCTTATGCAAGTGTACTTGATAGCGGGTGATAACTAGATGTAGCAATGTATAGAGATGTGTGGATAAAATAATGAACTTCCCCGTCTTATGCAGTTTTTATCGAAAATGTAGTCCCTTTTTCCTTGAATTGATGTTACATGGATGCCTTTAATGCTCTTAGATGCATTTGCATGCAATCTTAGGTGATGATAGTAGATGCTTAGATATTGGTCCTTTATTTTGGTCACATAGCTTTCAATTTATATGATTCCCTTAGTTGAATTTTTTAATTGACAACTGGAAGGCAAGCCCATAAGAAAATAAGATGCCCAAAAGATAAAAAATACCCAAAAAGAGTGCGTAAGGTGGAAATAGGTCAGGGGCCCACCCAGAGGGGACGAGGCACCTAGGCGCTAGTGTCCTGACTGGGCGCTGATGTATGAAGTCATAAAAGATAAGAAAATAAAGTACCGACTGGACTATAGGGTGGGAATTACAAGAAAGTAGACAAAAAAACAAAGCAAAGAGGCCAAAGATAGTTTTCAATTACTAGTTTTCTCACTTAGGAATCATGTAAATGCAAGTACGTAAGTGTGTGATTTTTTTTCTATAGGTGCAAACAAAAAATTCAAAAAAAATGCAAATTTCGTTAATTTTCTATTGGAATTTTTTTTAATTTTCTTTTGTTATTAATAGTTAAAATTATCGTCTTAATAAGAAAATTGTCCTCACAAAATATGGCATAAGAAAAAAAAATCATCATACTTTTTTTCTCTGAAATCATTGAAATAATGATACCGACCGATATTAGTTTTTTCATGTTACCATTCAGTAGCATAAATGTATGCTACTTACCGGTAGCATAGATATTGATACCAGTTAACAGCATAGATATAAGCTACTAGCTGGTAGTATAGATATAAGCTACCAGTCGGTAGGATAAATAATGCTACCTGTCGATAGAATTTTTTACGCTATCGGTCGGTAGCATACTATATGTTACTGCATGATAGCATTATTTATGCTACCGATCAGTCGTAGAAAAAATTCTATTAACTGGTAACATACATGTAACATAAAATATGCTACCGACTGGTAACATACTATTTTCTACCGTTCGGTACCATACATTTATGTTACTACTGCAGGTCATTTATAACATTTTACATTATATAAAACTTCAACGGAATAACATATTAATTGGTTAATACCTTTAATGTTAGAGGGTTGTGATATGCAAAGTATCTTGATCGTCAATACCCATAGGACCATTAGCACACATGAAGGAATTGCAAAGAAAATTTAATGTGTACTTGATATATTAGATTTGTAATCACTATATATATGAAGGTGAATTTTACAAATATCAATTTCCTGCTAATGACAATTTGAATTAAAAAATTCATCTATTTTTGTAAATGTTGGGTGAACTGACCCCTAAAATTAACTTGTATGTAGAATTTTAGGTGAAATAGCAAGATGTTGACCCCTAAAAACTTGCCAAAACAAAATTTCAAAATCTGGAATAGTCATATATTAACAAAGATTAGCCACTAAAATATTCCCTTCTCAATGTATGGAACCATAACATTCCATTATTGACAATTGTCAAATTTATTTTTACTTTTTTATTACATGTATTCAAATTTAATAGCCATCAAACTTACAAATCATAAAATGCATAGTTTTATAATCAAGTACACAAGCAATTACACTATCTTAATCAATTTTTTTGGGCCATGTTTGGATGATATAGAGCTTGTTTCTTATTTATATTAGAGGTTGATTAGAACTTCAAAATGTTGGTTTTGTTCTCTTTCCACATTCATCCAACCCTTTTCAATATGACCCTATTCAGGGTACTTATTAGATTTATTTCACTTCAATTGGTTTAAAATTGTTTCTTGTGAGTTCATATAACAAAGTAACATCATTCTTAAAAATACCCAAAGAATTTGAAATCTCTCAACCACAAGTTTCATAAGAAGAAAAACAATTACCCAAATTCTAAAACAATAGAAGACTATACAAGAAAGACTTGTTTAAGTGTTTTTGTGATAAAAATTGCAAGCTCATGTCATACTTCCATTGTTATTGTAAAATTGACCAATTTGTAAAACACTAGAGTGAATATACATTCAAATATCCTCCTCTTTTATATAGTTTACTTCAAATACTATACATTGTGTGATAATTATAAATAATGATCATTTTTAATAAACGTAATTCTAAATTTAATAAAGTTGTTGCAATGTTAAAAATGAGCAGTTACAAAAAATTGGTACGATATAGACTTAAAAATTCTACAAATATTATTATAGATTTAAAAATTAAATTTTGTTTCAAAAAATGAAACCTTAGATTTAAAATACAAATTTGAAAATTTGGGGTTGGCCCTTCACTTAGAGAGAGCATACACTCAGGCTTAAAAACTTCACCATGTATTAAACATGAGGGAAAGTGCATTAAATAGATAATTTAACTCCTCAAATGATGAAATCAAATCTCTTCATATCTCCAACCATCTATCATTCTATTCCTAAATAACTCAACCTAATCCCTAAATCTCTCACAATCTGTACAAACTCTATGTGATTTTTCTAACAAATCACTTACATTATTATCTCCACACTTTATTTGGACACACAAACTAATTAATTAATAATCTAATTTGGAGTACTAAACTCACATGTGAGTGGTAAATCCTAACATATCCCCCTTAATGCAAACATGGAAAAAGGAACCACATGTAATACAAATCTATATATTACCTCTCCTTAATATGGACATCGGGTTTTCCCAAGAATACTTCCATTACATTGAATAGGAGATTATTACATTGAAGATCAACTACCATTCATGTTTTATTGAAAATTACCTTTAATTGACTTATTAACAACTTATAACCAAAGATGCAAACGACAAAAGGCTTTCAACTAAGTTTGGCCTTTTTAAGTTTATGATTTAAAGTTTATTTTTTCTTAATTGTATTTTCTGGTCATCTTGTGTCTAAGAAAATACAATTAAGAAAAAATAAACTTTAAATCATCAACTAAAAAAAGACCAAACAATGAATAAAATTAGAAACGAGGCAAAACTGTATAATAATAGAAACTTAAACTTAAAACAATATAAATACATATAAACTAAACTATGAAAAAAAAAACTTAACTCAAATTCATTAAACTACCAATTATTTAACAAACCCATTAAATTTTTTATAACTAAAACTAAACTTAAAACCTAAATATTAAACCAAATATATTACCACATTTCAAAAAGCCACAAATTAAAAACAAAATTTAAAATATAAAAACTTGGGCCAAAAACATACAAAATACTAAAATTTACAACAACTAAAGACCACTTACAAATAACAAAGCTACAAATTTTAAAAAAAATTCAGAGCTCTACAACTCTGGTGAAAAACTAGAGTTCGCTTTTCTAGGGTTTTACAATTTGCGCCACCATACCGCGGCATTTTCGGGCTCTGTGGAACTTTTTTGCTATAGTTTCTCCAAGGTTTTCTCGCCCATTGGGCGTCCCCTATATAATTTCCCCACCATCTTCCATCTTGGTTGTTTCAACCATGGCTGGAGATAGTGGAGATTTGAGCAATGGCATCACCGGCGAAGCTACCCAGGAAGTTCATTCTGAAAGTATTCCACAAGGCAATATTTCTCCACCTGATGTGGTTTTTCCCATTCCTAAATTTAATGCTCCATGTCAATGGGTTCGAGAAATTTTTTCTCATTGGGTATTTCATGGGCCGCATCCCTTCTGAAAACATGCCGAAATCTTGGGTGAACACCGTCTGGACCGATCATGGAGTCAGATTGGAAAGTGTTCAAAACATGACCAAGGGTTTCTTTCTCTTTCGCTTTTCTAACCTTGCTAATGCACCCAATATTCTGGCTAAGAAAGCCACTTTGTATGTTCGCAACTCACTACTTGTATTAACCCCATGGCAAAGGGACTTCGTGGTATCTGAATATACTGCCCTTAAAGTGCCTATCTGAGTTGAATTTCCTAGCCTTCCTTTTCCGTGTGTGCTTTTTTTTTGTCACAAATTTTCGTTTCTCTTAGCCGAGTTATTTTCCTTGAAGCCAAAATGTTTTACCATGCTTGCAATCAGAAGTGATTTTGTGCTAAGATTGATATCTCTCAAGACCTTCAGGAATTAGTGGATATCAAAATGGGTGAAAAACACTACTTTCAATGGGTTATGTATATCAATATTCCTAACACATACTTCCGATGTCGGGATTCCAATCAAAAGATCAAATAATTTCCTCTCGATGTGCTCCGAAGTTGTCCTATGACCAAAATAGCTCTTGAACCAGTCAAACCCCCTGAAAGAGTAAGCTTGGAAAGTTTCCAAAGGCCGGCGGAATAAGAGTAAATCCCAACAATCTAAGGCCTCTGGCTCTAATGGCCACAGGGAATTAGTTGTTAAGGAACAACCACATAATGTACATGCCAAACAGCCAATGAATACTACTAAAGAACCAACTGTCGCTGCCAACTCAGCCACCCCATTGCCAAAAAACTCTAGCACACCCATTACGGCATCAGTTGTCATGGACCGGTCAAATTCTTTTTATAATTTTACCATCCCTTGATTGGTGTCGTTACTCCTACCAAGAAAATCATAAGGACCTTCCAAATGGATGTGAATCCATTCATGTATCTCTCAAGAACATAGCCCAGATCAAAGTGTTGATTCCACCGAAGCATAGTACAACATTGAGTACACCAATTGGAAAAAAGTTGATTGCAGGATTTTTTTTATAGTACAACAACGCTCATTTCCATCAAAATCAATATGAATCCCTTGATGGCTTAGAGGATAGGGATATGGCTCTTGATCATCATTTCCCATGAATTATCTATCTTGGAATTTTCAAGATCTTACAGACTCTTGTCCTAAATATGTTGCGTGTGAAACTCAGAAAACAATGTGCAAATTTGGATGTTTTGTTTTTACATGAAGTAAAAATTATAGGTTACAAGTGGTTTGAAAATCCATTTGGCTTGACAACTTGGATTTCTGTAGCAATCATGAAGTAGGATGTAGGGGTTAAATTTCTCTTTTTTCTCCAAAATTGAAGCCTTTACTTATTAACCATGGTATCAACCCCACCAACCATACCATATGGGTCCTCTTTAATGTGGACTACCGCCCTTTTGGCCTCATTAATATTTATGCCTTGAACGATGTGGTGGAAAGGGCTGAACTATGGCGGTTGATCGCCAACTCCATTCCCTATGCTTACTAGGTAATAAGTGATGATTTTAATATGGTTAAATCACTTAATGATAAATGTGGCCACTTGGCTATGAGGTGGACACCTGGCAAAAGAGAAGCATGGTATTTCATGCGTAATAAATTTGGATATTTTGATCCTAACACATCTCGCTTTCCCACCTTTGAAACTTGGTATACGTGGACCAATCTACGTGGAGGGACAAATTGCGTTCTTAAATGGCTTGACACGGCCATGCTATCAGCTCAAGATAATTTTTTATTTTGATATAATTTATTCTATGCCATTAGAGGTCATGCCTAAATTTTTCCTTTTGGATTATTCTCTAATACAATTTCGTATCAACTGGCATGATGCACACCCCTTTTTTCATAAAGGAAAATTCTTTCTTAATACTTCCTTGATGCATCATGGCCCCACTATCTATCATATCAAGCATGTTTGGAATTTAATTCCATGACTCAGTCATTGCAAGTGATTTCATCCATCTATGAAAACCATCCGAATTCAGTGGTGGGAGAACGTGTTGACTCGGACAACAAGATTTATTAGAATCTACAACTGACAACTGGCAATAATTAGGCATAGCTCATACTTCGCTAATACCTCATCTCTCAGAGGGTGGGTGGTGGTGGCACTTCAAGTTGCAACACTTTGGCACCAAATCCAAATTGCAAACAATTACAATGTCAAGGGTGCACAGCTCTAGGCTCGGATGCACTGGCTCAAAATTAGAGATCAGGTTTCAAAAGAATTCTTTCTTTCTCTTAGATCTATAAAACCTTCCCAATAGATCCGAGCTATTATGGATGGCAGATTTCACATCACTGACCCACAACTTATGTTGCAAGCCTTTGTGCATCACTACAAGCTTGTGTTTCAATTTCAACAACCATCTGCAACTTGCCAACCTACTCTTGATCAATGTTTGGGTGTTGTGCCTAGCAAATTATCAGAGGTTCAAATGGTGATCTATGAGAAAATGCTCACCATTGAAGATCTTCATAAAGCCACCATGTAAATGGTTAATGATAAAGTGTAGGGATAAAAATGGATTCCCTTGTGAATTCTATTAAACCCTTTGGGATTCGGTCGGTCAAGACCTATTTTAGGTTTATCTTGAAGGTTTCTAGAAACATTCCTTAGGGCCACATGTTATTAAGGGAAACATAAAATTTATCCCTAAACAAGGAGACCCAGATGAAATTACCTATTATCATCTAATTACATTGTTGAATGTATCCTATAAAATCATTTCCAAAGCATTAGCTCTATGGGTTACACAATCTTTTGCCATCTATTTTTCAGCCAGAAAAAATAGGATTTATACAGGGACGATAAATCCTGGATAAAATCATTGTAGTGTTGGAAGGCATGGAATGGGGGGTCGCAAGTCTAATCAAGTTGTCATGTTTATCAAAATTGATTTTGAGAAGGATTATGATTGGATCGAATGGCCATTCATACTCTCCATGCTCCAAGCCATTGGCTTCGGTCCCCTTTATATTCAATCTATCAATATGCTTTTTGCGGATGCTTATACTCATATCTCTATCAATGGCCTCATCTTGGAACCTTTTGGAATTTTTTGTTCTATTAGGAAAGGATTCCCTCTTTCCCTTGCACTATATGTGCTTGTGGCTAAAGTTTTTTGTTATCTGTTAGCTCATGCCAAAGCACAAGGTCTTGTTCGCGGAATCTCGCTTCCTGTTGAGCCCACTTCTCAACTTCTTAATGGGAATTTTGTGAATGATTCCTTTATTACATTCAATGAATACAAAACCAACATTTGTAATGCTATGTAATGTTTGGATGTTTTCTGCTTATGATTTGGATCATCCATTTAATGGCAAAAAACCCATTGTTATCGGTAATCTTTCCTTCCTGTGCCTATTTGGCTTGCCACCTTTGAATGGAAAATCCTGACACATGGCGAGATTTTTAAATTCTTAGGTATTCCTTTCGATTTTCAAGCCTCCCTGGCCGAGGTTTGGTTATATTTCATTCAATGGGTGGAAAAAAAATTTGGATTATTGGATCTTCGGACCTTTATCTCTAACTGTCGAATTGCAAATATGTTCCAAAGTTCTTACGACTACACATGTTTACTACTCATTGTGTTTGGTTCCTGTACGATGGAAAAGTGATAAGCGAGTGTGGGAATCTACAAGTAACTCTTCCTCACACCCGAACTCCCGAGGTTGTGCTGAGACAGCCAGTGGGGATGGAATACGTGTGGGATGTAAACAAACTAGCTAGGCAATCTTATGTCTTCGATGCGCACTAGTAGAAACTATGAATCTTAAGGTAAAGAAGGCCCTCCTAACCTGAAATGGTGTGATGGATCAATCAGAAAGGATGACTGCTCGAAGGCTCCAATCAATATCGAGCTCTGGTGTGATTCAGTCTATGGGTTGTGGGATACGTGGAAAATGACCTGGGATATTTTCGTGTATGTCTCCAGACAGGGTCATACGGTGAATGATGGGTATAGTGGACTTTATGGGCGATTGTCTGGTCTAGTCCATAACTCCTTAGATTTATTAGCTACTATGTCTAACAAGGATAATTGTTCGATGATGATAGGTGGAAGTGGAGTAGATCTGAATACTAATGTGCGTAAGCCAGCATCTATATCTGATTTACCTGTTGAATTCATTGGGTTGTGGGATTTGTGGGTTGTAACCATAGACTCGTGGTTGTTGCGGACCTGTTATGGTCATGTGCGGAATCAATCCCTAATTCTTAGTACCTAATAGTCACATGCTTTTCCGGCCTCTATATTCAGAATTAATAGTTGTGCGACCTTCTCAGAGTATCTTACAGGCGTTCGTGCAACTTGAATTCTTAAGCTAGTATCTATGTTTGTGAGAGTATCTCCTATGTCTGGCTGTGGGACCAAAGGATCACAAGCCGAATGTTTTTCTCTCTTTTAAGCCCTTCTACAGTCATGCGCATATTTATCTAGAGTAATTTGTAGTTTGGCTGATTTGACCAAAATGTGTGTGCTTGGTCATCTTCTACGTTTAACCTACTCAACTGCGAGCTAATCTGTTGTAAGTCTATTGTTGTTCAGAAGACTTGGATTCTAAGATTTTGATCTATGTCGGTTATTGCTATGACGAGATTGGGTTAAGACATGATTGGCTCGAATATGTATTCTCTGGGTTCCCTAGGTCCCGTGATTTTCATGCAAAAGGAAATTATACAAATCTAACTAATGACAGAATAATTTAACTGCGAAAGATATGTCTATGTATATTCCTAAATTTGATAGCTTATTGATAAACTAATGAACAAAATTTAAAGAATAATTATCTAATATATCTAAAATTGACAACTAAACTAATAATGCAATCAAAAACAAAAAAGCAACTGAGTATAGCTACTTGTTTGTGCAGTTTATAGATCTATTCTAATTAACCTGATAATTGATCTACTCTATTTGAAAGACTCTCGATCCTACCTCAGAAGTGAGGAATGAATCATAGTTTCTCAGAAACTATCAACCCTCACAGCTTCCCTGGCAATATCGAAAGTGAAACTAGCTGAAATGAAGTGATTGACTACTTTATTTGATATTTTTTAACTATAATTTTGAAAGCTTGAACCTGGATTTTGAAGAACAGTGGTGAATCCGACGGTGTGTGGGGATTTGTCCCCTTAGTGTGATCTCCCCATTCCTTCGTGCTCACGTGGATCAAGAAAAGCGTGTAACACTAGGATCAAAAAAAGTAGATATTGGAACAAAGGAAGCTTAGGATGCAGACTGAATACAATGCCAGTAGGAGAGGGATAGCGCAAGAGTACAGAGCTTGGCTTATGCAATTCCTAGCGGGATTTATTGCGAGTCATGCAACATAAAATGTCCAGAACCTGAAACTATCTTGTTTGACGAGTAAAACCTGCAACTTTAATGGCTTCCTACTGAAAATTAAATTATTCTACTTCAATGGATTGTATGAAGTAATGATAGCACTTGCACAAGATGGATATGTCGCTTTCTAATAGAAAAATAACACTAACTAAGCATGCAATGAACAAAACTATGAATCCTAAGAAAAATGAAAGACCAAACTATTGAAATGAGAAATTTAGAGGAAAATTTGACGGGCCATTTTCTTGAGCACAAGCCAACTATTTATAGCATTTGCATTTACCCAAAGGTAAAAACCAGATTGATCTCTTAAACCATAAACAATGCTAAAACACTATTCTAGGGAACCAGAATCATTAATGCAAGCCAAAGGCGGTGAAAAAAAATTGGTAAACGTTGAAAATTACGTGAGTCGCGTTTAAAAGAGCATTCTGGAAAACGCGTGAAGGACCCGCCGCCCTGACTGGGCGGCGGTCACGAGAGCGCCACCCAAGTAGGTCGGCGGTTTCGTAACTGAAGAGTAAAATGCAAAGAAAAGAGGGGAAAAGAGAACAACAAAGCACACAGGGGCTAAGCGGGGCATGCAGGATGTTAACACAGACTTGGGGAGCTTTTCTGGATCTCGAACACCTTGCGAGGAGACCTGTATCATCATTTGGGCACCTGTCACGTTGTTCCGGCTGTGCAGTACCCCACAATTTTTGGTACATACATATTACCCTCTCAGAGAATCGTTTTAGCTATGAAGAGGCGTAAAATGGTGGGTCCGAGTATGGCAGTCCTAAAATGGGAAGTTAGAATTTATACCTGATATGTCCGTGTGTTCGAAATGACACCATCCAAAATTCCCACCACCTATAAAATGAAAAAGAGAACTGAAGTGCATATAGACAAAATAGATTGGAAAATAAATACTAAAATAATATGAAATGAGGACGTACCATTTGTGCGGGGATAATAACTTACCTCCATTGGCGCTCAAAACCTGTGGAAAGGGTATTCAAAAACAAGTCAGGTTTCTATATATGAAAAAGTGGGCCCATTTTCCTATTCATTTGCACATGTTGATTTGGTTGATTTTAAGCTCTGGGACCCACGGTGACAGTTTCTGACGAGAGTAGAGTGAAAACGTTCATGACGAGATAGTGATCATGCCTCCGTGAGCGGAACACCGATCCGTGAGATCACAGGTTAGTTTTTCTCAATTTACCGTTTTTACCCCCAAAATTTTAAAATGTTAAAATCTTTGTCATGGGGGGGTTATTTTTGAAAATGTTAGTTTTTAAAAGGTCTATCTAGGGGGGGCGCCTACTGGGTAGGCTTTTTTTTTTAGTCAAAATAGTCCTTTTTTTACATTTTTAAGTGTTTTTAGGGCACATGACCCGTGTGGCTTTTCGGGACACGACCGCCGCCTTGGGCAGGGTGGTGGTTACACAATCACCGCCCTGTTCAGGGTGGCGGTTACAAAATCACCGCCTTTGAGGCGGCAGTCCTGCACAGAATGCACAAACAACACCTTTTTGAAGTTAATTGTGTATTTTTAGCATTCTTATGTTTTTTTTTAATTTCATTTGGATGCTAACTTGCTCTGTTTTGTGTGTTTTTGGGTGTATGCAGGTGAGGGAGGAATATATTCGATGGAGCCAAGTGAGAGAGGTGTGACTGGCTCCCAGCAGTATTAGATGCCCTTTCGCAGGATGAGGAGGACACTCTTCCGAGGGCTGGTATACTGCGTATATCACGGGTTCCACATGTTGCACCGTCCAGTCACATACTTTGTTACTTATTTTCATATTGGGATGTTGATCGAAACACATTCCGATTACTAGGGGTCCGAGGTGAGTGGACCATTACTTTGGAGGATGTTTACCGTATCCTGGGGGGTCCCAATCATCGGGAGACAACTTACCCTTAAGACAGCAGGTTCACAGGCTCAGATAGCACAATGGGCCTCTTACATGGGAGATGCAGTTATCTCCACTGGTTCGAAGAAGGGGGTGAGGGTCTGATCTATTCCTAGCCTGCCCATCCCCTTGATTCATCAGGCCATTATGGGGATCCTTGCCTCGAGATTGATCAGGGACAAGGGAGGACACACTTTATTATATTGTTGGTCCCCCATCATTGCACAAATTGAGGGACATGGCCGGATTTATGCCTGGGGAGCCGACATACTTGGGACTACCTACCATGATTTGTACAGGGTGGTCCATTCACAGGGGCAGTCTTTGAGCCATCCGACCCTGGTTATGATCTGGGTCTATGAGCGCTTCATCGCCTATGGTAGAGGTGTAGAGGTGGCAGATCCCAGAGTTATGAGGGCAGCCAGATGGACAGACATGTCGGTGCTCAGAGCACCTCACCAGCTAGTTGCTTCCTTGAACACTGATGACATGGAGGCCACACCGTATCAGCCCATGGCAGGTTTATGGGGTGAGGAGGCTCTTACTTTGATTTCCTTCTCCACCACAGGGCAGCTTGTTGACAGGGTAGGGAGGGTGGAGATACATCCTTTTGGCTGATTTCCTCAGCAGTTTGGCCTGCCTTACATGGGTATGCTTCCCTCGGTGGTGCCATTATATAGATCAGTTTGAGAGGCCAGGGGAGGTCCTAGAGGCCGGGGTTGGATAGTTGTTACTCATGGTGTTCCTATTGTAGCTAGGCGGGTAGTACGTGCTCGAGGGAGAGTCAGTGCTCCTCAGGAACCCTTACTTTAGATTGCCGTCGGTCCCACCCACAGCAGCGATGACCCCATTGACATAGACTCTGAGTCTGAGGATTTCACAAGGGGAGAGACAGAGGAGGAGACCGAGGCTGAGGCTAGCGAGTTAGGTGGAAAGGAGGACAACGATCCTGAGTGGCATGACACTCAGGATATTTTACAGGCAGAGAGGGTAGAGCAAAGCACAGAGAGGGTGACTCTGGTTTCAGAGGAGCCACTCTCCCAGGGCCTTCGTGGGGAGGATGAGTCTGTAGTGGGACGCTATGTTGCTCTAGCCATGGGAGGAGTACCTCAGTCAGTGGCGGCATCCATAGCAGGTGCTGACCCTAGGGATCCCTCTTGGAGGCCTGGAGATCCGAGTGATTTTTCATCCTTCTCTTTTAATGTTTGCCTCAAGTTAGGATTCCCTTAATTGCTATCTCTCCCTTTGTTTACATCTATTTTTATCTCTTCATTATTTCTAATTTGTTTTCTCCTTTGTTTTCAGAGACCGCCGATGAGTGGCGAGACCTGATTCACCGGGTATGCACTGATACCCTGATGATCCCTATGAAAAAGACCCGTGCAGAGCTGTCTGTGGATGTAGGGGAGCCTTCAGCAGCTGGCAGACATACCGACGTATTTTTCCCTGTCTGGCATGTGGCCAGGATGGTATCTACCCTCCGCACTGAGCTGGTAAGGTATAGGACAGCAGAGCACCTTATGAGGAGTCATTCTCATGGCAAGACTGCAGTTGCCCCTTGGGATCGTGAGCCCTCCGTGCACTCAGAGCGTCGGTGTAGCTAGAGTCCTAGGCATGGGCATGCACCCTTAGAGGGATCTCATAGGGGTTGAGAAGCCACTTGGCTCTCTTGGACTATTTTTATGATGTATTTTATATTTCCCGGGCTCTTTGAGCATTTTGACCATGCTTAGTGCATGATGACATTGTACAGGAATTTTGACCATTTATATATATATATACTCTTTTCAGATCATATTCTTGGTATTATGACTTTGTTTCCGTTTCCATTTCCATATGCAAACTATGATATTATGTTTATATATCTTTCAGAATATATGCAATGGAGAACAAATAATACAAATGTTAACTTTCTTTTTGTATTTCATGATTCTGATATATGATAATGTAAACACAATGTGATTTTGAATTTTATTTTCTATAAGCAATTTTTGATACTTCATATTTGTTTTGACAAAGTGTGATGATAAACCAGTATGATGAGTAGATAAACTTGCCCCACTCCTAAGTCCACACAACTAGTAAGATGCAAGGGCTTATCACTGGGAGCTAGAAATGGCACAAGTTATGAAATGTGTTGAAATGATAGTGATGAAAGATAGACAAAGCTTTAGTGGAACCAAATTAGGATGCTACATGCCTACTCTACTCGAGTGACTCCATAGTTTGGGATGCAACTTGCTTTGCAGTTTATCTAGACTTAGATCCGTAGATGGCCACATGGTAGACAAAATTTGGGTTTCAAGGTTTTGAACTCTCTTGGAATTTTGGACATCTGATTCATTTGTTTTTGACTCAAGATTTCAAGATTTGCATTTTTTTCTTATGACCTTTAACGTTTATTTGTCAAGAGGACCCCCTACACCTTGCCCCATGCTACCAGTAAGAAGCATGGGTTTATCACCGTGGGCAAGGCATAGGTGAGTAAGGGCATTCCCATCCTTTCCCAACCCTACGTCACTAGTAAGAGATGCAAGCTCATCACCAAAGGTTGGTGGGGCAAGGAAATGTGTAAAATTAAAATTTTCTATTTGATCTATATTTGACTTGTTTACTTGAGTAAAATGTCAGTATGTTCTTACTTCCAAAGAGATATACGTATGGGATAGATGCGACACAATGAATCTTCTAGAACAGACCATAGGAAAGACACCTATCCTAGGAAGAAACCAAAAGTGAGAACAAACCCGCAGATCTTGGTATGGTTACCGTTAAGACTTTTTCATATCTAGCTTTATGTGATGAAATGATTCTGAAACAGTTGATTATGTCATGGAAATGGAGAAGTATGATTAGAGTGTTTATGCCAATACCATCAGAAGCTTTGTAATGAATTGCTTTGAGAATGAATTTCTTGATCACAAAATTGTACAAAACAAGTGAACAAAATGAACATAACTATATGAAGATGTAATGTAGATATAATTATAGAAATAATGCTGGCCGCTTATGCGTATAATCGTTTAAGGTGTAGAGAATTGACTGTTTTGCCAAATTCCTCACCTTCTAGTGTATATAAGAGATATGCACCATTTCCATAGTCTCTTGTGACTCAGTATGGGCCCAACCATTTGGGCTGGAACTTCCTTCCTTCGCCGGTCTTTTTATTGATCTGGCTGTCTAGCCTTAGAACTAGATCACCTTCATATATGTCTCATTCATAGACCTTCTTGTTATACTGCCAGCACATCCGGTCAGCATAGACTCTATGCTGCTATTCAGCATCTAACCTAGCTTCATCTAGACTTTCTAGCTGGGAGAGACATGCTTCTCTATAAGAGTCTTCATCTAGAATCCCTTGTAATGAGATACGGAGACTGGGTATTTCAACCTCAAGTGGGAGAACTGCTTATGCCCTGAATACCAAGGAGAAATGAGTCACTCCTTTTGGTGTTCTTATTGAAGTTCGGTGGTCCCACAAGGCCGGATATGACTTCAAATGCCAATCTCACTTATTTTCTTTCACATTTTTAAGGAGAATGGCTTTTAAAGTTTTTTTTGTCGCTTCAACCTGTCCATTGGCTTGAGGGTAGTACAGGGAGGCCGTATGATGGCTTATTTTAAATTTATTGCACAATTCGTGAACTTCGTCATTCTTAAAACAAGTCCCATTATCCGAGATAATGATTTGCGAGACACCGTATCTGCAAATCATTTGGTTCAAAATGAACTTGGAGATTACAGAACCCGGTATGGTAGTAAGAGGCATGGCCTCTACCCACTTGGTAAAATATTCGGTGGCCATGATTATGAAATTATGGCCATCTGTAGACGAGGGAGAGAATTTCCCTATCAAGTCTAGGCCCCGCGTAGAAAAGGGCTATGGAGTAACAATTGGTTGTAGAGCTTGTGTCGGCATGTGGATCTCGTGGGAGAATTCTTTGCACTTATGACACCTTCGTACAAACTCTACTGCGTCGTGTTCTAGAGTAGGCCAGAAATAGCTCATCCAATGTATTTTACGAGTGATGGCATGGCCACCAAAGTGGCCTCCACGCATTCCACCATGAGATTCGTGGAGAATCTTCTTGGATTCTTCTGTGTCAACACATCTTAGAAGCATTCCATCGAATGCTTTACGATAGAGCACTTGCTCTATAATGACATATTTAGCTACAATAATGCGTAACCACCTTCTGGATATGCATGGTCCATGATATAATTAATAATATCAGCATACCAAGGACACTCAGAGATAGGAGGTCTGGTTTCGATGTAGTATATGCATTCATCAGGAAAGTCCAGATCTACTAGATTGCCTCCGTCTAGTGGGTTATCGGCTAACTAATCTGCAATGATTTGTCCCTTGATGGATTTCTGATTTACAAATGTTAATTCTAATTCCCCCATTAAAAATATAAAACATCCAACCTTCTTAGACAAGGACCCTTGTGTGAGGAAAGTTCGTAAATGGTTTGTTTTTACAATGACCCTTGTTTCTTGATTTAGCATATAATGTCTTAAGCGTTTGGTTACAAAAATTATGGCAAGGCATTCTCGTTCTTCCTGTGTATAACATGTTTCATAGTCGAGCAATGTTCGGCTAATGAAATAGATCACACGTTATCTTTTTTCATCGTCTTCCTGAGCCAGCATACAGGCTAGCGAGACATTGGTAGCTCGTGAATATAAAATTAATGGGTTATTTGGCTTAGGTGGCATTAGCGTAGGTGGTGATAACAATAAATGCTTAACTGCATTGAAAGCTTCATTGCAGCCTTCAGTCCAATCAATACTATAATCTTTCTTGAGTAAATTGTTGATTGGATGAATGGCGAAACTTAAGTCAGGGATGAATCTCCGGATTGCACCAAGCTTTCCGAGAAATGACCTGATTCCAAATTCATCCGAAGGTGGGACCATTTCGAGAACAACCCTAATTTTGGTTTGGTCAACATCGATCCCTCGTGACGATATAATGTATCCTAGGAGCTTCCCTCCTATTACACCAAAGAAACATTTTTCTGGATTTAGCGTGACTCCATATTCTATCAGACGTGAAAGAATGACGCGAAGTACTTCCAGATGGTCACAATGCTTCTTGGCCTTGGCCAACAAGTCATCTACGTAGGATTCCACAATTTTATGAATAAGATCATGAAATATATATGTCATAGCCCACTGGTATGTAGCACCAGCGTTCTTGAGACCAAATGGCATAACAACATAGCAATAGGTTCCCCAAGGAGTTATAAACGTGGTCTTAGTTTGGTCTTGTTTGGATATTCTGATTTGATTGTATCCTAAGAATCCATCCATGAGAGACAAAAGTTCAAATCCAGCTGTTGCGTCAACAATGATGTCTATGGATGGTAACGGGAAGTCGTCCTTAGGACATGCCTTGTTAATGTCTCAGAAGTCTATGCAAATGCATATCTTCCCATTCTTTTTGAGAACAGGAATGATATTAGATACCCACTGAGAGTAATTTACTAGTTTGATGAATCCCACTTGGAGGAGTTTTATTACCTCCTCTTTCACCATGAGAGCTACCTTGGGTTTCATTGGTCTTGATTTTTGTTTTATCGGCTTTGCATCTAATTTAGTGACGAGGTTATGTACCGCAATGTGTGGTGCAACCCCTATCATTTCTTTATAATTAAATGCAAAAGCCTTTTGATGTTCCTTGAGGATTTGAGTGTGTATTTCTACTTCTGATGGAGTTAACGAAGATCCTAATTTCAATATCCTTGGTTCATCCTTTGTTCTGATATTAATATCGATTGTTTCTTTGATTAAAGAAGCGTTACCTTCTTCAAACTCAGGTGGGGCTGGAGGTAATCCCATATTGTCTCCGTTCTCCACTGTGTATATGCTGAGGTCTTTTGTGGGAGAAGGTCTGTCATGAGGTTTCCGAAGTAGGAAGATGAATGCAGGATTAAGGACAAATCTATCACATGATGGGTGAGATGTAATGCTACATAGGCATTTAAGTAATCAAGAGTGGTTGTATCACTATCAATGTGGTCTAGGATAGTAGATTTGTTCTCATCTCTATTCGTTAAAAGAGGGTTTGACATTGTTTTTACCAACGCCTCAGTACAAAGGGATACCATGAAATGGGTATCTTCCAACTCACTGTTTGGAGTGAAGCGTGATGCTGAGGTTGCTACCGAATCAGCGAGAAGATTTTGTTCTCGCGGGATTGCTTCAATTGATATGAAGTCAAACTCCTTGCTTAAATTTAATGCAGCTGTTTTGTACAGCTGTAAGTGCTCGACTCTGGTTTCATACACCTCAGAGACTTGGTTTGCTACCAATTGTGAGTCTCCTAATACCTTGATGTTATTAACACCGATCCTCTTAGCTAAGATGAGGCCAAGGAGGAGGGCTTCATACTCAACGCCGTTGTTTTTACATTCAAAATTTAGTTTAAAGGAAAATGGTAGGATTTTTCCCTCAGGAGAAGTAAAAATTACACCTACCCCAGCTCCGTAATGACATTTAGCTCCATCGAAATGGAGAGTCCAATATTTAGCTTGGAATACGGACGTTGGGATATTTGTTGTGTTAACATCTTCTACTTCCACCATGCAGAGATCCTCTGCTAGAAGAGAACCAACACTTAGGGTATATCCCATGCCTACAGAATCAAACAGTAGTAACATTGGTAGATCTTTCTCTAGTAACTAAACAATTCTTGCAGTAGTTCCTAATGATACTGTTTCTACAATGTTAGCCTCATCCTTAAGGGTTAGAATTGTCTTGACTAGGCTCATAGTCTCAAGATCTGTTGTAGGTACCAACTTTTCCTCCGGTTTTGTGTCGGTGGGTTTATTAAGTTGGTTTTTTGGGAGTTCAAACTCTGAGTGAATGCCTGGTCTTTTCTTTAAGTTAGACAGGTGTATATCGAATAGTTTTGGATCACCTTTGGCTACGAATATCTTTCCTAAGTGCATGAATCTTACTTCTTGAAATAACGTAGAAGGAATTGCCTTCATACGGTGTATCCATGGTCGGCCAAGGATCATATTATAGTTGGTTTCCTAATCTATGATATAAAACTCAGTCAGGATTGTTTTGGGTCCTAAGGTGACCGGTAGTATTATAGTTCCAATCGACGTGGCTTTAAGGCTATCATAGCCTCTTAGTGTATTTCGAGTCGTGGAACAATTCATTTCTCCATACCCTAGCTTTTGAAGAAAAGAGAAGGGAACTATGTTAACTGCTTCCCCATCATCAACCATCGTGCATTTCACACAATTGTTATAAACCCATACTTGAAAATATAAGGTTGGATCACCTCGGTGTGCAATCTCAGCGTCTGTTGGCATTTTGTTTATTTTGAATATAAACTCGGTATCCCTATCCCGCTGCCCCGAAGGGTGGTTATAAAAGTCTACATGGTTTACCTATGTTTCGGGAGGTGGAGTGATGTTAATTAAATGACCTAAACCTAATGCCTCTAAAAGAGCAGCCCTGTGGGTAGGAGAGTTCTGTAGTAAGTCCAAAAAAGAAATGTGCGAGAAGGTTTTTGTTAGATCACTAATTAAATCATAGGCACCCACGGGTTTTACTAATATTTGTTGGATGTTATCTGTCTCTGGTAGGTAACTTGGAATTGGCTAAGAGGAATACTCTCATGTCCTTGTTACAACTTCAACGGGTAATTCGGTGTCCAACTCCACTATACCGACTATCTTGGGTCGCGGCTGACTTCCTAATTGTGGCACAACTAATGGGTTTAGTGAAGTCAAGGCTTCATGATCATTATTTCCTATTATTACACTCTTGTTTGTCCCATTTGGATTTAATTTTTTGTTATTGTGATTTGGGAGAGGATCGTTGAAGATCTTGAGGGGAGAATTTTGAGGGGAAACTGCCCCTGTAAAAGTATTTGGCGTCGGTGATGCAGGTTCTACTAAGAACATATCTATGAAAAGTTGTCTTTGTTCTGGTAGACGTTGCATGAATTTATTATAATCACGGCACGTTCTAGTGTCATGGCCTCGAATCTTGTGGAAACCACAATACGAGTTAGGATTGTAATTCCTAGGTTGCTGGCTTGGTGTATATTGTGGCCAAAAACTCTGATCAAACCGTTTCCTATTAGGATTAAATTTTTGCATTTGCTTTTTTTGGTTTTGGTTTTGGTTTTGATATCTAGTTGAGTTTTGGCTTGGACCCTATGTAGGGTTTCACCGTTGTTGTTGTTGTTATGGATGATTAAAATACACTGCATTGATTGTTGGGGTAAAGTTGTTGTTTCGTTGGTTGTTTATTAGCGGTGGAGTATTCACAACATTTACCTTTTTAATCTGATCAGTTACTTCATCTGTTGTCACTCCGTGATTTTTATTAAGGATTTTAGGTCCTTGATTGACATTTGTGGTAGTAGGATAAGTTATATTATTTTGGTTAGAGGTGATTAACCTCCTGTTTGTTCCATTTTTCTTACAACCGCTATCTATTACCGCTTGATCTATTCGGAGAGTTCTCTCAAGTACTTCATCGTAAGTTATTAGTGGGAACTTCTGGACTTCTTCCTTTACTTCTCTACTGAGAGAATGAAGGAATAAATTACATAGTTCCATTTGGTCCATATTTGGAGCACTGGCTGAAGAATAAAGAACTGTACGCCACCTCTGGATGAAATGAGCGACAGATTCATTGTATTCCTGTTTAATGTGCAAGAAATCCCTAATTCATGTTCTTAATAGTTTGTTCAAGTCAAATGCTTTAATGAACTCTGAAACGAGTTGTTTAAACGAATGGATGGAAGCCTCGGGTATTCTATAATACCAATCGAGAGCAATGCCTTCCAAGGTTTTGGGGAATATTTTAGCAACAACCCCATCCTAAAGGAGTAGTTCTCAAATGGTTGTGGTGTAAGCCTTGATATGTGCATTCAGGTCTCCCTCACCTTTGTATTTGGGCAAATCGGGAAGAGATCTTGGAAGCATGATGCTTCATATGGTGAAATCTAAAGGCTCTTTTAAATATTCTGAATAAGTCCCCATTGCATAGCTTTTGACCATTGATGGTGCTTGCTGAGGGAGTGGCGGTGGAATGGGTTGTTGATATGGCGTAACGTATGCATTGGCAGGGGCATAAGGAAACTCCTATGTTTAAGCAACCATGCCGGGAGAGGAGAACATATCCCCTTGTGGTGATTTGGAGTACATGTTTAAGTATGAAGGGGTATTGTCCAGGAATGGATTATTTTGTACTAGACCGGGAGGTATCAGAACGGTTTTAGAAATGGCGGTTCTAGTTGGCGTTTGCTGTGAATATTGAGGAGGCATGCCCAACGTGCCTATTCCTATGAGGAGGTCTACTTGGCTAGGATGGTGTGGAGGATTATATTTTCCTACTTGCATGAATTGAGGATGGTGATTTTCTTGAGCAAGTTCTTACCCCCTAACTTTTTCTACTAAAGTTGAAATGACCTCATTTGGGAAGTCGCGATATTTTGCCTTAGTGGCATTTGTTGTATATCCTGATGTTGTATAGGCATGTGATATCCCTCTATGAAATGATTGTCGCCCTGCCAAGTTTCCCTGAGGGCATTTCCCATATGTAGTGGCATGGAGATATTTTCTTGAAAAGAGACCTCGGGTTGTGTTTGTAAACTCTCTATGGGTGGGTATATACTCCGAGAGCGTTGTTCATTCCTGGCATAACATACTGAATGTTCATCATCTAAAACTAGGTATGGGTCTGATTGTATACTAATTTTTGGTCTAAGTAGTACCTGAGGAGATGAACCGGGTTCTCCTGTGAACGTCATATTGCTCGAGCCTGAAGGCTCTGTTTGTTGTGTTTGAGCAAGCTGATCCAACTCCTCTGTTTGGAAAGATGAGCTATATCTGATCCTTGGAGGTGGAGTTTGTGTTGACAATCGGTTGTCTAAATAATTGTCACCCCATACTGAGAGCGAGGGTGATGACTGTCTATTTAGTTGAGCGTAGTATGCCTCAAGACTTAAGAGAGGTCTGCCATATGCATAGAATCCCGACATATTCGGGGGGTATACAAATACCCGCAGAATAATGTGAAAGAGAGAAGGTGGGTGAAGAAATAAAAAATAAAAGGACTGGTTCTTTCACGTCAAGTTCACCAATTTTGTTGGTGAAGCTGATGTGAAGGAAAATGAGGTGGAAAAGATGAAAAGTATACTAATTGGAAGAACAAGTAGAAATAAGACTCTAAATCAGAAGGTTGCGTGTTCGTTTCATGTCGGTTTCACCAATTTTGTATGATGGAAAAGTGACAAGCGAGTGTGGGAATCTACAAGTAACTCTTCCTCGCACCCAACCTCTCGAGGTCATGCCAAAAAAGCTGGTGGGGATGGAATACGCGTGGGATGCAGACAAACTAGTTAGGCAATCTTATGTCTTCGACACGCACTAGTGGAAACTGCGAATCTAAGGCAAAGAATGCCCTCCTAACTTGAACTCGTGTGATATATCGATCAGCAAGGATGACTGCTCGAAAGCTCCAATCAATATCGAGCTCTGGCATGATTCATTCTATGGGTTGTGGGATACACAGAAAATGACCTAGGATATTTTTGTGTTTGTCTCCAGACATGGTCATACGGTGGATGATGGGTATAGTGGACTTTACGGGTGATTGTCTGGTCTAGTCTAGAACTCCTTAGCTTTATTAGCTGCTACGTCTAAAAAGGATAATTATTCAATGATGATAGGTGGAAGTGGAGTAGATCTAAATACTAATGTGTGTAAGCCAGCGTCTATGTCTGATTTACCTGTGAATTCGTTGGGTTGTAGGATTTTTGGGTCACAACCGTAGACTCGTGGTTGTTGTGGACCTGCTATGGTCATGTGCGGATCAATCCCTAATCCCTAGTACCCAATAGTCATATGCTTTTTCAGCCTCTATATTCAGAATTAATAGTTGTGCAACCTTCTCAGAGTATCTTACAAGCATTCGTGCAACTTGAATTCTTAAGCTAGTATCTATGTCTGTGAGTGTATCTCTTGCGTCTGGTTGTGGGACCAAAGGATCACAACCGAACATTTGCTCTCTTTTAAGCCCTTCTACAGTCATGTGCATATTTATCTAGGGTAATCTGTAGTTTGGCTGATTTGACCAAAACGTGTGTGCTTGGTCGTCTTCTACGTTTAACCCGCTCAACTGCGAGCTAATCTGTTGTAATTCTACTGTTGTTCGGAAGACTTGGATCCTAATATTTTGATCTATGTCGGTTATTGTTGTGACGAGATTGGGTTGAGGCATGATCAGCTCGAATATGTATTCTCTAGGTTCCCTAGGTCTCGTGATTGTCATGCAAAAGGAAATTATACAAATCTAGCTAATGACAGAATAATTTAACCTGCAAAAGATATGTCTATGTATATTCCTAAATCTGATAGCTTATTGATAAACTACTGAACATAATTTAAAGAACAATTATCTAATATATCTAAAATTGACAACTAAACTAATAATGCAATAAAAAACAAACAAGGAAACCGAGTATAGCTACTTGTTTGTGCAGTTTATAGATCTATTCTAAATAACCTGATAACTGATCTACTCTATTTGAAAGACTCTCGATCCTACCTCAGAAGTGAGGAATGAATCATATTTTCTCATAAACTATCAACCCTCACAACTTCCTTGGCAATATCGAAAGTGAAACTAGCTGAAATGAAGTGATTGACTACTTTAATTGATATGTTTTAACAAGAATTTTGAAATCTTGAACCTGGATTTTGCATAACAGTGGCAAATCCGATGGTGTGTGTGGCTTTTTCCCCTCAGTGTGATCTCCTTGTTCCTTCGTGCTCACGTGGATCCAGAAAATCATGTAACACTAGCATCAACAAAAGTAGATATTGGAACAAAGACAGCTTAGGATGCAGACTGAATACAATGCGAGTAGGAGAGGGATAGCGCAAGAGTACAGAGATTGGCTTATGCAATTCCTAGCGGGATTTATTGCTAGTCATGCAACATAAAACGTCCATAACATGAAACTATCCTGTTTAATGAGAAAAACCTGTAAATTTAATGGCTTCCTACTGAAAATTAAATTGTTCTACTTCAATGGATTGTATGAAGTAATGATAGCACTTGCACAAGATGGATATGTGGCTTTCTAATAGCAAAATAACACTAACTAAGCATGCAATGAACAAAACTATGAATCCTAAGAAAAATGAAAGACCAAACTATTGAAATGAGAAATTCAGAGGCAAATTTGAGGGGCCATGTGCTTGAGCACAAGCCAACTATTTATAGCATTTGCATTTACCCAAAGGTAAAAACCAAATTGATCTCTTAAACCATAAACAATGCCAAAACACTATTCCAGGGAACCAGAATCATTAATGAAAGACAAAAGTGGTGGAAAAGAACTGGTAAACGTTGAAAATTATGTGAGTCACGATAAAAGAACATTCTGGAAAATGCGTGAAGGACCACCACCCTGAGCAGGGTGGTGGTTACAGGACCGCCACCTTGACTGGGCGGCGGTCACGAGACCATCACCCAGGTAGGGTGGTGGTTTTGTAACTGAAGAGAAAAACACAAAGAAAAGAGGGGAAAAGAGAATAACAAAGCATGCAAGGGCTAAGCGGGGCATGCAGGATGTTAATGCATACTTGGGGAGCTTTTCTGGATCCCGAACACCTTGCAAGGAGACCTGTATCATCATTGGGGCACGTGTCACATTGTTCCGGCAATGCAGTACCCCAAAATTTTGGGTACGTATAGTTACTTCCAAATCTTACATCCAGAAGCTAGAAAAACTACTCAAAGCTTTTTTATGGGATAATCCTTCTATAGGAAAAGGTTTTCATTTGGTAGCCTTGGACATTTGTTGCTTTCCTCAAAATTTTGGGGCTCTCAACCTTATTCATATTCAACGCCAAGGGAAAGCTATTTGCATTAAATGGATTATCAAAAGCATTACTGGCCAAGTAGCTTGAAAAGTTCTTATATATAATGGTATTCCTAAAGGTTCCCCTTATGGCCACCCTACGTGGAAAGGATTGGGGTTTTTCAATTTTCTCATTACCCTAGCATCTGTAAACATTTTTGGCACCTTTGTGCTTAAGAGTATTTAGAAACCTTGGGAATGTATTAAGCCATGGATTTTTTGGAATGGGGATGGCTTTCGAAATGGGATTTCTATCAATAACCAATCTCTTTGGTGGTCACTGATTTTTCGATCTCAAGATAAGTGTTTATCAGAGGTATCGGGAATCTTTGCACTCAAATTATTCAATCATGGAATTCACATCATTGAGGAATTCTTCATCAAAACTACTCAATCCTGGTTCTCTTAGCCAAATTTCAAAACTATATTTCAGCTTTCCAACCAGGACCAAGATACTTTTACTATTGTGATCAATTTAGTTCCTAACCACATGTTGCATAAGATTGTTGTGCATTCCTCTCACCCATGGTGGATGGATTGGAAGTTGTAAAAAGATACCCCGTTCTATAATTACAAAGCCAACAAAGTCTATCGTTGGCTCTCGCCTCATTTACCCATGGTAAATAAACTTAATACACGTTGGGGAATTCATTCCACACTTTCTACCTGGAATATGCAATTCAAAATTATTTGGACTCTATGTGTGGAGCCAGAGATTGCTCATTTCATTTGGTGTATTCTTTACCAAGGCTTTCCTATCATGGTTCATCTTGTTCAAATGGGGATCCCAGCTCCCAAATATCCTTTCTGTGGTCATCTGGAAAAAATCATGTATGTTTTCTAGTTTTTTCCCAAATCTCAAAATGCCTAGAACTAGATACATTCTTTTTTCTTTCCTTTTACGGCCTCATTGCTTCACTTGGCAGCATGTCCTTTTGGGACATAATCCCAAGATTCTACCTATGTTCACCCAAATTTGGCATGATTTCAAAGGGGATATTTTGTTTTGGATATGGAAAGAAAAGAATTATTTTTTTCTTTGCTAATTTTGCAGTTGATCAATATTTCTTTGTTTATAATAAATATATGGTGATGTCCAATGTGTGTCTGTAGATACAAATTCAAGACAAAAAGGTTTCAGTAGAGGTGGACCACCTCCTGACCCTTCTACACCACTCAGGGGAAGCCCCATGTAATGTTTCTTGAGTGCCTTCATCTCCTACCAGGAGCCCCTCACCTTCTACCCGCGGGGGCTGGCGCATCCAGTCTCAGCGTCGTGATTTCCGTCACACTCACCACTCCCCATGCATGTTGTATCAGCATAGTTACTCACCAGCTCGCTGCCATGGTCAGGGCTCATCGCCGCATTCATCAGATTTCCAGTAGGGTTGGGGATCGGTACCTCATCAACATGGGTGGGGCTCTCCTTTTTTTGCTACTGCACATCATGATACTTTGCGCCTGCCGCATAAACTACCACCACTAGAAAAATTCCCCCCGCCTCATCCTAACCATTCCTACTCGTGGGGAAGTGGACCTGGAGGAAGAAGTTGTTGTTGGTTGGGAACTTCGAGATGCTAGAAAGGACTTACCTAGTTTGGGGTGGTTGAATGATCATGATCCGCCCACCTCAGGCATGTTTTTTGTTGCTGCTAGATTGTTTTTTTGTCTACTTTTAGGATGTGCCTATATTTTGTACTCTCCTCAGCTCGGCCTAGTTTGACTCGCATTTCTTTAGGCTTGGACTAGTTTTGTTTGTGTTTTTTGGGTGGGCTCTCATACTGCCCTTTTTTTTTTTAAAGTTATCTTGTATCTTATTGAATCAATATAATATAATATCCTTTTCATAAAAAAATGTACAAAAAAACAAAACCATTGGCCTAGTTTTTTGGGTGCAAGCGAGGGCAGAAATGAAGCTTGGATGACATGACTACAGGTGTAGAATGGTTGAATGGAGAGGATTTTTCCACCATAAACAATGTTGGTGGAGCTACTGATGCCGAGTGATTTTTTGTGGCCGAGTGTTTGGACACTTGTTCAAACTATAGAGATGTGTCACATTTGTGTAGTTATAAACCATGGATATTTTCTTGATCTCATTCGCAATTCAAATGTAATATAAATTCAAATAGGATGAGACATTTTGTTTTTAAATTTCTTCCCAAAAATGAAGCATGATGTCTCGTGCTCTAATAGAAACACATTCAGATGTCTCACATAGAATAGAAAGTTGCAAATCGGCCTTTCTTACATTGACCCACTCATTTTCCTTTAATAAATCATAGTAGTATACTAATGTGTGGTCATGAAGATGAATTTTTTAGAGTGGTATTGCCATGAAAAAATACAAATCTATGTATACAAGTGCTCCTCAAAATGATTCAAACCCTCAATGTGTAGAGTTGCACATGCATATGACCTCTGATTGCACTTTAAATATTGATTTTTTCTATTTCTTTTCTTCTTTAATAAATTTGAAATAGAACCAACCACCAAAAAAAGTCTAAAATATAAAAGAATACAAACATGTATTTTTTTATTTTTTGGCATGCAGATAATGAACAACATGGTATGAAAACTATGGATAGAGGTGAATAGAATGGAAGATAAAGGAAAGGAAAATGAATGATGCTTGCCAAAAAAGTTCATACAAGGTCTGCTTTTTTACATCGTCAACAAATTGTAAGAAGAGTGAACGAACCAACAATAGGGTTCACACGAGGTCCACTCTATGTATCCATTGCTTTTACATCTTGAAAAAAGTACAAATGGATGACACATAGACAAAGAAAAATAGGGTTGCACAAGGTCCACTCTTCTTTCCCGTTCTCATTTCCTAATTTGACAAAAATAGCATGGGTAGAGTAAATGTCAGGAAAGCCTCTTTCAAGAACCTTCTCTGATACAAAATGTGGGGTTAGTCCCTTCACCGGAGAGAGAAGACGCTCAAGTTTCAAAAATTCAACAAGTATTAAACATGACATAAATTACATTATATAGAGAATTGTACTCCTAAAATCATGGAGTCAAATCTCATCTTCATATCTCCTACAATCTTTAATTATATCTCCTAAATAACTCAACTTACTCCTTAAATTTCTCACAATCTCTACAAAATCTACATGATTTGTTATAAAAAAATGCTTACATTATTTTATCCACACATTGTTTGCACACATATACTAATTAACTAATAATCTAACGTGGAACACTAAACCCACATGTGAGGACTAAATCCTAATAAAACACCATACATTATTAAGAAAAATTAAGCATTGAATGTACATTTATGAAATACTTGGCCACTGATTGGTTAGGAATATTTATTTAGTACTCACATGGTTATATGTGGGTTAATATATTGTTTCTTATTTCCCTAATATTATTTGTGGATTCTTACATAGGTTTTTTAAACAACCTACATATGTGGTTTATTGTTGTGAGTTGTTTCCTAAATTTTAGGAACAAGATCACCTATAAATTTGTGACGTACCGTATCAATTAAATGACAAGTAATTATTTTTATGTGTCTAAATATGCTCCTATTCCTTCATCTAGTATCAGAGCAGGGATAATGAGAGGTTACTTGGTTTATCAGGTCATCCAAACGGGATTCTAAGTTTTATCTTTTACATCTACATCATATTCAGGGGAGAGGGGCTAGTAGTGGCAGACCCTAAGTTAATGGGTCCACAAAATTAATTGTTTATCATGTAGGTTCGCCATTTTTTCATCAATATGTAGTTCATATTTTTCTTAACTTATATTTTTTCTTTGGAATGTTTAATTTGAGGGATTAAAGCCGTATTTTGAATTGATTTAAAATAGTAAATTTGAGTTTCACTACAACCATGGTAGAAACCAATACTTGAATATGAGTGATAATGATTGAACATTGAACTTTTAATGCTTCTACATGGGTGAGAGATCTTACATGTCATGATGTGATTGGCTACTCTACATAATTATTACGTCAAAAATAAATAACCACTAGATAGTACTATGAAAACTATAAAATGGTACTATAACAACTATTGGGTATTATGTGATCAAGATGCATGTCAACTATTGTACCATGTTCACCTATTTTCCACTCTCCCCTATAGAATACTATTTCCATTCATGGTTAATATGCTTATTGATAGTGTACCACGTCAGCCTAGCATGGAAATATGAGTGAACGACTTATTTTGTTGCTTACGGAAGTTTTCTTCTTACCTCAAAACGTGAAAAATATGATGTAGATAATGTCATTGTTCACTCAAGTTTTTCATAAGCATCCAAATTCCTTAGCACCTCACACTCATATTGTAGACACCAAAAAATTTCATCCCTTAACTCAGACGCACCTACGGTCAAAAACACCACATTTACGACATTACGCCCTCTTAAATCATCTCTAGATTAATTAGTTAATCACACATCCCTCACATATAATTAATTTAATTAATTAAAATAATGCCCCCTTTTTACACCTCACTAGGACAGCTCACTACGAAACCTCATTACCCACCTAAACAACCTTCCTAAAAACACACTAACTTACTCCTAATTAACTACGCCTTTCGAACAAAGTAATTTATTCCAAATTAACTACACTTTCCATAAATGCTAACTCACTCCTAATTAACTACACATTTAATAAATGTTAAGTCACTCCTAATTAACTACACCTTCCATAAATGCTAACTTACTTCTAATTAACTAAACACTCCAAAAACACTAACTAATCAGACCTACTAAAAAGACTAACTCGTCCTACCCTAACCAAATTTACCTATGCCACCACTTTAACAATCTCGAAGTTATCTCACTCGAAATAGAAGAAAAATTCTTGTTTTCTTAACTAAACTAAATATCTTCTGTAATCACCGGTGATTTTCCCGATCTCCGGTGATCTATAAATACAAGCATTTATACATCTTTTCAGAGGAGGAGGGTCGAATTCACAAGTTTTGTAGGTACACTCTGTTACGTTTTTAACTCATCAGGTATTCAAGCATTCTACATCAACACAACTCAACACCACGTTGTTCGAGGAACGTCAAATTTGTCAACAAATTTCTCATTTTCCTCTCCAACTATCTATTTCTATTCCTCTACCACACTGACATCCTGCAAGGTAAATATTTCATTTTCGATCATTTTACAAAACTAAAATCAGGTACGTTTCTATTTCTGGATCAATTACACATGGCTAATTCTCTATTTTTGATAAAATTGATAGCTAAATCATTGATTTTGACTCTATTTAGAAAAATAGTCAAGTTTCCCAGTAATCGCTACCGATTACCCCAATCGCCTGCGATTTTCCTGAATCACTAGTGATTCCTACTTTCTTAGGATTTTTCACTATTTTTTACTGAACTTAACCAAAATAAAAATCATTTTCTTTTTATCTACTAATATTTTGTCTAGCATTATGTCTTCAGATGGAATTAGGAGGCTCTAATTATCCTACAATTGATATCAATACTTTTCCTGTCATCCGAAATCTGGTCTATTGGGAGCAATATGAGCTCCTTCACGATCTTGAGCTCTACATGATTCAAAATGTGCCCTTTCACCATCTAGAGGATATCTTTGCAACAACTCAATGCATATGGGAGGCCATGAAAGAATTTTGGGATGCGTACAATGAATATATAAGGCTTCATGTAGACCTCACAAAGTATGAGCATGCTTATGAGACAGGCTTGGACTTATCAGACGACCACAACACAGCAAATGTAGTTAAAGACCACAACCACATCAGTATATCAACCACCAACAATCCCCTCGCTCACCTATTTGACACCCCAGAAAAATCCTCTGATTTATATGTAGAGGATTATATTTTTGTTCCAGATACCAACACCACTGTAGGGGAAGAAGAAATAATTGATTTTGTAGCCTCTAATGTGAGTGAGAACCTTTACACAGACAAAGAGTCTAATTTATGGTTTTAAACCATGAATAATATTAGCTATATATGTATCTAATTTAAATAAGTGACAGTCACATTTCTATCTTAGTATCTTGTAGCATGATCACAAAAATCAATAAAATCTTAAGACATCTTTTTGAGCAATAACATTATCTTGTTTAAATGTGATCTTTGTAAGTTTGTTTATAGGAAAATAAGCTCTGATCCATTACTTCACATGGTGCACACAAAAAAAAACAATAAACATTACGGGTACCTTAGAAACCATTCCAGATCAAGGTCAATCTTAGTGTTTACCCCTTGAACCAAATCAAGAAAACCAAAAATTAAAAACCATGCAAGATACATATTCCTATGTGGAATTCATGTATTTCTTGCATGTCTACTTGGTAGCGGGAAGCAATGTGCATGCAACAATCATGACTATGAGTTCTGATCCTCATATATTTGTAATGATAATCATTGAAGGATTCAAATGCTTTCAAGGAGTTTATGATCTACTACTCATATCAGTAAGACTTAATGTTTTCAAAAATATCAATAATCTGATCTACCATAGTTCCCCAGTTTGTGGGATGACTGGTTTCATGGATCTATACCTATGTATCACATCTTCAAATATTGCTAACAACTAGTATTATTGCAATAAATAAAAACATCACTTTATTATAGACATGCAGGGTTATGTGGCACTGCTATAATCCAAATCTTTCAAAAATAAAGAAATGATTTGTTGAGATTCATTCAGCTTTTTTTAGTAAATTTCCACTTTGCATACACGTAGTAGATTCCTCTTGCCACTATATTTGTTAGGGTGTTTTTATATTATTTATTGTTTAGTCTTAAGTATTTAATTTTATTCACCTCTAGATAATGTCTAGATTATTAGTACTATCCAATTATAGATTTTATCTATAATAGAAATTTGATTTTTTTAGTAATTGAGTCTATTTTAGTCAATCTCAATATAAAATTGTTATTAAAGTTAGTGTCAATTATGGGCCATTGTCATGTTACAATTTTATCATGGGTCACTATAAAATTGAGTCATTTTCATTGTCTCTATAAAATTCATGTTGAATAAATTGTAAGAAGTAAAAAAATTAAAAAATTAAAAATTAAAAAAGTTTCCTTACAAAATTATTTTCGATTGAAACTGACGCCCATTTTTTTAATCAACATGGATAAGTTGAGTCGAATTGAAAAATTTGTAGGAAAATATTTCCATACATGGTAGGTGAGAACTCAATTGTTGCTAATAAACAAATATCTATGAGTGATTGTGGATGGAAAAATAAGGAAACCAAATGACGTAAATGAAGCAACAAAATGGGAAAGAAAGGATAAAAAATCAATGAAGATTATTAACCTAGGTTTATTTGATGCGTACCTACATCACATAAACCTAACAAAGAAATCACATTTTATCTGGATGAAATTGAGCAAACTATTTGGGTCACAAGCAGAGAGCACAATAGTGGCACTCAAGAAAAAACTATTCAGACTCAAAATGGAGGAAGGAGAAAGTATGGTGGAACATATCAGTAATTTTCATTCTATTTCAAATCAATTAGCTAGAATAAAAATTGATGCCCGTGATGATGATGCAAAAGTTGTATTACTTAATAACATGCATCCCAACTATTCTAACATTTTCTTTACAGTGACTAAAATAAATACTAGTTTAGAAGATTTGATTTCTTCTCTGATAGAAGCAGAGAATAAAACTGAGAAAACTGATCCAGAAGAAAATGCGATGTATGGTAAAAAAATCATATGCTAAAGGTGTACACCTTATTTTAAGAAAGGATCAACTTCCCCAGATCCAAAAAAAAAACTACTTTGTCACTATTGTAATACTCATGGACATGGAATCGTGTATTGCAAACAAAGAGAAAAGGGTCTACTTTATGGAAAATTGAAGAATTAAGATTTCATTTCTGAAAAATAGAGACATAGAAGGTGATTGGGATACGAATTCTACTCATTCTAATGATGAGGAAGCAAATTCTCACAAGAGTGATGAAGACTTCTTGTATTGAGTAGTTTCAATAAATTGGAGGACAGAGGCACAAGGTGATGGAGGTCAATCATCGACCTCTCATCAGTCACCAACGATGGGGCTGTACGCATTTTTTATGGCATATTTTGGTGTGTATTTTGCTTTCTATTATTCTTTTAGAGTTCTATTTTATGTTGTTCTTCATTTTAAGTTGTGTGCAGTGTGATTCTATTTCAGATTTCCTATTTTATGTTGAATAAGTGAAAAACTCACATTGAGGGGGGAACATGATCTCAATCTTCCATTTCCATTTTTTCCTTATTTTTCAAATTTGTATTTAGTGAGCACTAATTCCTATGTACTTTCCTAATGTAATAACATAGTGGATAGTTGAAACCACAAGGAAAAGCAAAATCGTGATATTTGGGTTGTCGGTTGTCCTATAAAACCATCCTTTGTTATGGTTGTTGGTAAAACATTTGAAAAACTATCCTTGTTGAGGTTGTTGGTTGTCCTAAAAACCATCCTATTTTGTTGGTGGTTGTCCATTAAAACCATCCTTGAAGGTTGTTGGCATTACTAAAAAACCATCTAGATCATGATCACACATGGGCGACAAGCTACAAAAGAAGTGTGATTGTTTTCCTACCATGTTCACGGTAAGGGGGAATGTTAGAAATATTTATTTAGTACCCACATGGTTATATGTGGGTTAATATATTGTTTGTTATTTATCAAATATTATTTACATATTCTTACGTAGGTTGTTTAAACAACCTACATATATCCAATTTTTTGTTGTGAGTTGTTTCCTAAATTTTAAGAACAACCTCACCTATAAATTTGTAAGGTATCTTATCAATTAACAAAGAAGTAATTATTATTTTTTGTCTAAATCTACTCCTACTCCTTAATTATTTATCTGGATTTGAGACCATCTCTCTTTTTTCGTTGTTTAAAGCTTGAAAACATTAAATGGAACTAAAGGATTTGATGTGTGCAACCTAATGTTGTTAATTTTTTCCATGTTGTTTGACTATGCCATGTCGAAAAAAATTCTTCATACATAACCCTTCCTTTATAAAGGCTATGAATTCTCTTATGCATGAAAATTTATGGAAACTTTGTTAGAGATTTGGAGAAGAAGATCATGTGTTCCTTACTATTTCTAATTAGGAGTCAAGTGATTGATAAGTTGTCAAGTGAGTAAATGGAAATGTTTGAATTGTTAATATTAATTTTCACAAGATGATATAATTTCACAATAAGAGTGTCAACCTAGAAAGGGGAACCAAGGTAAAATTAAGAATTTGGATTGTCAAGAAGCAAAGGACACCAGCATTAAATGGCATACACTAATGTTGTCGTGTCGTATTGGATGGTAGTGTCTAGAAGGTGGAAGTTTTGATGACAACATTGGGAGAGTCCTAGAAGGAGGTAAGAGATGTTTATTAGCACTTATATCAATCATGTATGTTTGTAAGCAATTAAGTGAGAGCATTATGAGCATCTGCAAAGCTTAGGAGAGGAAATGATAATACACTTATGCTTGGTTTGTGTATGCAATTCTTAATTAAAAGATGGAGTAAATTAGTGATTTTCAAACACCTAATTACCATATTTAAGTGTCTACACTAGCATATTTCTTAATTATATCAATGTAAAATTGTATTTATTGTTGTCTTGTAATTTGGCCTCATAATCATAATTTTTGTTATTTACTTTCTAATAATCATTAAGTAATATTCTATTACATTCACATAAGGAGCATGGACTTATACATAACAACACATACCTATATCAACATTGTCTTTTTAGGATAGGGTTTCCACTGTTATACAATGGAATCAATAGGTATTTGAGCAATATATATGATCAAATTTGTTTTACATTTACTTACATTATGTGAGGCGAACACTTTTACACTTATTAAATTTATTATCTCATACACGAAATATAGGTGTTCCATTAAAATGTACCCTTAAACAAAGGAACCCAACTTGGAAAATTGCATATAAAGGCTAAGTCATTTTAAGCATAATAAGGTTTTCAAAAAAAATATGCTATTTTATTCCATAAATAGTGAGTGCCAAAGTAGGTATCTATACTAGCAATCGCATGCGAGATGTGCGATGAAAACGCTGAAAGAACGGGAAGTGGAGGAGAAGAAGCAAGAAGAAGTGGAAAATCATGGAAGATAATGGAATGACATGATCAAATAGATACATGAGGAATGTGTGGAAGAAGTATGACAAAAGGAATGTGTGGAAGAAGAATCAGAAGGTGAAACAATTTGTGTGGAATAAAATTCAACAAAAATGTAGGAACATCCGGTTATAGAGTCCGATGTGGATGTTAACTCATGATATGGAAGTTAATTTGGAGTATGGCATAAATGTAATGCATCATTGTGTAATTGTGAAAAAAGGGCAGTACAATGTTAAGTGGTTTCTAATTGAAGGGGTGATATTTGAGAACTCTGGTCATTGATATGTATTGTAAAGGATTACGTTGTTGTATTAGTATAAGGTTGAATATGAAAAAAAAATTAATATGCAAAGAGAAAAAATCCCTTTAAAAAACATAGAAAGGAACCTTTGTTTCCACTAAAAAGGTTTTAAAAATGCAACATTCTTTTTGGTGGTAGGGTGAATCTATGAAATATATTGAAGTAAATATATGAGGCAAATAAACAACAAACAACATGCACCTCAAATTGTTCGACAATATTGATATTGTGAGAAATGTTATTGTGAGGGTTGAAAAACAGTTGTCATGCAAGCAATATGAATTTGAATCATACACATACTTTTCCACCAGTAAGGCTTTAATAAAAGTATCAAGTATTGGATATGAAAACACTCTAAAATTTGGATGGCTCTAAAACCTTCACAACTTCTCAAAATACGACCAATTTAAATTAGATTCATCTACATACGTTTGCACCACATTGGGCTTGAAGAAATTGATCTGAGGCCAAATGCTCAAAACATGCAAATTAATCAAAAGAAAAATAGTGACAAACGTTATAGTTCTCATGCAATGAGGCCAACAGATATATATGTTTCAGATATGCATACAACTGATATAATGTCTAAATTATTTTTTTCTTTATATATTTTGCGGCAAATATTGTATTATTTGGACATAACCTTGATATGTTTCATTTGCTAATTACAACAAGAGCTTTGTCTAACGAAAAGAGTACTATTAATGCATTTTTAAGAGTGCTCAAACATGCCTTGATATCTTTTGTTTCCTAACTACAGCAAGAGAACTGTCTAACGAGAAGGGTAGTATTACTGCATTTTAAAGACCACTAGTACTCAACAATAACTACAATATAAACATATCGTAAGTTAATGACATTAAACAAATAAAAGCAAGAAACTATTAAATTTTCATCATTATCATTATAGTATTACTATTGTGCACGATTTCAAGCGCTCTACCGATAAACTATCATCACTGGAAATTTGTTTGCGGGCTGTAGGAGACCACCAAATTTAAAACCTGGTGCGAACCTAACTTTTTGAAAATTGGCATACCCATCTCAGTCTTCAAGCACCCACCAATAGTATCCATCTCCTCTTACTAGTTCAAGTAACCGCACCCAAATTAGCACTAAGGAAGTGTAACATACCCAAACCAATACCCAAGGCATCCTAACACGCCATTCACATTGCATCCCAGTCAATTATTACATTAAGAAATCATTTTCAACATTTTTCGCAGAGAAATGTACATAATAGCAAACATTAATTATTCTGAAATATTTTTGTTTTGTTTGTAGTAATGAGCAGTTTTCAGAGAAAAATGTTACTGTTTTGTGACATGTATCAATGTAGTGGTGTATATCACATGATAGATAATATATAACTCAATCCTAATGTCATAGAAGTATATAACTCAATGATGATTAAATATAAACTTCATGGCATCGATGATATAATATAGTAAATTCTTTATGAAATATAAGAAATCTGATTTGGAAAGTTTTAATGATAGTCGTACGTCTGAACATACGAGTTTGAATTTCCAAGTTTGATGTTTCAGTTTTGATGTCGTGGCGCATCCATCACATGGGTTGTTGTTTACACGCATCTTATGTAATCCTCACACATGCCCATTCATATAACCTTGGTTTCAGGCCAAGTCACCATTACGGATTTTCAAGTTAATACATTAACGAATTTTCTCATGTTGTTATGCACTTGCCAAATTTCAGATTTAATGGATAGAATTCAGCGAATGCATTGACTAAGGTTTCAAATTATGGAAGTCACTTTCGCAGCTACTAGCTTGTCTGCATTTCGTAGTCTGCTTGTTCATTTCTAGTGTGCTAGATTGCCTATTCTGTCTAGTCTATTGCTCTTACTCATCTACTTGACTTGTATAGGAAATGTTGATTTTTCATAACCATACGTTCATCCATTATGAGAGTGCCAAGGGTGCCATCATCATCAATACACGAAAAGGTAAAAATAGCCTTTTAGGACACTACAACATAGGCAGCATGCCGCCAAAACCAATGATGTTGCAGGCACTAAAATTCTAATTTGTTGTGTTAATTGTAAACAATTACATGATTCATAATATCATATTTTGAAACAAGAAAGCATGGCTGGACGCCTATAGATATAGAAAATATGCAAAGTAAACTTTAACTAAATTTTAGTATGTGCTTGATGCAAAAAGTAAGGCAGTGGCACCATGGGATCCTACTGCCAATCCACCTACACCATTTGTCCATTTTAAGTTCCAGCATAGCCAACGTGTTTTTAGGCCAAGAAAGGGAATATAAGGCATCCTAAAATCAAATTACAACTCATATATATACATCACTACACCATTAAAAAAAGGGTGCTTATAGCCAAAATGGTACAAATGTCATACAAAATAAATTCAAATGAGAGAAGTGTTGTTGTTGTAATCATGGGGTAGCTAATTTATGCATTCAATCCATGTCTTGTTTAATTAATGCATGTCCATTTTGCAACATAAACCAACCACACACCCAAAAAAAAATCGCAACAGTTTCCCTCTCTTGTTTATCAGCTACTTAAAGATCAGATGCCCAAAAAAAAATTTTGATAATCAACTGCAACAATACTGTTAAAATTGCCAATTCCATTATCAAATAATCAGTTCCACCCAACATTGACAACTACATGATCCACAGTGAACACAAGTAAATCATTTCCACTTACAAATCATAAGTACAGTTCAAAACTTACATACTCTCGTAAGTACAGTTCAAAACTTGCCATATTTTGTTGGAATAATGAGTACCTACAGCAATTCAAAATCAGAGATAACTGGTAATCTTTTAAAGATTCTTCACTGAACCTTTTGAAAAATGATGTTGCAGGAACTCCCTACCACAATGGAATGAAAAGACAATATACCGGCTAAACATTAATGTTTTTTTATTGGTACTAAATAAATACAACAAATATTCAGCGCTCACTAAGGTGTAAATCCATAACATTAATTTGGGGATTATAAATATCAAATATGTATATAAATTTTATAAAATATTGTGGTATGTGACACTTTGCTGTAGCAACATCTTATTTTTTTGCACTGGTATCCACGTTATCGAAGCATGTGGGAAAAACAACCATAAACTTACAACAAAGAAACATTATAACAAATGAGATATGTTGTAATTTTTTCCTGAAATTGAGTATATTCTTATGTTCATCCAAACTTTTTGACATAAATAAGTTTGACATAGCAACAAATGTACAGTAAAGCAAGTCTGAAATGTTTAGGAAGTAAGAGGTATCAAAAACATAACAACCTATAAACTGGATCGAGCAAACTTTAACAACACATAGTAGATGTCTGCCCTGTATAGCTATCTAAACTACTTATGTGTACATAAGTTTAAGCAAAAACACTCTAAAAGGTTTTCATTTTTTCTTGCCATCTCCTTATTTTCCCTTGGTCACATTAGCAATTTTTTTGGCACCACGACTCTTTTTCCCTCCAACATGTATTTTCGTTCCCGGTATCCCCATTTTTTTTTTCAGTTTGTGTGCAGGTTCGTACTTCAGAGCAACCTCAAAGTGATCATAGACCAGCCTGAATCCTCATGAATTGGGACCATCTGTACGGAATTTTCAGAGATAAAGAGGACTAGAAGGATGCAAGCGGAGTTGTTCTCTAACCCAATCAGAGATCACAGGTTTTGGCGGCTTTGGTTGCCTACAGTGGAGCACATTGACAACAAAAATTTTCCAGTTGAAATATTCTTCCCTCTCCAAGTGTGGAGTGGTGATTGTTACACACCATGTGGAGGAATAACAACTGTATACTGTGTCTTCATTTCTGCTAGCTAACAAGGAACCACAACACCAAAAATGTAAAGCAATAACTGAATTTTTTATATGAAATATCAACCTTGATATTATCTACACCGGAAACGGAAGTTTAAGATTTTGTTTTTTGTTGCAGAGAACAAACAAGGAATCTAAGAAAAATATGGTGTTGTCCTTGATTTTGGCAGGCAGCTTTAAAAGCCTTGCCAAAGGACAGTCTAACGCCCAACTAGGAGTGTTCTGATGCGACCTCCTAGTGGCAAAAGCCCCTCAGCACACACCAAATCCTGCCATTGGCAAAGGTACATGCCCCTACATGGCATTGTTGAAAACTGAATGTAGAAAATAGTTTGCTTTATGCAACATACTCAATCTTCAAATATTATAAATGGTCTACTTCACCCACACATTGAAGAGTTCAGTTATTGGGTCTATGAAATATTTAAGAAACACATTCACAGTTAAACCGATTAAAAAAATACTCTTAACCATTCTAATCTTAAATAGAAGCACAAATAACCACAACAAGAGTTAGCAGAAGTATAAGCTAATCTGAGATAGCTTCAATGTTCAACAATTAAAAAAATGTATCTTCTTAACTATCCTCAAAAGCCAAACAAACTATTAAATTGACCTTCTTGACAGTTCATTCATCGATGATCAACCAACATTGTAGGTAAAAACAACTAAAAAGAAGTGGAAAGTGCAAGAAGTCTAAAGACAGACATATGTACAAATCTATAGTCGTAGCTTCAAATGTATCAACTAACTAATAAACTGCACTACTCCTTGTGGCCATGTTTAAATATTTCCTCTCTACCATGGGACTTTTATCCAATTTCAATGGTTTAAACGTTATACCTTATCAGATGAGCAAGAAGACAATGGAATTTAGCACATGCAGTCCACAAACAGTGTTCATGGACTTCCCAGATAAAAAGGATGCAAATGTTGAATAAGACACATTGGAATGTTTGGCAATACATTATCCTAGAGAGTGAAATGAGATTCATCAGAAAATATCAGTTGATGGCTTCACTTGAGAAGCAAAATAGCAAGTCTGTATCTTCCAAAGGCTAGCTTTAAATTAACAACTAAAGCATCAACAACAGTGAAACAGGATATGTAGCATGGAGGGCTGGCCTTTGGCTATACTTGGTGGTGTTGGTGTAGTTTTTTGGGTGATTTGAATAATCTAATTGTGTGCAAAGATTACATTTCCCATCTCTTGCTTGCTCTGTGTTCTGAATCCAAGACTAGTTGGAGTTTGAATGTCATGATTCTAACAGAGAGACATTTGTTTCCTGAAGTTAGGACTAATAGATACCAGGTAACCAAACAGAAGTAATTAACACAACATAAAAGTAATCAGTGTTTTTTCATTTTTTATTGACAGTTTTTCAAAGTGGTATATCTATTTTGTACATGCGCCTCATTTTATGGCAGACGGTTAAAAGACAATGTTTCACAAGTAGATTTCCACATGGTCATGGTGTTGGCCTTCAATGTTTGAGAAAAAAATGAATTATTTGAAGTGTCAAGACTGTTTTCCAATTGAAAAGAACAATGGTTGGCAACTGGGTAGCTACTTTTCTTTGTCTGGCATACAAAGTTTACAAACAAAAATGAACTATCTTTGCAGATTTATTTGTGAAGAAAAATTAGTCATTTCAGGAATTTTACTTTATTTGAAAAGAATCTAAATGGTGAAACAGACGAACTGGAACTCTTGGCATTAGCAGTACCCTTTTCAGTTGGTCCATATGCATAGAGTAAACATAATAAGTTAAACAACCACAAAACATAATAATAATTCATAGCCAAATGTCTTAATATTCATCAGTCAAACTTACGTACCCGTACCCAGACTCTGCAGGGCCATACCCATCTACCCAGGTTTCTGTTCAACCTACTATTAAGAAAAGCCTAGACAAATGAATGACAATGTAGATATGGAGGTTAACAATTTAAACGTGGTTCCAAATGCCATGCAATTTCATTGGAAAATGCACACAGGTTATTCTCAATGAGGATAAAGATGTACGTTGCAATTACATAGCTACAAGAAAATAGTTGCAGGTATTGAGGTCAGGGATTTGAATCTCATTCGAAATTCATGGCACTTTGAATTTCTACTTTCATATGGTGTTCTTTCCACAGAGATAAATTTGTTAGTGATCTAGAGATGGAGACTGTTTTGTGTACTTTGATTTGCACAATTGCACTCCTATCTAACTTCGGATAAATAATCGAGTTGTCCCAACAGAAATGGAGTATGTTAATTGTTCTGAACAAACAGACACAGGTTGAATTCAAGAACATAATGTATGTATGTGGAAAGCTCAAATTGGAAAATTGCACTTAGGTATTGCACAGAAAACATGCCACAATATTCAAACCAAATTTTGCATAGCTGTAGATGCCACATCTATAGCCCACACCCCAACACTCAAATCAAACTACATACAAATAACGTAAACTATTTAAGAGATTGAGATGCAATTGTGTGGGTAGGCACAAGTGGTGTAATTTTGCAATTAATGCACCATAAGGTTGAAATGACTTCTTTCCTAAAATATAAGTGGGTGTATGTTTTCTTTCTAGTTTCTCTACCATGTATTATTTTGTTGGCTATCCTATGGAATCCATGCACTCTAAAGTTCATACCAAAACAACCTATATACTTAGAAATTAGAGGAATAAGAACCAATTCACATAAAATTCCCCTTGGTATACACTCCTATATCGTCTAGCATACAACTATATTCCCAAACATAATTTCTTTGAATCAAGGAATCTGACAGACTTAAATCTAAATACACCCAAAAAAATGAAAGTCAACTTAAACAAGAAAACCTACCAAAAAATGTAAATCCACCTCAACATGAACACCCAGAAAACAAAATGAAAACAGACCTAACTATGAGATGAGAAAAGATATTAGATGACTTTCCATTTCGTTTGAGCCATGTCCCTAAGTTGCCTATATGTTTTGGATAGGAATACAAATACGAAGTTTCTGATACACAGATACGGAAAAAAAAAATTGTGTCCATTTTAGCCCTCCATGCCCGACTGCGTTCTTCAACAGAACCCATGTATAAAGCAGAAATAACACAAAAAATATATATTTCTGACAACCATGGCTGGGTATATGCACATAAATCCAGGCTCAAAATCTATGCCAAATCCTCCCATGATCTCTACAGAGAACTCAAAAACCAAAGCTCATGCTTAAGGAACAAACACATCTTAGGAACCAGCGAGCTCATGGTTTGCAATGGCGGCTGAGCACCAAAAGCACAAAACAACAAGCAACAATGGCACACAATATAGGAAATGTGGGTGAAGGAAAATGTCACTCGAAGGATTTGCAAATATTAATATCAAGGAGGCAAAAAAGATGCCAAAAAAATTACCCTTTTCTTTAAATGTCAACTGTGATGTTGGATGGCTTGCTCCAGTCACGCAGTCTCCAACCTCAACGACACCCACCACGCAAATAGGAAGAGGGACTTATCTTCTGAAACGATCGAGCCACAGGCAAGAACAAAGATCAGGGGATGTAACAACACCACACATTAAATTGTGCAACCGTATTCCAGGCCCTAAGCAAACTATTTAAAATCTTTCTTGGACTGAAACTTACTTGCATAAAACAGGCCAACCATACTCCCCTTCTCTCGCTGATGGCAGAGACATGTCCACCTTCAGGTAGGACTCCTGCACCTGTCCTGCATTTCTAGCACCCGCAATTCTTCTCCCACCTTCCTGTATACTTCAGGGTTCTCCTTCTTACAGCACAGGGTTTGATTTTTTAAAACCCTTATTTGACACGGCCAATTTTTGATATTGGTAAGATCCCACATTTCTTTCAGGAATGGGAACGGGAACTAGAACTATAAGGCAGCGGGTTCAACAGGAACGGGAATGGGCACTGAAAATGGAGAACATGATGGAGCAGAGAATGGAGTAGAAACTCAGATCCACCGATAGGAATGGAATGATATTGTGAGGGTTTGAAGGCGTGGATCGGGCTAACATTTTACCCATATTATCTTTAAAAGGGAGAACAGGACGGAGCAACGGGAAGGCAGCGGGTTCAACAGGAACAATTTTTTAACGAACAGAACAGGAACTGGAACTGTAAGGCAGCGGGTTCAACAGGAACGAGAACAGGCGCTGAAAACAGAGAATAGGATGAAGCAGAGAATGGAGTAGAAACTCAGATTTAGCGATAGGAATGGACACGGAAGGAGGAAGGGCTAGATTTGAACAGGCAGAACAGAATGGAACAGGGAACAAGAAGTGAAACATTGCCTTTGATTACCTGTGAAGTGTTTGACAAAATGTCTTGATGCATTAAGGTAGACATAGGGTAATTTTGCTTCCTTGTGAAGTGTTTGAAAAAATGCTTTGATACACTGAGGTAGGCAGAGGGAAAATTCTAATGCCCTATTTGAAGATCAAGACACAAATTAATATTAATTTGTCTCAGCTTAAGGCATTAAAATCTTTGGACAGTTTATTCCCCCTTCAACAATCATGGAAGAGAATGCAGAAATTCGTGACAGGCATAACCATATGGTAGGCACATCTAATGTAGTAAAAGAAAACAAAGATGTTTCCACCCCTCAAGCGGAAGAAGCACTAAAGGCACTAATCGTGTACTCACACGAACAAGGGCAAAATCAGATCCATCTAGGGGAACCAGAGTTAAAGTTAACATACGTAAATGCAAAACAGTACAGAAGAATATTACAACACAAAACAAGTAAAAATTGTAAGAAAGATTAAGTAATTGGGAAGCAAAAAATTCATGGCAATCCTTCCAAAGACACCTGTCAACACTCCTAGGGTAAATGATCATCTAACGACAGTAAACCACTAGCACATGGAAATGAAACAGCACGAGGACATAACAATACAACTAGAGCAAATCATGAAGGGTTGCAGGAGGAAATAAAGAATCACAAGATATATATAGCCCTATATCCATGCCTTTAATATGGTCATCACAACTCTATGTCAAGGAATTACTAAGTTTGAAGAGGAGAGTGGATGATTTGGAGATGAAGGAACAATTGAAAGATGCCAAGCTTCAGGAAGTAATGGAAGCTAGCAGACTTTTGAAATAAGAAAACAACGATACTCAAAGAGCAAATTGACAACTTGAATAACATCATGGTAATAAGGCAGCAAGAGATCATAGCTCTAAAACTTGAGATAAAGAACAACAAGAATAGTACCATGGATACAATGGGCAGTAAAAAGGATATCCCGCAAATTAAGGATATTCAATTAGCATTAGCTGACATGGAAATTAAAGAAACCAAACTACTAGAAAAGATTGAAGAGGCCAGGTCATGGGTACATGTGCTAAAGCAACCAATAGAATCACAAAAGGAGTTAATCAATAAACATGGTCAAGATGTAATTATGGGAAGAAAAGGACCGCCAAGAAAGAGCAAAAAACATTATCATCAAAGGGTTGAAAGAGCATGGAGAAAGAGAAATCACCAACAAAGTAGTTAGAGACTTCCTTCGTGATGAACTCCAATGGATAGCACACATTCACCAAGCCAATAGAATTGGTAAAGTGGCAAGAGGGGACCGAGCAAGAAATATAAAAGTCATTTTGAGGAATATGGAAGAGAAGAAAAAAATTCTAAGAAATAAGAAGTTTCTCAATGGCACCTAGTTCTTTATAGATGAGGACCTAACTCTGATACAGCTGGAAGAGAGAAGGAAAGAATGGGAAAAGGTGATATTAGCAAGAAAGGAAGGAAGAGTAGCATGGCTATATAGAGGGAAAACCCAATTTGGCGTAAATCATGCACATAATAAATAGGGAGTCAGGGCCCCCCAGGACTATCTTACGTTGGTTAGTTGGAATTGTTGAGGCTATCCTTAGAGGAGAGGTCATGGGTTGGGACTCATAGCGGAGGGTAGAGACATCATTGTTCTTGTAGAGACACATGAGCATGAAGGTTGCAAAGTACCAAATTTTACAAGATATGAGAAGGTCTTGGTCTAGAATGGGTTGAGGGAGAAGAGAAAAGGACACGGTGGAGTGACAATTTTAGTTAGGGAAACATGGAAAGGAGTCATCAAGGAAGAACAGAAGGACCCGAATAATCAATACTTATGGTTGAAGCTGACCGTAAAGGAAACCACTCTTTTTCTCGCAGCGTGCTACTTCACTCCATATGGTTATAAAATCTACAAGAAGAGGAACATGGAGAGAGAGGACCCCTTCGGAGCATTGAAAAGAGACATAGCTAAGTTTAGCACCAAGGGAGAGATCATTCTAATACAAGACTTTAATGCTAGCACAGCTAATAATCAATCCCTCTACTTTGGGAAAGAAGAAGAATGGAGTAACGATCCTATATGGTTGGAGGAGGACAAACAACAAAAAGGGAACGGGTCTCTCGAGATATCAAGGGCGGTGTTTCTCATTTTGGGGCTGAATTGTTAGGTCTATGCAGCTTACATAATCTGATCATATGTAATGGCATAGAGACATGGCCAAATTCCGGAAACATCACTTGTCAAACATACAATGGCCAAAGTGTCGTAGACTATGTCATATGCTCACAAAACATTATGTCTAAGATTTTGGAGATCAAGGTAGGAAGTTTCCCTATAGAAATGAAATCAGATCATAACCCAATTCATGTGAAGATTAATATGCAAAACAAGGACCAACAAAAAGAATGCCTCTAATTGAACAAAAAAGTAAGATATCAAGGCAAAATCCTTGTGAATCAGGAGAACCACGCCATCTTCAAAGGGATGATTGCAAAACAGTTACAGGAAATGCAAGATGATGTTACTCCAACAAGGGAAAATACATGCTCAATAGTGTGCAGTTAATGAATATAATACACAATGTGCTAAGGGGAGTGCAAACGTGCTAGAACTCGGAGAAGTGTTAAAAATAGTTTTCCGGAAAATCCATGGTTTGACAAAGATTGCAAAGCTGCAAAAATAAGGTTAAATGCTTCTGGAAAAGGAAAAACATATACAAAGGTATATAGAAAGTTAGTGAGAAACAAAAAGGAAGAATACATGAGAGGTAGGAGAGAGGAGTTGATTTTCATGGGGAAACATAATCCGAGAGGTTTTTGGAGAGAGCTTTAACAGAGTAGAACTATAGTGGAGAACAACATCATAGGCACTCAGTAGCTTAAATATGCAAATATGCTCTATGAAAGAAGCAATAACTTGCCGCTTCTTCTATGTGTTATTGAAAACAGGCACAAACTTTTCTCCACGAAATACATCAAGGAAGGGATCACAAGATTAGCAGGAGGTAAGACTCAGGACATAGATGGGCTGTAAGTAGAATTACTAAATTGGGGTGCAGAAGATCTTGCTCTGCACATCAAAAATATCTTTAATAAATTTATTCAATTCGACTTTCCTAGCCACTGGACAACTAGCATTGTCATCCCTCTACACAAAAGTGGTGATGTCAACAACCTAGCAAATTACCGCACCATTATGATTAATCCGCTTTTTGGAAAACTATTTGGTGGCATGGTGGAGCATAGAATTAGCCTTTGGGCTGAAAAGGAAGGAAAGAGGGAAAATGGATAGGCAGGCTTTAGACCAAAGCACTCTACTATTGATCATTATGTCATTCTTAGGCACTTGATTGAAAAAGGTTTGGGACAGGAAGGGTGAAGAGGTGTACTGTTGCTTCGTGGATTTCAAAAAGGCCTTTGTCACGGTTCTGAGAAGCAAATTGTGGAACAGAATGGAAGAGTTGGGCATCCCGGACAAGTATAGGGCAGTGGTGCACAGATTGTATGAGTAGGTACAGGCTAAAATTAGGACTAAATATGGTCTATCAGAGTGCTTTGGGAGCGACATTGGGGTCAAACAAGGTTGTCCGTTGTCACCCACCTTGTTTGGGTTATATATAGACAAGCTGGAGGAATGGATTGAAAAAAATGGCAGAGGTGGGATTCATCTAGCTTCCTATGTAGTGAAATTGTTTCTCTATCCAGACGATCTTATCCTAATATCTAAAATAGAGCAGGGTTTACAGGAGCATTTGAGAGATTTAGAGCTATTTTTCCAAGAGGTGGGAATGCAAGTGAACATTGGTAATACCAAAATCATGATATTTACCTTACAAAAGAAAAGGAGACAAGTAAGCTTTGAATTTGATGGGGATTCCTTGCAAGTTGTCAAGGAGAACAAATATTTGGGACTAGACTTTACCAATTGTCTCAGCTGGGAAACGTGTAGAGCTAAGAGAATCCAAGGGGGGTGGAAAGCTCTATACATGCTCTAAAATAGATGCAGAACATCGGAATTATGGGACTGGAAGACCCGTTTGAACCTTTTCAAGTTACTGGTGATCCCGGTAATGCTATACGGTTGTGAGATTTGGGGCAGCAATACATCTGTGAAGAAATGGAAGCAAATAGAAAGAGTTCAGAAGCATCTAATTACAAGTAGTTTCAAAATAAAAACCACGGTCCCATATGTAATCATTTTAGCGGAAGCCAAAGCCTTCCTGGTGGAAGCGATGATGATGACCCGACTATTAGGATATTTCAAAAAAGTGGAAATCTTGGAGGATTCCTGGTGGCCTAAAATAGCAATTGAGGAAAAGTTAAATAGGAGGAAAAAAACATGGATGAAGCAAAATGACGAATGGATGAGCAAATGGGGTATTAACACGCAGGAGTGCCCTTGCACTAATGAAGAAATAAAGAAGTATGTAAGAGATAAGTTCAGAAATATCATGTGGAATAAGCAGCTTGGTCGAAAAAGAGAATACTATGTCCAAAATTTTAATCCCACTTGTGATCACGGGCAAAAACACTACATTAGAGCGACGATAAAATGGAAGGCTAAAATGTTAATTGTGTAACTAAAAACTAGTTCACATCACCTTAGGTGTGAAACCGGGAGATGGAAAATTCCCAAGGAGGAGTGGGTTGAAAGGGTTTGCCAGTTTTGCAACTCGGGAGCAGTGGAATCAGAATGGCACTTCATCATGGAATGTGTTGCTTACGGGGGCATAAGGAGAAACTACATGGATATTTTAAGAGGGGTTGATCTTACAACTTTGTTTGAAGAGGAGAGGGTGGTAAAGACAACAAATTTCCTGATAAAAATTCATAGCAGAAGAAGCAAAATTAGCAAAGAGCTGGAAGAAGGGTTGAAATAGTGGTTTTTCTCGGGCATCTTTTGATGTTTGATTGTCTTGCTCATGTTTATCTTTGGGTCCCATAGACTGCTCGGTCTCGTGGATGTCATTAAAAACTTTCATTCATTCATTGCACGTTTTCGATCCCTTCTCAGTCCAGAGGATTTCACAAACAAATCACTTTTTGTAGTAGTACCTTGGTTTATATGTGCCACATGTAAGGCTCCAAATTAATCGTGCATCGTCAACCTCTCGATCTGGTCCATTTGAGTCAGTATTGTTGTCAGAGGGCTGGGCGGTTTCCGCCAGAGAACACGTCTTTCGGCGTAATTATGTCTATTAATTATTAGATCTTTGTGACTTCCATTGACCATCGGCTATACTCTATATAAAATGTGCTAACCCCATCTAAGATAGCATGTATGGGTATGTATGCATGGGATTGATGTGACATCTGATAGCATGTAAGAATTGTGTAAGTCAAAAAGTTGATTTTTTTTTTTAGTTTTATCATAAATATATTTTGTCGGAAATGTTTATTGTGTTCTGTTAGTAACAGAGTTAGTAAGTAGATAACTTCTTACAATGTAGGTTATGGGTTAGAATCACAGGTGTTAAGGGCAATATTGGTTGAAAAACACAGCATTTTTTAACATAGAAAAAAACTAAGGCTTTAGGAAAAACCCTAAAGAAAATGGCAGAAAAAAAAAAGGCGTTTGTCTGGCCTGTCCTCTCATACTCGTGTTAGAAAGCTTATAACCATGTATGTGTTTTCTATGTAGTGAAAAATACATTGTGTTTTTCAATAAAAGAATTTTTTTTTTTTTAAGTATTGATTTAAAAAAAAAAAATTAACAAAAAATGACTAGAAAAAAGATGACATTTATCCCTGTCGCTGTCATACTCATATCAGAAGGCTTATGATTTCTAAACAATTTGGATGGGGGGTGGGTGCATTTTGTATAGATTATAGCCGGCGCACCTCCATGGCGAGGCGGCAGATCCTATCAAATTGTGTATTTATAGAGTAGTCCAGTGCAGGCCAAAGCTAACAGCCAAAGTTTTTGGAAGTTAACTGTTACTTGGGAATCATCAGTAACTATGATAAACGATCTGCAGCGTAGAAAACGCGTTTTTATTTCAAATAATCTTGCGATTATTTCAAAATAAACAAAAGAATGCAAACAAATCGACATTTCCCCCGATCATTTCAAAACAAACAAAACTGCGCAATTAAATTGACGAGAAAACCCAGACAAGGGAAAACGCCAATTCTTTGTTTTCAGACAGAAAAACGAGCAAATCATGGTACAAATAGCTGAAGCAGGACCAGAGACTTTCATTCGATTTTAAACCGAGATCCAGAAAGAAAAAGAAAGAAAATGTCGAAATCCCCTAAGAATTATGTGATAGTTAACTTGATTATGAGAATAGTCGCGGCCGCATTACTGGCTCTGTCCATCATAGTCATTGTGACAAATAAGATTAAATTTGAAACCGATGGCGAAGAAGACACGGCCAGCTTCAAAGATGTCTATGCATTCAGGTCAGGGATTTTCATTGTCTCTTTACTTTTAATTGAAAGGTGTATTTCTATTAACCATACATAATATATGATGTTTTGGATACCTTTCTTTTCCAATTTAATGGACATATAATTTGTGATTTGTGTATGGTGGAGTGCAGATATTTAGTGGCGGTGAGCCTGATAGCGTTCGTGTACAATGTTATACAAATTGTCCCTGCAATTTACCTCCTGTCTACAAGAAGATTAATGTGTTCCAGTTTCTCATTATATTTTGACTTCATTGGAGATCAGGTACACCTTTTGTTGTTTATTTTTCATGATTGATGAAAACAGTTTAGTGGCCATTTTCATTACATGTAATTATATTTGAGGTATATCAGTAACACTATAAGAAGTTTTTAAAAGATCATGTTTTAATTTAGATTTATTTTTATTTTTTACCAAATTTTAGCAGAAATATGTTGCTAGGGTAACAAACTCTTAAAGGAGAGATATATTGGTTAATATTGTCAATGATTTCAAATTTTCAAACAATCTAGATAATTCTAAAGTAAATCTAATGTTATGTTGGGGGGAGAGAAGATGCAATGAGTTACATAAGGGCACAAATTTTTAAAGGGAACTTAAAATAGGGCATTACCACATTCACTCATGTACGTTTGAAATTCACTTAATGATGTACGAGCATTTTTAGATTTTCAAGTTGTTTTGCATATCAAATTAATTTAATGTCTTTTGTATCCAGTGAAGCATCGTTGGGGAAAGATTTAATAGTTGGGATTTATACTTCGAGTTTTACAAAATAATTATGGGCTTTGCAATTTATTTTGAAGTTGTGTAAAAGATTAAAGCACTTTGGTATTCAAAGATTTACAATCATATGACACTTTCACAAGTGTGAAAGAGATTTGTAATTTTAGATATAATAGGAGAAAAAATAAAAAAGTGAAAGACAATTATATACTATGATGTTTAAATTGTTTCTTATGAACGTAGATGAAAGAGATATTAAATTGATAATATTGGTTTTAGCTAAGAAAATAATAAAATTATTAGAACTGGAAAATGGGGATTTTTTTTTTTAAAACATACATAAAAATAGATTATGCAGCTGCATTCATTGATGATCTATTTGATCAAATGGGGAGCACAAAAGTGTTTTCCAAGATAGATCAAAAGAACAAATTTGATTTAAAGAATTTGATTAAATAAATCTGTATGAATGCAGCTGTGTAATCTATTTTTATATATGTTTAAAAAAAAATATCCCCATTTTCCAATTATAGTAATTTTGAGTGTTACATTTAATATTAGTAATGTTGGGAAAATGGTTGGATATACGTATCATCAAATGAATTTGATGCATTGAACAAGTTTAACAAGTAAAGTCCCCTATAAAATGTCTTGAACTATAAATAAAAATTGAACAAGTTAAAAAAAAGGTATGGAAATTAATAGGATAAAGTATGTGCCCTTGTGTATTCCTAATAGTGCTTATGCCTAAGAAGAATGGGAAATTCATAATATGTACATATTCAAGAGCTAGATCGATAGAAATTGCGTGAGGAATCAACTATTGTTTCTTAAGATGGCTTACTTGTTGGATTGTAAAGTGGATCTTAATGCTTTTCCAAGATTGATTCGAAAAGTGGTTACCGTTAGATTAGGATTAGAGTATGAGATGAGTGAAATATTATATTCATTATCATGGGAGGATTTTACAATTAGTACATTTGGGTGAGCCAATTCCCCTAATATATATAAATCCGATCAGTGGAATATTGAAGTCATTATTGAATTGTGAATGAAAAAATGTTTCTTCGATTAATGTAGTCACAAATAAGCCTTTGTCATCTTTACGAGAAAAGGTATGATATCAAGAGTTCTGTGTGTTTAGAAAGTGAAAGAGTTATTTTCTACTTAACTATTATCCATTATATTTACTCACCATCAATCATTGAAATTCAATAACAAATAGACTAATTTTTATCTAACCAAACAAAATTATTCGTTTATGCTAAAACATAGACCATGTCAGTCAAACAAGATAGTTGACTATTTAAGATGGAGAGTTATGTTGTTGAATACTATATCCATAGAAATAATTTGAGTTGTGTTTTTTAGTATTATCTCCATGAAAATGATTAGACTTGAGAATCTCAAAGGAATTTTATGAGGAAGATGTAGACTTCATTTAATTTCTGAAAGTAAGTATTATTGTTTCATTATTTTTAAGAAACAATAGTTGTACATGTAAATAGGATTAATGAGGGAAAACAAAATTGAAGATAATTTTTAGTGGTAAATGAGAAATTCACTTTGGAGGAGAGTAATACCATCCTATTTCTAAAATAGGAAAAATACTATTGAAAAGACAATTTGAAAAAATTCATGTTATAATTGTTTTTGGAGAGAATATATAAAAAAATGTTAATTGTTAAAAGGGTTATATACTAACAACCATAATAAATAAAATAATGCAAAGGAAGATTATGCGATGGTTTCCCAATAAGAAAGAGGTATGGAATTGATAAAGATTCTAATTAATGTCTCCCAACAATAGTAGTGTTAAATTCTATTTTGTATGTTGTAGAATAGTTAGAATAAGAACATCCAAGTTAGATTTAGATAGAGTCGAAAATAATTGTGCTAATTGTGAGTGCTCATAAAAATATATAAAAATAATTTTTGAGTTGATAAAGTGTGTAAGAAGTCTTCTTAGAAATTGATATAATATCCAAATAAACAATTTTATGTAAATAAATATAATTTCTCCAAAATATTGAAGAATAATTATGAGGTGTTATTGTGTACATATTTTAATCTTATCATTACAATCTGTATATTTTGATATGGTTTTAAGCTTTCAATTATTTATTAGACAACTTACATGTCTCTTCCATCACTGATTATAGAGGTATCGACCCTTACCACACACCTGGTTTTGTCATGTGTGTGCACATATACATATATAGAGAAAGATACACACAAGGTTACGTGGCAAAATGCATGGATTGTGATATATCTTCACAAAAATTGAACATAATAATATATTCTTTATGTTTCTATATAATTTGCAGGTGGTTGGATATTTGTTGGCATCAAGTGCTTCTGCAGCACTTGCTGTTGCATTCGAGGCCAAACGAGCTTTTGATGAAATTTTCAAGGCTTTTTTAATCAATGATGACAACGAGTCTGTCAAGAGAATCGATAGATTTTTTTTTAAAGCTGAGGCATCTGCTGGTTTTGCTCTTATTGCCACCCTCGCCATGATTGTCTTATCTATAATCTCTGCCCGTTTCCTCTTCAGAAATTACTAGTTCTATTCTGAATTTTTCTACAGTACCATAAATTTATTTGGACATAGCCAATTATATAGCATTGGGTAGTTGTAGCAGGTCAACTATATTTTATCATAAATGTTTTGGTAGATGGAAAATTATTTGAATCTGAAACATCTACGAATATCATATGAAAATTAACATCATTGTATATCAAATGGAAATTATCTTGATTTTTTTAGGTTTGTTGAATATCTTAGCATGTTTTTCACGAAGTTGATATATATATATATATATATATATATATATATATATATATATATATATATATATATATATATATAAATAGCAGTAAATCAATCCACTATGTTTCATTAGATTTGGTTACCTCCTAATAATGAAATAGGGTTTTATCCTTGCACATCTCGTATTTATAGAACAAAGAAAATAAAGATCATAAAAAAAAATTAAAATTGTAAATAAAAAAAGGTATTAAACTCATAAATCAGTATTATTGTGAGTCAATTATTCATTTGTTACAAAAGTTTTAGCTATATATCTTTCTTATATTGCTTACTATATTATCCCTCAACATAGACTGTTGCTAAAACAGGGAATGCTTCATACACAAAAAGAAAAGAGATTTTTATTTTAATTTTTTTTTTCCTAAAAAAAAGAATAAAAATGGATTGTTTTATTTATAAAACAAATCTAGCAAATAAATTATGTAAAAAAATAACAGTTTCCCAATAATAAACACATGCAAGAAAATAATTTATTTTATTATTCCTAATAATATGATGGAGGAGAAATTAGCTATTTTTAACAATCCCCCTTAATTTCGATCTTATAACTTTTATCATTCTAGAGTTGAGTCTGATATTGTATCTCTTCTTGGTCATAAACACCCAAACAACTTCTCAAATACTAAACACCTATTTTCCTAACAATTTTGTAATGATATCAGCAAATTGATCTTCAGATATGTAAAATTCTAGACATATCTCTTTGTTCTTAGCCAAATCCCCAATGAAATGATACCTCATTTTTATATGCTTACTTATCTTGTGAAATTTACATGGTTTTTAGAAAATGTTGTTGTTGAGTCGTCGTCAGAAAAAATCTATGTAGCTTATTGATTATGCCTCAAATATTTTAATATTATCATCATCCAAAGAGCTTTGCATGTTTCTCTTGTGGCTGCTACATACTCTACTTATGCTGAAGAAAAAGTGACTATGGGTTGTATCTTTGACACCCATGAAACTACCTCTGTTCTAGAGCGAAAAATATAACAGAATGTGTTTTTCCTATCATATATTGTCGGCAATGTCACTATCAGTATAGCCTATTAGTTTGAACTCATTAGATGTAGAATGCAACATTCCATGAGTTTTAGTTCCACATATATACCTCATAAGGCTCACATATACATAATATCACACCTTGTGGCTATCAAATAGATGAGACTCGCAACTATTTTTTTTTTAAAATATTAGATCCAGTAATGATCCATTGGCTTCTTTTTTTAATTTCACTCATACTATAACTAGTGTATGTGTTCGCTAGTAATTCAACATGATAAATCTTTTGAATATGTCATTACCATACTTCTCTTATGAAATACAAATTTAAATTGATTGTTTAACTTCAATGCCCAAAAAATAGTGCATGAGACCTAGATCTGTCATCTCAAATTATTTCTTCATGGTTTATTTGAATGAATATATAGATAGGTATTTGGTAATGATTAAATCATCTACATATAAACAAACAATAAAATATTTTCTTTATCATTTATCTTGATGTATAAGGTAGGCTAATTGCTACACCTATTGGATCCATTCCGAATCAAATAAGAATCATCTTGGAATCATAATGATTGAGATGGGGGGTGGTAACTAAGTCTTTTAAAAACTTTACTTATGTTATTTTAACTTGTGTACATCATTCAAATCATCCATTCAAAATTCATTATCCAATGTGATCTTATTAATCATGAAACAACCATTCACAAAAACATGAAGAAAGAGAGAACACGTGAACACGAGATATAAAGTGGAAAACTCTCAAGGGGAAGAATTCAAGCTGAACCTTTTCATATATTACTCAAAAAGAAGTAATTTTATTATTGAATCACCCACTTCCTAAGGAGCACCAACCCACTACAACTTTAATGAGGCACCAACCCCACAAGGAGCACCAAACCCTATTTAGTAGAGAACCTACTCTACAAGGAGGATACAACCCCCTAAGATTATGAAGCACCCACCTAGCCACATGAATATGAAGATCTCCTGATGTAATTTTTGTTTAACCAACTGATTGTGATCACTCTTTCAACCCTCTTTAGTTAAAACCCTCTTAAACAACTATCTATCCTTCTTCGTTCATGCATGCACCATATAGTGCTAATTAGGTCAAGTGACCTTGTAGCTTCATCTCCTTTTCCCTTCTCGTCTTATTATAAATTTATCTTCTCTTCTATACTCTATATCCATTACACCACTCTCACACTCTCCTCTTTCTCACTCAAAACTCCATCCTCTCCTCTAGCTGAAATGAGAAAATACACTTTACCTTTATACATGAAGCATGCAAAAAACTACTCCATGTCAGAAAAGACCAATATATCATGCAATTTCAGTCATATAAAACATGAAAATAATTCTAAATATTCATATAAATCACTTAAAGTAACCTTAAAGTTTGGCATAGGCCTAACAAACACAAACTTGCTCAAAGCTTATCAATTAGGCCTAATATACTCTAACGATAGCATCACAATCTTCAAGGGAAATGAACACTTTCACCATATCTCAAACAGCTCTAGACAAGTTAGAAACATATTCTCACAATCATCTAAATGCAAACTAACCTATGGAACCTCCATCTTTATCACGACTCACTCCAATTTGCAAACACCACCAATTATGTCTTAAACACCTAATTTACACTCCTCAAAAGCAAGATGGTTCACAAATTAATTCACCTATTCATGATATATGTAGCACATAAATGGAAAATTCTTTATCTATGTTATCTCATACAACACATATCCATCATTTGTTGAAGGCATAAGGCTCTAAAATGCTTGAATATCTGAAATTTCTCAAACTTGGTTCTAGGTATCAAGAACCAGTCTTATCCTCATCAACCTCTAATACCTCCATGGAAAATTCAAAGAAATTCCATCACTTGAAAAAAAATTCAATGGCATCTTGAAACTCCTCTTTAAGCACTCGCATGCATATTGTACATGAATAATATTGCACTTGCATACCTATTTCATAGACTTTCTTCACAAGCCTAATAAGGATGATTAGGCCATTAGGGTTTCAAAATGAAAACACCTCATCTTATTATGCCATGAGATAAATCACATCATATCAAACCTCTACAAGTTATCCATGATATAAAAATAATAATACTACACCATGAAATTCTACTAAACACATCTTCAACCTCCATAACTGGTTTTGACCCTTTAGGCCATTAGTGGTAGGTCAACTTGGAAGAATGAATTCACCAAATCCTTTAACATAATTTCTCAAAATATTTTCATGTATAATTATCTCACATCCCAATCTTGAGGGAACAATTTGTTTAACTTAATGAAACCTGTGGTTCATATCTATATGTGTAAATCTTCATAAAACAAGGTTTTTACTATAACTTATCATCAAATCTAGATCTATCATGTTGAGGCTGAAAAATGACTAAGTCCTAAGGAATAGGATGAGCACATGTGGAAGGCACTATGAGGAAGATCATTTGAGTAAACGCACACAAGGAAACATAGGTCTGTGTGTGGGAGCATAAAAGGGTTTAAGGGGTTAAGTGCTTAGCCACATTTCAGTTAAAGGGTATCACATGCAAAACACGTGAAGCTGCGGATAAGCATAATGATGAAAAGGTTGTTACATGAAGACTTGGAGCTCAAGAAAAGAATATTTTAGGGAATCATAATGGTTACGGGTTGCAAAGTGGAGGTTGTTATGGATAGCTGGCATCTGCATGGCTTGGACACTCGAGTGTAACAAGATATGATGACATTTTGATTTGGCATGCGGGCTTACTTCTGGAATGATGTTTTGGAAAGCTCTTATCCTATTTAAGGAGGCGTGTGGATCTAGACGAGCGTATGAGGTTATTGCGTATTGGTATTCGGTGTTATAGATTAGAGATCAAGTATGGGTGCATATGAGTGGTGTATTTCTGTGGGAAGGGATTATGTAATGGTTCTAAGGGGATAATATGGGGTTTCTAGATTGGAGCCATGGGAAGGGTAGGATGCTAATGGTAAAAAGATGTATTTATCTATTGTCGAACCTTTTTTTATGTAATATGGATACTATAAACACCTATTAATCAATATATGATGGGTTGTTCTGTATATATGTACTTATGGGTTCAAACCCTAGTGTATTTAACATTCCTCAAGGTACATATTTGGTCCTCTTATGCTATTACATTGTTCATATTTATATCATGATGTATCTATGTTAGATCTAGTGTTTTTACTATGTTAAAATAAATGCTTGTATTTATGTTTCTGCAAACATTCCTCCATTAATGGTCAAACATTCTTATAAATATCACATAAAGGAGGGGATTGGCACCTACACGCACCTCAGATGACTGTCCAACTTAATGTTGTGGGATAGGCCGCTGCACTTGGGATTTAAACAAAATTAGGAAATGGGACTACATTTGGTTTCAATGTCGGAACCTCTTTTGAAGTTGTTGTGAGAATGGTGTGTGATGAAAGAACACTTGACCTTAGACATCATCGAGGTTTGGCTTTAAAACACAGAGGATTTATTTTCTTAGCAATTTAACACTGGGTCTAAGTTTGATACACGTAAATGGGTAGCGGAGCACCTGTATCATGAGCTTTATTCAACATTACTTTTTTTTTTCCCAGTAGAGTTGTACGAATGGTTGTGGGAAGAATATTAGAGGCTGCATGATGTTGATTTGACCTGGCCTCATGTTTTTGATCATTGGTGGAGTGGAGTGTTTACTAGATATACCTTGGAATATGTGATATCTACGTATTATTTTTGGAGATTGCTGATTTTGAGTTCTTACGGGATCCAAGAGGATCATTCTTATGGGATATGTTGTTATCCATTAAGATCTTGATCATCACTCTGAGTATATAGACATTTCCTATGGCTGGCTAACTTCCCACTAGGCATGGGATGCGGAAGTAGGGGTGGTGACAGATGGCAAACCTTGCTATAGAAGTAGAGAGAGAAGAGAGGTGGATAAAGTATAATGAAGTGTGAGAGAGGGATTTGGAAAGACAACGCAAATTTGTTAGAGTGATGGATTTATGGAGAAAGACGTTGCAGGAAGGATTTGAGGTTTGTGCAAAGGGCGTGGGACTTGAGAAGTTTGTACTACCCCATCTTGGAAAGCACATGAGAGAAACCCCCTCAGAATCTAGTGAGATCTCGTCATATAGAGAAAGGAGAGTCATATGTGTGCATCTTAGTCCACCTGGTGACCAAACCCTGGCACTTAGTTTTCCAGTTCTTGAGATAAGTGTTGTTAACCTAGTTGGTGTTTGTATTGGTAGTCAAGTGGCACCTGGAAGATATAATTTTTCATTTAGTTCTTCTATGGAAGAAAAAAAATTTCTTGTGCTTATAGGCATCCTATCTGGAATATCATTTGGGAAAGGAGGGGGTACAAAAAATTTTGGTATCACTTCTGGAAGTGATTAAACATCACAGACTGTCAGTCAACATTTTAGCATGACAGTATGTAGAGTGTAACTACGTCAAGCCCCTTACTTGCAATGGGAGGAGGATTTTGTGGGTGGAGGAAACACAAGAGGGAATCAAGGCCCTGGATAGAGCGAAAAAGGGCCACAACACCATCCGCAAGTATTTAATGAGATACCTCTTCACTTAGTTGATTACAAGGGTGTTGATGATGTCACGAAGCATGTACACATGTGCAAGTTGCTATGGCATGCTAATTTTATCACTACCTCGGAGTGGAAGGAAATTCAGTTTGCAAATACATTGTAAGGGCACGCAAATAGCTGGTACCAAAATTATGATCCCCATCAAATGGTGGTGGATTATATTATGTTGCATGATGAATTCTTGGCATAGTTTCACATTCCTGAGTTTGAGTAAAAGAGCCTCAACACATTGAAAGAGATTCAACAAGGTACCGCAAAGAATGTGTGGAAGTATGATGTGTACTAATACACTTCTGTCAAAGTTTTCATATGTTATCCATCCATCTCAGCATACCCAATGTTCGTTGGAGGATTGATAACACATTTCAGATGAGAACTTTCCCAAAATAATTTCATGCATCCACGTAAATCCTTGGAATATACTTTACGCATTGAGGCCGTTAGAAGCATTGACACTAGAGTAAGACAATTTTTAGAAGAACAGATTGCTTCCATGGGGAAGTAGCTAGAAAAACTATCTGCGAACTCAACTCATGAGACTCGTAGTGGACTATGGTGCATGGATTGTAAAGGTAGAAGGACACACAAACGATAATTTCCCATGAAAGAAGGTGCATGCCGTGTTAGTGGATTATGAAATTTTTCATGGAGATCATGGTCTAAGTAGATTCCCATTATTGGAGTGCGCACTCCGCAAGAATGTGTCTTCATATTGTAATATTTTCTCATCTACGACTCATGATACAAAGGAATGTTGATTGATAGACCAAATCCATGATGCCATTTATATTGGTGTGCACCCGACCAACATTGGGAAAAATTATAAGAATGAAGGTCATGAGTATGAAGGGCATGGAGATGAAGGTGGTCGAGGAAAAGGTTTTCAGGGTGGATTCAGAGGTCATGGTGGTCAAGGAGGTAGGAGTGAACTTCCTTGTGGAAATTTTTACAATTGTGGATCTATTGAACACTACAAGCGCAAGTGTCTAGCTTCACTGCAATTCTCACGGTGCAGGAAGAAGCATAAGTATGAGGAGTTCCTTGAATTATATGAGCACATGACTGAGAACGAGAGGAAGGAAAAGTGCGCAGGGATGGTGAGAATGAAGTGAGCTGATCCACAATGGATGCCTCGGGTGGCGCATGACCCCGAGTTGGACCCTCTCTTAGTAACTACATGGGTGGAAACTGTGCAGTCCAGGGAGATACCAAAGAAAAATTCTCTCTTTACAAGAGAAGATGTGTTACATAGGAAATATCATGATCCAACTCATCAGAAGGATGTTTACCAAGAAATCATGGAGGTGATTAGAAACCTTTAACGGGAGATTTAGTGTCTTAAGGAGAAATCTTGGAATTTGGAGCACAACAAGAATGTTGAGGTCCCTCGAAAGGACATAGATGAGGTTAGAGAAGTGTGTAAGATGTTACGCCAGGAGAATATTATCCCTCTGTTAGGAGATTGGCTAAGAGACAAAGTATCGCGCACTAGAGGCGAGCGTGAGAGGTAGGTCTTACATGCTAATCTACCTCCCCCCATAGTTTTTATTATGAAAAATAAATCACATTGAATGGAATTTTGGATGGATAGATCTTGAGCAACATTCTGATTGAAACGGGCATTGAGTTCAATGTTCTCACTTTAGATGCATGGAATTAGATGGGGGGGCCACCATTATAACCATCTTCAAATGTGATGTACATGACAAATAGGAGAAAGGTTATGCCCATCGGTGTATTGAAGGATGCATCCATAACCATCCAAGGAGAAAATTTCATTAGATATTTTGAATTCTTATCAATTTCTGAGGCAGATCACTTTTCAACCTTACTTGGACGCCCCTGGTGCTATAAGGATAATGTTGACTTGCACTTTAACAAAGGGTACATAAGTTTTGAGAACAAAGACGAGCGCATCATTATCCCACTGATGGATGGGAAGTTTGCACCCTATGTAGATCCTTTGGGAGAAGAGGACATGGATAGAATCTATGTGTGCACCATTAGAGACCCAGAGGTTATCCATCCATTGGGAGGAGTCATTCAATGGGAAGATGCTCACACTTATTTTTGGTCAACTAACACCATTTTCCCCTTTTTTGTGCTTCAATATGAATTTGTATAAATTTTAAGCACTTGAGGTCCCTTGAAAGCACTTCCATCAGATAGGAAATATTCTACCTCTTTCCTTAGAATATTTTCAGATAGTCTTCTATGTGAAACTCAAATTTTGCATGCCACCTTATCTCTGAATGTAAGATCTCAAGATTGATTAATGAAATTGTGGTTTAATTCCTTCCTTCGAATACATAGTTTTTGATGTGAATGCCTTTCCCTCTTACATTTTTCAGTTTCTTTTATTTGTTTACAAATGAGCTATATGATTTCTATGATCCCAACCTTACATCTTACATCTTCTTCATTTGTATTTGAGAGAGATGCACCTTCTTTTGTTGGTATCACCACCATGAAGCTTAGGATTTACCTTTCTTGTGTCTCTCTCCTTGGTCCCTTTGAATTTTTTTGAGTAGAAGGTAGTTGTAGGAGTAGTTTTAGCGTAATAAGTAGGTTGGGTTATGCAAGTTCTCCCAAATTTGTGTAATAAGGAATCTAACCTTCTCCAAAGGATTGTCTCAAGCCACAAGTCCCACACTTAGAGATAGTCCCATGTTTCCTCAAAATATGGGATCTTCATGATTTAGGGTAGGGTACAATTTTGAGCTCCAACAATTTTGGCACCCCGAATGAGAGTAACTTGATAAAGCTTAACATTTATTATTACTAATTTTGTTGTGTGAATTAGTGATTTCTACCTTTTGAGGCAGTTATTCAACACATCTAACAAATGCAAAGTTCAAATCTTTGATAAAACAACTTAGTTCCTCCTTTTCATGAGAAGAATACAAATAATACAAAATGCAGTGGGAAGTGACTCTTTTGAGTATTTTTTTTTATCAGCAAGGAGAAGAAGAAGAGGAAAAATAATTCAGAGATCACCATCTCCTCTAAACCAGAATCTTTCTAGTCCTCCTCCTAGTAGGCCCTTCTTGTTATCTTCAAGGGTTATAAGTCTTATTCCATTCATGGAAAAATAGAGAAAAAATCCTTTTTTAGCTTCAATGGTGGTAGTCCCTTAGCGTTAAATGTCCAACATGATATACCAATATCTGACCTTACAAGTATTCCTTCCTTCACTGGAAAAACATTCTACCAGTCCAAGATCATATTCAATATGTTACAAATGTGTGTTCAATTCATCTAGTCATAAAATATGATGTTGTAGTTAGGATTCTTGATTCTTCATTAAGAGGTAAAGCACTTTGATGGTATAGAATCTTGAGACCTTCTATTCAAAAATGGGATGAACTTTGTACAGTTCTTTATTAACAATTCGAGGAGAAAGAAGATAACATATCATTGTTAAAGAAAATTACATCAATCAATAGAAATCAAAATGAGCTCATGGTGGATTTCAACTTCATATTTCAGAGAGCATGAGACATAATTTCATTACTGCTAAGACTTACCCGACAAGGTGCATTCTTATACTTTCTTTATAGCTCTAAATTTGTATATAATAGTAATGATTCAATCTATGAGTGTTGTCTAGTAACCAAATTCATATGCAATAGCTATTAGGGATAAAAATTATCTTATTCAAGAAAATAAGTTAGCTCCTATATTTCATATGCCCATTTTCCCAAAATTGGTGCATGATACCCAACCTATTTTTGCTCATATTCATCAACCATCTACTTCATCTTCTACTTCCACATCTGATTCCTCTATTAAACATGATGAAATTGTAAGTCTTAATGTCCAGCTTAAAAATATTACAATTGAGATTATCTCCCTTAAGAGGCAACAAACTCAATATCCCAAAACTAATCATAACCCTTCTCATGGATATCCAAAACAAATATTTAATTATCCAAATCATGGGTTCCCACAAAATTACCCTTCAAGAAAACTACCGAATGTAAATCTAGAACCCCTTCCTACCCATAACTCTAGTAAGGCCATTATTCTAGTTCAAAATAACATGCCATAAGGATTTAAATGGTGTTATCCATGTGATCAACCCCAAAATCAATATACATATGATGTGGGAATGAAATCCTTGCGGTAAAAATCTATTATTGTTCAAACTCCATCTTACTCGCAAGAACAGATCACGGTTCCTTCAACGAGTAATACATGTGAGGTTTAATAGTTTCCTCCGTAACCCAACTTCATGCTCTTTGAAACTAAATAATTTAGTGTTATTAATCAAGTCGTGAGAATCTTAGACATGATACAACTTCATATGTAAGATCATGTGATATATAAGAAGCGTAAGATCGACTTGAGACCTCATCCTCTTATTTCCCTAGTTCCATTTAACACTTCTAATCAGTTCATAAATTTGAGTAAAATTCTAGCTTCATCTAGTTTTCTACAGATCACTCAGTAGCCATAGAATGAACAAGTTACACAGGACACAGAAAAACCCCTTAACACTACATAACTATGGAACATTCCAAAACTACCAATAAAATAACCTCCGCAGGTAGAGCAGAGAAACAAATAGCATGTTGTACCTTCATTGTAAAAATACACAAGTATTCTTCTCAATATTATAGAACAAATGAAGAAGAAAAATATCAATTTCACAAATTGGGATGCTTTATCTATCCCATCTCCTAGGGCTTTACTGCATGAAGCATTGAAGCGGCTTCCACCTTTGGAACCCACCATGAGTAAATCAGATGTCACGGTCAATATTTGTTAGCCCAAGGATAAACATGTGAGTTCAATGGCTAAGCCTCCTCCTTTTTACATGTCTCTCATAGTTAGAAATCACATTTTTTCATAATTACATGATATAGTTTGGTGTTAGGACTTCATTCATGCTAAATAAAATAAAAAACATTTTGGGGATTGAGTACAATCCAGCTTCTAAGGGTGTTAACTAACTTGATGATCAAGAGTGAAAGGATTGGGTATAGTAAAAGATCTTAAATCAACCTTACATGCTTGTCCAAGATTAACCATAATGCATGATGCTTTAGTGATTTACTTGCCACCTCTTTTCACCCTTTTACTCTCTGCATATTTCACATCAAAGATGGACATATATTTATCTTCGAATTGGTCTCATATGTTACTCAAGACAAGATATGGAACTAGTTTTACAATCAAAGTTGAACCCATTGCATCTTATCATGTGGAATTTTATAATCCAATTCATATCAATGTAAATTATATGAACCAAGGAGATACAAGTAGTGATCCCTGAACCAACTGAAATATTGCACTCAGTAGTAGATATCCCTAATATTATATTAGATGAATGGGGAAAATATCACTATGAATTTGAACCTTATAATACATTTATGAAAAATAGCATGGGTACCTATTATATCCATGAGGAACACTTCACTACCCCAATTCCACACAAGAAATAATATAATGATGCTTCTGGTTTATGAAATATGTATTTTGACAATTCTAGGTGAAGAAATGGAGCTAGATCTGGTGTAATTCTTATCTCTCCTATGAAAAATAAACTCTTGTTCACTCATAGGTTGTAATTTGCATACTACAACAATGTGGTGGAGTATGAGGCATTGTTTCATGGTTTGTTAACTGAGGAAAGAAGATGATTCAAAGATCTGCAAATATTTGAGGACATCAAGTTGGTCATTCACCAAGTTAGAGGAAAATGTGAAGCTAAGAAAAATATTTTGAGAGCTTATAGGAACCAATTTTTTGATACTCTACAAAGATTTGAAGTTTTCAACCTTTAGGTGGTGTCGTGGAAGCAAAATAAGGAGGCAATTTGGATGAAAACCATTAGTTCTCAATTTTCACCCATGAATGGTCTTATGTAAGGAAATCAACATGTAAAGATGGTTATAATGACCATAAATTCCAGATAATGTTGTGAATTGGGTAAGTACACCAAGTTGGGGGGCCAAAAGGGGGTCTTAAGTGGATGCGTTTTTCTAGAAAAAAAAAAAAAAAAACTTCAACTTGTACGAGTTTTTAGAAATAGTTACACTCAAAATTGGAAGATGTTGTAGAAATATAAATTGTTGAATTTTTAGTCTAGTTTCTAATCTACTAAATTTTATTGAAAACGGATAAGTTAAGTGGGTCACATAACTAAAATACAAACAGATGCTCCTATTTTTGTTTAAAAACATAATAGAGTGACTTTCATGCCCCCCACCATTGTTAAGCACGATTTAGTATTTTTGAAAACCCTTTGGTAGAAAGATAGCTAGGAGCATCTAGTTTGGGCTCCATTTTTTTTATATTTTTATAGCGAATATGTTTTTATTTATGATTTTTCTAGTACATAAATTTTATGTTTTGAAAAATAACGGAGCTCCAGTGCTCCCCCCTAACTACCTCAAAAAATATTGAAAATTAGATTTTTTTTTGAATTTGTATAGAATTATGCCTAGTTTGGGCTAGTATAATTTTTTTTAAAATTTCGATAACCCAAAAAAAAGATACACCATGAAAGATAGACATATTTACACTTCAAAAAATAGCTATAAAAAGGCATAGTTAGAAAATAAATAATATGGAAACCTTATATTAGTCAAAAAAATTGAAAATTTATATTTTTAGAAAGAAGAAACTCTGCTCTACATCATGGTATAATTTTTTAAAAATGGATCGATTGTTTTATTTTGATTTATCATAGAGGAAGTGGCATTTTTACATTTTCTTGCAAAAACATGTTGTTTGTTATGTTTGTACAGGTCCATGCCTTAGACTTGGGGATCCAAACCGGACCCCAAGCCTTGAGGCATGGCTTGGAAAAAGAGAAAATAAAAAATGTGTGTGCATTATAACACATACGTGTTTTTATTTTTTTATATATTGTGGCCCCCCAACATCCCTTTCATCTCTTTCACGGGAATTCTGTAAACATTCTATTTTATCTGCAATTTTCTCTACATTCTTGCACGATTTTTTATTAGTTCATTTTGTCCTTTACCCCACTAGTTGATTTTTTCTAATCATGGGCGATAAACGTCGAGCTAAGGACAAGAGGAAATTCAAGAACAAGACATTGAATAAATTGGAAGAGAAGAGAATAAATAAATTGAAGATAATGCAAAAACTTCGAGCAAGGAAAGGTACATCTGCTATATCAAATGTAGCTAATGTATTAGAAAATGGGGATGAAATACATAATTAAAATGTAGAGAATAACGATTTTGCAATGAATAATGATTTTGCAATGAATAATGATATTTAATTAAATGATAATGTTGGTATGGATGAAGAAATTGATATGAATCCAATTGTTGAACCCTTACCTGAGAATCCAAATGTTAACCCCGAAATTTGTATGAAAACACTGAATGAAGACAATAACCTTGTAAATGAATCTTCACCTCTAAGAACACATCCTTCTATTTTGTGAAGAAAACCAATTCACTTAATTGAAATTGATGAAAACATTATAAAACCAATGCCTAACAAAGTGTATGAAAGAAATGTGAGAAGAAAATCTAGTGGAATTTGGGATAATTACTTTAAGAATTTAAATGACACACAAAGATGTCAATTATTTGTTAGATTGATGAAATTAATTAAGATGAGACCTATAATGAATACCCTTGGGTTAAGAACATCTAATGTTTTTTATCAAAATGCGTCAAGTGTTGAAAACATACATAAAACATACCAAACTGTAGGTGGAAAAAGACACACCAAAGATAGTAATGTTACACGATGTGCACTTGCTAATTATATAGTAAGTGATAAAACAGTTAATAAACACTTGATTAGAAAAACAAGCAGTGCTTTGAAGATAAACAAAAAAACACTAATGAAAGCAATAGAGAGACGTAAATGTCTTGAGTCAGTCAATAACATGCTAACTATTAGGATTTCTCTAGCATACTTCCACGAAAAGAAAAAAATGCATCTGATATTCTAAAAGAATTAATTCTAAAATTTTGGAATGAGAACACAATGGTGTCACCGAATAGAAGAGATATAGTAAAAAGAAGAATAGGTTGTCGTAATCGTGAATCGTGTGCAAAACATTTCTTAGATATGAATCAAACAGAATTGTTCTCTAAGTTTAAGAATGAAAATCCATAAATTAACATTAGCCAAAGATTCTTTGAAATGAGAAAACCCTTTTATGTGAAAATCAATCACTTACGTACCACTTGTTGTTGCAGGCATCATATTGAATTTTTAATGCATTATGATGTTTTTTGTCAAATACGTCATGTTTTGCATACTGACATCATGTTGCAAGAGTGTGGATTAAATGTCCCACAAAAATCTTCAAGGGAATTTATTTTGAAAATATTTTTTGAAAAATCAATAAGACAATTTTTTTATAACAAAGCATGTTTGGATGGAATGTGCAATGTATGCGGTGGCTTACCAAATCTGAAAAAGTTGTATCCATGAGGAGAGTACATATTCAATAGGAAAAGAATTGGTTGATTTCACTAAATATAAATCGGTGGCATATCAATTAAAAGATGGAAAATAATCTAAGAGGTGTGAGCTTTTTAGAAAACAATTACTTGTATCAAAATATATGGTCAAATTCAGAGAGGAAATTTGTTATGAGTATGCAAGACACACACATAGAGCTCGATCGTTGGATGAACAATTCAAGTTAAGCAAGGACACATTCCTACTTGGTACTATTATTTCAGTAGCTGAATTTGTAGGAGAATTACACATTGCAGCCACAAATAGAGGTAGTCACTGACGGTGAAGACCTTGATATCTCACTGGGTCAGTGGTAGTCACTGGAACTTGGCTTTGATGATATCCTATCAAAATTAATTAGCACATCTGGTTGTTTGAAGCACTGATGAAAGATCACAAAATATGGAAGATACTATCACTATTCTACATTTGTGATCCTTGCAACAAATATCTAGAGAATATGATCAAATATTGAGGTGTTTCCAGATGTTTTATGCAATCTATGGAATGAGTTCGTGAATCATTACTTTCGATGAAGCAATTACATTTGGTACTGTCAACTGCACATCAGAGTTCAAGCATCCACGGATGGTTTATTGGATTGAATTTACAAAGGTATGTTCTCAAAGAATTTAATTTACAATATTTACTTAAATGATTTTGTTAGAGAGGAATTTTGTATGGATTTAGAAATTCTATTTAATGGTGCTTACTAACATGTTTGATGTAGGTTAACTGGTGCCAAGAGAAGAGCTTCCACCTTCACGGATGGTTGGCTAAATGTCAGTAGATGAATTTATTATTCTTGAATCCAAGTGTCAAGAATAAGAGAAATTAAATATTAAGAAAGGAACAACGGTTCGTAGATATTCTTGGTTGATAGACCAACGTATATCTGAAAAAATATCTTATTAAAATTCTCATTTCACCAATTATATTATTCAAGTGATATAGCAATAGACAACCTTACACGTAACTTAGACTGTAGTATTTCAAATGGACTATTTCAAATACTAGGAACATGCAAGAGGCTTTCATATAGCACCCCGACATGGAGGTATCTTGGATCTGACGATATGAGTCTCAACAGTGGGTGGATGAATGGAGTCTGTAGACCTCTAATTCCACTTGACACACATCTAAGATATCCAGTGTGTATTGGCAACTTGGAGGGCTCTTAAGGGATCAAATGACAACATCACGGATGAGGTAGCCTAAAAGCACTTTGTAGTGTAGGGCAACCAAAAAAATCCTCCACTAGATATATACACCTAGCCATGTTTTAGACGTGTTGGCATAAATTGGTTCAATGGTCCCACTAGCTTAATCGTATTTATAAACTGACTAGCATACTTGAAGTTTGTACACTGACATCAGGGCTATAGTATTTTATAGTTATTTTGACGGACAGTAGGATAACAAAGAGGGAACATACGAATTATCTCGTTGATGTATAGGGAAAACTGCGAGAGGATTGACATACACAGCCATCGACATGGAGAAGTCCTTGAGTATTTGACGAGACGTCTCTAGGTGCCAATGGAAGTTGGCTTCGACGAAATCTTACCCATCAGAGATCATAACGTGTTGGTTGGCCTCAGGGCTCTTAAGGGACTACACCCGAATGAGGTAGCTTCAAAATTCACATTTGGTAGCGTAGGGAACCAATACCAAATTGATCCACTATCGCAGGTCGGCCTATAAACCCCGAATGTGTTGGCATAGGTTGGTGAATCAAATCCCGCAAGCAATTCTGTACTACTGTCAAGACTATAGCAGTCTGATCCTTGTGGTACACTGGACTAAGACTTTAAAAAAGTATGTTCATCATGAATTTGCAATTTGAATAGGATAGCATAGATAATTTTGTTTAAATGGAGTATGGATTTAAAATTCTGTTTAGATTGATTTCGTAACAGGGTCTTGACGTGGAGGTCCTAGATGGTGCCATGAAATATCTCTAGGTGCCACATGAGTCTGAGAAATCACCCGTCAGTAGATATAGTGTGTTTTGGCCTTAGGGCTCTTAAGGGACTACGCTCGGACGAGGTAAGAGAAAGCAAATATTAGAATAGGGAACCACAAACGTAAATCCTCCACTAGTGTCCACCTGGCCACCCCATACGTGTTGGCATAGTTGGTTCAGTCCCATGAGCTTCTCATTTTCACCACCTATAGCGTCTGAACAATCCTACACTGACTCAGACTATAGTATTTTACACATTTGCAAATACCTAGGACAACTGACTCAGAACCGAATGAAGCTAGAGAAAACCACGTGAGAGGATTTCTTAAAGGTCCCTGACATGGAGGTATCGGATCTGACGAGATGGTCTCTAGGTGCCACAGAGTCCGAGAAATTACCCATTGAATATATACCGTGTTTTGGCCTCAGGGCTCTTAAGAGACTATGCCCAGTAACGAGGTAGCCTGAAAACACGGGGAGCGTAGGGAACTGTACGTACCCAAACATTGTAAGGTATTGTACTACTGGAACAACATAGCAATCACCCCAATGATGATACAGGTCTCCTCGCAAGGTGTTCGGGATCCAAAAAATATCTCCAAGTGTGCGTTAACATCCGCATGCCCTGCTTAGCCCCTGCGTCCTTTGTTTTTATCTCTTTTCCTCTTTTCTAGACCTTTTGACTTCAGTTACGAAACCGCCGCCCTGCCTGGGTGGCGGTCTCGTGACCGTCGCCCTGATCAGGGCGGTGGTCCTGTAACCGCCACCCTGCTCAGAGCGGCGGTCCTTACGTGTTTTCCAGAAAGCGTTTTAACGTGACTCGCGTAAAAATCAACGATTCACCAGTTTTTTTTGCCAACTTGGGCTTGCATTTATGTTTTTGGTCCCTTGGAATAGTGTTTGGCCATAGTTTTAGAGTTCATTTTGGTTTTGATCTTTGGGTGAATGAAAAGCTATAAATGGATGGCTTGTGCTCAAGAAAATGGCCCTCAAAATTTGCCTCTGATTTCTCTTTGCAATAGATTTAGTTTCCTTTTGCTTAGAATGCTTAGTTTAGTTCATTACATGCTCAGTTAGCATTGTTTTGCAGTTATAAAGCCACATATCCATCTTGTGCAAGTGCTATCATTACTGGTCTGGCCCCTCATTCACTTCTCATAATCTCATTTTCCATAGTTCAGTTTATCATTTTGCTTAGAAGCCATAGTTTCAATTATTTGCATGTTTAGTTAGCATTATTCAGCTGTTGGTAAGCTACATATCCATCTTGTGTAGGCTGTGCTGTTATTTCACCCAATCCATTGGAGTAGAATAGCTTAGGAAGCCATTAAAGTTGTAGGTTTTTCTCCTCAAAACAGGATAGTTTCAGGTTCTGGATGCTTTATGTTGCATGACTCGCAATAAATCCCGCTAGTAATTGCATAAGCCAAGCTCTGTACTCTTGCGCTATCCCTCTCCTACTCGCATTATATTCATTCTGCATTCTGAGCTCCCTTTGTCCCAAAATCTACTTCTGTTGATGCTAGCATTACACGCTTTTCTGGATTCACGTGAACACAAAGGAACGAGGAGATCACACTGAGGGGACAAGATCACACACACCATTGGATTTGCCACTGTTCTCCAGAATCCAGGTTCTAGCTTTCAAAGTTCTAAAGTTAGAAATATATCAAATAGAGTAGATAATCACTTCTTTTTAGTTAAGTTTACTTTTGATATTGCCAGGGAAGCTATGGGGATTGATAGTTTCTGAAAAACTATGATTCATTCCTCACTTCTGAGATAGGATCGAGAGTCTGGCAAATAGATTAAGCAAGTTATTTCATTATTTAGAATAGATCTACAAATTGCATAGACAAATAACTACACTCGGTTATTTTGTTTGTTTTAAGTTTTATCTTAGTTGTCAAATTCTAGATACGTTTAAATAGCTGCTTTCTTAAATTCTTAAAAGTTTCTCAGAAAATACAAAAATAGAAATTATATATATGTTCTAGATTTATTCCACGTAGCTTAAAATATTCTTTGTTGCAGTTAGATTTACATTATTGTTTTGTATGACAATCACGGGACCCAGGGAGCCCAGAGAATACGTATTTGAGCCAATTGTGCCTCAACCCAATTTCGTCATGGCAATAGTTGACATAGACCAGAACCTTAGAATACAAATCTGTCCAAACAACAATAGATTTACGACAGATCAACTCTCAGTTGAGGAGATTAAATATAGAAGACGACCAAGCACACACGATTTGGTCAAATCAACCGAACTACATATTACCCTAGGAAAACATACACATGAACTGTAGAAGGGTTCGAAAGAGAAAAAACCTTTGGTTGTGACCCTTTGGTCCCACAGCCAGATGCAGGAGACACTCTTCTAGATATAGATACCAGCCTAAGAATCCAGGTTGCAAGAACGCCTGTGAGGTACTCTGAGAAGATCGCGCAGTTATTAATCCTAAATATAGAAGCTGAGAAAGCATGGATGATTATTGGATACTAGGGATTAGGACTTGATTTCATACATGACCATAGCAGGACCGCATACAACCAAGAGTCTACAATTGTGATCCACAAATCCCGCAACCTAATGAATCCATAAGTCAATCAGATATAGACACTGGCTTACGCATATTAGTATTCAGATCTACCCCACTTCTACCCACCATCGTCGAACAGTTATCCTTACTAGATATAGCAGCTAACAAAGCTAGAGAGTTCTGGACTAGGCTAGAGAATCGTCCGTAGAGTCGATTGTTTTCACTACCCACCATATGACCTTATCTGGAGACATACACAAAACTATCCCAGGTCATTTTCCACGTATTCCACAACCCATAGATTGAATCACGCCAGAGCTCGATATTGATTTGAGCCTTCGAGCAATCATCCTTGCCGATCGATCTATCACACCAGTTCAGGTTAGAAGGGCCTTCTTTGCCTTAGATTCACAAATTCCACTAGTGCGTATTGAAGACATTAGATTGCCTAACTAGTTTGTCTGCATCCCATGCATATTCCATCCCCACCGGCTGTCTCGGCACGACCTCGGGAGGTCAGGTACGCGGAAGAGTTACCTGTAGATTCCCACGCTCGCTTGTCACTTTTCCGGCGTACAGGAACCAAAAATAATTCTCCACTAGTGTTCACTTGGCCACCCCGACGTGTTGGCGTAGTTGGTTTGGTCCCACGAGATTCCGTTTGCCAAACTACGCCTTGGAAACCCTTTCTTATAACTTAGACTGCACTATTTCACGCGGTTGCAAACAATTAGAACATTAGACGAGAGAAATAGATAGAGATGGAGGGAAAACCATGAGAGGGATTTCATATAGGGCCACGATGGGAGGTCTCGAATCTACGAGAGTCTCTACGGTGCCACGGGTCCGAGAAATCACCCGTCGAAGATATGGGCAGTTTGTGGTCTCAAGGATCTTAAGAAGACTACCACCTAGATGGGGTGGGGTAACACGAAAGCACAGGGGAGCATAGAGAACAAATGATGCTACATAGCATTCACCTGGGCCACCGGACGCGTGTTGGCATAATAGTTGGTTAGGCCCACGAGCTTCCATTTGCAAACTACAACATCTGACAGCCCTACAATGATTTAGACTGCACTATTTCACGTGTTTACAAATAATTGCATAACGAGAGAATATGATGGATACAGAGAAAACACAAGAGGATTTTATATAGGGCCCCAATTTCGAGGTATCGGATCTGACGAGACATCTCTAGGTGCCACGAAGTCTGAGAAATCAGTCGTCAAAGATATGGCATGTTTTGGGCCTCAAGGTTCTTAAGGGACTACGCCCATGCGAGGTAGCCCAAAGCACAGGGAGCATAATGAACCAAAACAAAGCCTCAACTAGCATTCATCAGGCCACCCTGATGTGTTGGCGTAGTTGGTTCAGTCCCACGAGCTTCCGTTTGCCAAACTACAGCCTTTGGCAGCCCTACACTGACTCAAACTACACTATTTCACATGTTTGCAAACAATAACACAACGAGAGGATTTTGTAGAGGGACCTAATGTAGAGGTATTGGATCTGATGAGACGTCTCTAGGTGCCATGGAGTCCAAGAAATCACCTGTCAAAGATATGGTGTGATTGGGCCTCATGGCTCTTAAGCTACTACGCCTGGACGGGGTAGCTCGAAAGTGCGAGGAGTGTAGGGAACCAAAATGAAACCTCCACTAGCATTCACCCAGCCACCCCAATATGTTGGTGTAGTTGATTCGGTCCCACGAGCTTCCATTTGCAAACTACAGTGTCTGACAACCCTACACTGACTTAGACTGCACTATTTCACGCGTTTGTAAAGAATAGCACAAAGAGAGAACCAGATGGAGACGGAGAAAACCGTGAGAGGATTTCGTAGAGGTCCCCGAAATGGAGGTCTTGGATCTGACCAGACATCTCTATGTGCCAGAGAGTCCTAGATATCACTCGTCAAGATATGGCGTGATTGGGCCTCAGGGCTCTTAAGAGACTACACCCAAACTAGGTAGCCCGAAAGCATGGGAAGCGTAGGGAACCAAAAAAAATCCTCCACTAGCGTTCATAAGGCCATTTGGAGGTGTTGGCCCAGACGGTTTGGTCCCACAAGCTACTGTTCACAAAATACAACATCTAGTAGTGTTACATTGACTTAGACTCCACTAGCATTCACCTGGCTACCCCAATGTGTTAGCGTAGTTGGATTGGTCCCACAAGCTTTCATTTGTAAACTACAACCTCTGTCAGCCCTACACTGACTCAAACTACACTATTTAATGCATTTACAAACAATAGCACAACGAGAGAACCAGATGGAGATGGAGAAAATTGTGATAGGATTCTGTAGAGGGTCCCGACATGGAGGTCGCAAATCTGATGAGATGTCTCTAGGTGCCACTGAGTCTGAGAAATCACCCGTCGAAGATATAACATGTTTTGGCCTCAAGGCTCTTAAGGGACTATGCCCGGACGAGGTAGCCTAAAAGCACAGGTAGCATAGGGAACTAATAAGAAGACTCCACTAGTAGTCACCAAGCAATCCTGACATGTTGGCCCATACGGTTTGGTCCCACGAGCTACCATTTAAAAAATATGGCATCTGATAGCCTTACAAAGACTCAGACTGCACTATTTCGCACGTTTGCAAACAATAAGACAACGAGAGAACCAGATGGATATGGATAAAACCATGAGAGGATTTCATAGGGCCTTGACAAATTTTCCATGTTAGTACTAAAGAGCTTCAAACTTTCATTGAACGACCACATAAATCTAACCTAAATAGTTGGAGTAATAGACTAAATCAGCATTCTATTTCTCACCTATAAAATGAATTTCTTCCTTCAAAAAAGAAATTATGGGTGAATGCTCAATCAAAAAATAAAATTACAATTCTAAACGAGTTTCAGGCTCAATTATCAGTACTTCATTGCAGTTTTTCTTGCCACTATGCTACTTTTGGAACTACCTGGTTTGATTTGTGAAGTTGAAGCAGCTGGGATTAATAAAAATAATCAACTTGGCATGTTGTCATTAAGATTATCCATGATTCTATCGACAACATCACATAGATATTCCATTCTAGTTAAGTTGTGATCCTTCCACGCTTCCCCTTTTTCCTTTTCTTCTGCTCATATCTTCTCTTTAAGTTCTTCCATATGTTTTTGGGTAATCAAATTGACTCTTTATGAATTTCAAGAGGCATTTCTTCTTGAATCATAGTGACATCTTCACCTAATTATTTTTATTCACGATGTTCATTATCATCTAAATTTGAAGACTAAAAATTTATATTGTGTTTGGCTTATTTTTGGGCACAAACAACCTTTTGTAATGTCCAAAAAAATTCAGGCTCTTCATTCTCTTTTGATTGAAGATATTCATTCTTTCAAAATGAATAGTTGGAACATTGGTGGTCTCCCCAACAAAACTAAGTTCATAGTCTGCATAGTTTCATCCTGTGGAAAAACCATTGAACATTGGTGGTTTCCTCCACCTGTGCTTTCGAGCTACCTCGTTTGGGCATAGTCCCTTAAGAGCCCTGAGGCCAAAACAAGCTATATCTTTGACAGGTGATTTCTTGGACTCTGTGGCACCTAAATATTCCTCGTTAGCTCTAAGACCTCCATGTTGGGGCCCTCTACAAAATCCTCTCATGGTTTTCTCCATCTCCAATCAGTTCTCTCGTTGTCTTGTTGTTTGTAAACGCTCGAAATAGTGTAGTCTAAGTCAGTGTAGGGTTGTCAGAGGTTGTGGTTTGCAAACAGAAGCTCGTGGGACCAAATCAACTACGCCATCACATCAAGGTGGCCAGGTGAACACTAGTGGAGGCTTAATTTTGGTTCCCTACGCTCCTCGTGCTTCCGGGCTACCCCGTCAGGGTGTAGTCGCTTAAGAGCCCTGAGGACCAATCACGCCATATCTTCGTTGGGTGATTTCTCGGACTGCGTGGCACCTAGAGATGTCTCATCAAATCCAAAACCTCCACATCAGGGAACTCTACAAAATCCTCTCTTAGTTTTTTCCATCTCCATTTGGTTCTCTCGATGTCCTATTGTTTGCATACGCTCGAAATAGTGTAATCTAAGTCAGTGTAAGGCTACTAGATGTTGTATTTTGCAAACGGTAGCTTGTGGGACTAAACCGTCTGGGCCAACACATCCAAATGGCCTGGTGAAGTCAACATCTTTATCAAACATGTATATCACGTGAGTTAGATGGACATACAAGAACATACATATATTTGACTTCAAAACTAATATATATATATACATGCAAACACACACACACACACACACACACACACACACACACACACATGTATGTGAAAATTTTACATAATTAACATTCTAAATTACCTTTGTGAATGTATGGGTATGCATGGTGCTCGTTTTTTGTGGTCGGGATGAAGATGTGCCTCTCGTGTGCTGTAATATCAATGAATGTACATGTACAAATACAATTATTTCCAAAATTTAACATTTATAAGTAAATCAGATACTCCAAACTTTTTTTAACACACATAAAAAAACATAACAAATTTACCTGTAAAGGTGACACCAATGAATGTAATCCAAATGTCTCACTCAAAAGGAAATCTGACATATTGACATTATCATGTTCACCCCTAGCACCAGGTGCACCAAAATCAGTACGCATGAAAGTATCATCCTCCTCGGGCCCCAAACATATGCTACCACATGACGAGAAAAACTGTGGCCTCATGTTAGTACTCCCTTAGGAAATACTCTATGTACCTCTGCGAGCATCTGGCTCAGAAATATCCCTCGTATGTCGAACAAGGGTCACATATATCCCCTGAAGTGCGTGGAGTGTATTAATCTCTATTGTCTCCTTCACTGCTTCAGGGACAATCTCAGGGTGAGGGGGCTTCTGTGCGGGGAATCTAACCTACTGAATAGGTGCACGTTGTGTACCTTGTCGGTCATTTGTAGATCTTTTTCCTCGGCCCTGGAAATCTTGGAAATCAAAATAATTTGGGATCTCGTTGAGGATAAAATCATAATAGAGTTTCCTCAGAAAGTATAGTGGCACCTTGTTGTTATTACAAGGTGGAAAATCAAACACCATCCACCATCAGTCCCAAAAATTATTTTTAATTAAATTATTATTGCACCAATGGATGGGAAATTGTTTACATGTCAACGGAATAGGAAAATTAGTGTGGGGGTCCGTGAATAAGGCACATATGAGTTCTTTTGAAATTTATTTTTTCCTTACATCCACATATGACAATTTGTTGGAATAATAAACCCTACAACCCTCTCTGTAAGTTGTCCAATGATTAATTTTCCCCATTGCCACATCAATTTGAACAAGTAATGCCTCCAATGTGTTTGCAAGAGAGGCACAGTGGGGGTTTGTAGATTGTGCATCCCTCATTGTTTTGATTAAATCCTCAATTTCAATTTTGTTTTCAACTATTTGGGCTGCTAAATCTTCTTGACTACCCAAGGGATGTTGAGCAATTGTGGGAGTGTTCGGAGGGATGTCAGGAATAATAGGGTTTGGTTGTGGTTGATTCTTTCGACCTCTAACTGTAAAGATAAAAAATATGTATTCAATTCAAATTTTAATTTATAATTATCATATTTCAATGCAATTTTGAGAAAAGAATTGTGTTTACCTATTCTTCGTGGTGCCATCGTTGATTCAAATCTTCCCGGTGATCCAGAAATGATCCTTTGAGCTTGAGATCTAACTGAATGAAAAAATGAGAGGGCACGAACAAGCTCTGAAACCAGCATTTGAGGGAGGTAAAATGATAGAGGCTTGGACCTATTTTTTTGTTTATAGTAGGCATAACAAGTACGTGTTATGTAACGCATACTCACTATGTAACATGTACACGTTATGATCTTGTGATTCTCAAGTCAAAAAATTAAAACGCGAGCTTGTTTTAACAAAACACAGACGCATTTTTCTTTTTTCATATTCTTGTCTACTTTTTGGCCCCCTAACTTCATGCACTTACCTTTGGATGATTGTCTTGATGGAAAGGAGCTCGAGGGGATCACATCATTTGTTCCTCCATCATCCACCTTCCAAGTGCATGAGTCTGTTGTCATGGAGGAGAGCATTAGATTGTAGCAACTTGCACCTCACAATGACCCTTTGGAACCAAGGTTGGAGGATCATGATCTTCCATGTTCTTCTCAGGAGGAGGAAGGAAAAAATCATGAGGATGTCATCATTCCTCTCACACCATCCATCCAACAAGGTCTGTAAGAAGAATCTGTTATTGGAGTTGAAATTTAGAGTAACGGGCACATCCATCAAACCAGACCATGCCTAATCAGGTACTTGGATTCATTGGAGCCAAGGGAAAAGCCAAAACTGGTCATGCTTAGTTCTGAGAATGAGGATGAGTTTCAAAGCACCAAGGGTCACCATCAGCACCTCTAGGAGTCCAATGCCAATCAAATTGAGGAGGTATTTTTCATTGACATTGATACCTTGATGATATGGGTGGAAGATCAACCTCTTATAAGTTTTTCACTAATACAAGCAGCCATATTCAGTGTCAAATCATTTGCATGGCTGCCTTTTTTGAGAAAGGGAAGTCACTTCTCCCTGCCAGTTGCATGATTGTTTTAAGTTCTCTTTTTCTCCTGGTTACCATAGAATAGGTAGGTTTTATTTTAGTAGAAGAAGTTCTTTTGCACACTCTACATGTTCCACTTGGAGCATGTATGATTTTCATTTTTGTATATAGTGTGTTGTGGTGTTTTGTTGCTCGTGCACATTACATTGGAAGTAGCATTTGGTGAGATCAGGTCCGGTTCTAGCCATGTTCCAAGTGGCTCAAGGATTAGATTTGTGATTATCAGACTATCATTCATGACTCCATGCCTAATGGATGCTTTAAGGTAACTAATCATTTCACCTAGCAAGCAGGTGATCCCCATGAGTCACCAAATTGTTGACCAAAATAAGCTCACACTTATTTTTGGTCAACTAACACCATTTTCCACTTTTTTGTGCTTTAATCTGAATTTTTATATATTTTAATCAGTTAAGGTCCCTTGAAATCATTTCCATCAGATAGGAAATTTCTTCCCCCTTCTAGAAATATAAAGAAGTCCTTCTAACTCCTCATGTTTTGCAAATGGCGGGTTGGCAGGCCTTGGAAGGATTTTTTGCCAAAAGCGGGTCAGCAGGCCTAGGGAAGATTTTTTACCAATGGGAAAATTGCGGACCCATGGGGATGGGGAGATATCTTGGCACTTTGCACTTTTTGCAAAAATCATAGTTTACAATTGTGGGCCCGCGAGCCCGAGAAGGATTTCTATTGCTAAGTGGAAAATGCAGGACAACGGGCCCGGGGATGACTTTTGGGAAATGTAAAGTTGTAAAGCCATGGGAGGTGCCATGTGCCTCAATAGTGCAACTTCAATTGTAGGACCCAAGGGGTGGTCTTCAAACATGCACCAGCTCGCCACGTGGTCAAAGTCTAAAAAGGTGAGATCGGTCGTTGAAAATTCTAAGGCTAGCAGAAAGAACCACGTGTCAGCTCGGCGCAATTCTAAAGGTGCAACCTAAGGGACAATCTCCAAATGACTGTGAAGCTTCCATGTGTCCTAGGTCCAAAAAAAGAGACAGAGTCAGCAGTTGAAAATTCACAGAGCCACGGGGAACCCACGTGTCCCAACGGTGCAATTTTAAGGGGTGGATCTAAAAGTGGAATAGCAGGGTCGGGGAAGGAAGTCAAGTAGTGTCAAAGAACCAGAGGCTCAAAGGAAAGAAATGAAAAAGATTCAAAGTCTTCAGGCTTCGCAAATGGTTCAAAATGGGCCCAAAAATGACTAAGTATGGAGGAGACAGCGAAAGCTGCCAAGTGTCCAAACGACGCACCTCCAAAGATTAAATCCAAAGGGGTAGAATCAAACTTGTGCCATCCCTCAATGTAGTAAATGGTTAACAAAGATAAACAGGAGAGTGGGCCCAAAATGACTAAGTATAGAGTGCAGGCGGAAGGCGCCACGCGTCTTAACAACGCTCCTTCAAAGGTAAAATCCTGAGAGGGTTTTCAAATGAGTGCGGGCCTTCCACGTGTTTTAGAGTCCAAAAGGGACAGAGTCGGGGGTTGAATAGTCAAAGCATTGAGACAGGCTAGCAGAGGGTGCCAAGTGTCAACATGGCGTTATTTCATAGGTAAAATTTTGGGCGGAAATTTTCAAACAAGCGTGCCAGCGCTGCCATGTGTCTTAGGGTCGAGCACGGTAGCCTCTGCCAAGCAGGAGAGACTCAAGCAAAATACAAAGGAAGCCTAAGGAAGCTTGCAAAAGCCGCCATGTGTTAGCCTGACATGTAACTTTCAGGAACGAGAGGAAGGTAGGCTCCGAATATCCAGGTGCATGCGAGGCTACCACGTGGGTCTTGCATGGTATGGCAAACTCTTAAAAATATTGCGCGCCTGTGACCCAAATATTCAGACAATGGCCATATCTTTTGACTGGGAGACTCAGTTTTGAGTGCACGAGATGACTTTTTGGAAATATCTCAGACACCAGCTTCTCACGCCATGGAAACATAAAATATCTTTCAGTAATGCCATTTCGTGGGTGAAAAATAGGAAAATGTATTCCCGCCTACCATTATGATGACAAATGGGCTTCCAATTTCTCTAACTACCAGTTCTGGATAGTGCATTTGATCCGCCGGGGAACCTTGTAGTAATGACCATCATTTTATTAGGAAGTATTTGAGAAAGGCATTAATTGAGGGTGGTTGGAGCTTTCAAAGTAGGATTTAATGCGTATCTCTAGGGGTGGTTGAAGCAGGATTCAAATTTTTTCCCTCTCTCCTCTCTCTTATTCTTCCTATATATTGTAACAGGAGGGGCATATTTCAAAAGGTTGGTCATTGTTTCTCTCACTGACCCCCCCTCTCTTTCTTCCTTAGGGTATAACGCAAAGTCTAAGCCTCCTCTCTTGGCTCTGTAATGACATTTTTTTGCCTCTTCCCCACTAATGATGTACTTTTCGAACTCATGGAGCAATAAAATCTATTTTGTGATGCATTTTTCCATCCTTTTCTTACTTTATTGTCTCTTCTCACCTCTTGTAATTGCAGGGTATACTGTGCATACTCTGATGTCTATTACTAGTTCTAAGAGTGGTGTTTAATGGGTTTGAAGTGGTGTTCCATGTGAACTTTATATTTGGTATGTGGTTCACCTTGTCCACCCTCTCCATTTCTCACCTCTCTCCATTTCAGGAAGTTGGGTTTGTGATCATCCACTTCCTTTTCTGATGTATCACCGCTTATTGTAGGCTCTGTTTTTATGTATTTCTCTCTCTCCATGTCTCCTTGGAAGGTTAGATTAGGATTAGATAGTTTTCCTACACTAGAGTATCTTGTAGCATGTAGTTTAGGAAGAAGAAGTTAGATTTCTCTGGAGGGCCATCTCAAGTATTCAAGTCCCATAGCTTGAGAGATGGTCCAATGTTGTACAGATCATACTGAATACCCCATTTCACACTCATGGCCACTCGGGGGTGCTGTGATTTTGCATCAATAGTAACCCTAATGTTGTTTTGCACATAATGGAGGTACAGTGGACCTATAACGTAGAACAGAGGAATATGCTTACTTATACCTTACATGGAATAGAATTGTGTTGGTGGGTAACTCATTGAGATAATATTCTAGAGTGGTTCAAAGTGAGAATCATGTTGTCTGTTAGGTTTCTCCGGAGCAATGCACCTTTTTCAATACATGACTATCATGGTAATGATTCCACCTCATTCCACATCCAAGAGTGTGAGAGAGCCTAGATGGGAGGCCCATAAGCCTTTCCTCCTTCACTATGGGTGTATAAGTTCTATTCTACCTTACAGGGTTGTGCGCATGCATGGTATATCCATTCAGAGTTACACCATCAGACGGGTAATTTACAAGATTTAACAATGGATATTATCTAGACTTTTGAGTATCAATATCCGAATCCATCGGTGAATGAGGTGCTAAAGGTAGTCAAGTGCCTTACCTTAGAAGATAGTGCCATGGTTGAAGACTGAATCCTAGATTTTTTCAGGGAAACCTAAGTTGGGGATGCACTTCGTAGAAGAAGAACCAAAAGGAGAGATTGAGGAGATACAAATTTAGCATGCTTGCATAGAGAAAGAAAAGGGTAAGTTGGTATACTTGATAGATGGTGAGGAAATAGAAAACTTGGATGTAATCACATAAAGGGTACGTGTGATGTATTGGAAAAAGTAGATGATAAATTTCAAACCTACCATGATCCCTTGAAAACAAAGAAGGTTAACATTGTCATATAAGCAGAGTCGAAGGAAGTTGTCATTGGAGATTACTAGTCAGACCAGGAGGTTTCAAAAATAGTCGATCAATTCCATGACTTTCAAGACTTTTTCCCACGTGGGTACCATTAATTAAAGGGATTTCACCACTCTCTATGGGAAATGAGGATTAAGTTAAAGGAAGATTTATTTCCAATTTGGAAGAGACCTTACAGGATGAACAAGAATTTACGCATAAAGGTTAAAGAGGAGATTGATAAGATGATACAATTCGGTATCATTGAGGCAATTGAATAATTTGAGTGGGTGAGCCCAATGGTAATTAGTGTCAAGAAATATGGGAGGATAAGGATTTTTTTTTATTATAGATATTTGAATTCTTCATGTGTGATATATCCTTTTCCAACCCCATTTACTAAGGAAATATTGGAATGTGTCGCAGGGTGAGAGATCTATTCTTTCACAGATGGATTCTTTAGATATCATCAGGTAAGAATTGTGAAGGAAGACCAAGAGAATACCACCCTCATGATGGAGTGGGGAATATTTTCCTATACATTTTTACCCTTTGGGATTAAGAATGATCCTATGTTTTCGTGCATCGTGGTTCATGCATTTCAAGAATTCATCCATAAATTTTTGCAAGTCTACCTAGATGAGTGGATGCTTTATGGGTTAATAAGGGATCATTGTGACAATTTATGGTTGATTTTTGAGAGATGTAGGTAGTTAAGTATATCCCTAAACATTAAAAGAAATGTGTCTTTACTACCCCATTTGGCACATTACTCGATCACATTATATGCAAGGAGGGCTTATTGGTAGACCCTTCCAAAGTTGTCATTATCTTGGGGTTGAAGGATCCTACTGGTCAAAGCACAGAGTGTGGATTCTTATAGAACATGAGATATTACAGAAAATTTATCAAATGCTATGAAAATATTTCCATGCCATTGTAAGAGTTGTTGAGACAAAAAAGTAAATTTCATTGGGGAGAGGCACAACAAGTGGATTTTGACACCTTGAAGGAGAAACTCACTAATGTGCCCATGTTGTGCTTTCCCTCTTGGGATAAGCCATTTCATGTACATGTTTATGCATCGGATATGGCCATAGAAGCAGTGTTAGCACAACCTGGAGAGGGGATTGTTCATCACCCCTTGTGTTTTACAAGTAGAAACTTAACATCGGCAGAGAATAATTATACAACAATGGAGCGCAAACCATTTTCCATGATCTATGCACTACATAAATTCAGGAACTACTTGTTGTCTTCTCTGTTTACCTTTTATACAAAACATATGGCACTTAAGTACTTAGTGAACAAGCCTATTTTAAAAGGGTGGATATGTCGATGGATCTTATTGTTTCAAGAGTTTGAATTTTTTGGTCATCATGAAACCAAGAAAGATCGATTTGGGACCTCACCATTTTTCATAAATTAACTTAGGAGAGGAAGCTTAGAGCATTAAGGAAATAATTTTGGATGCAAAGTTGTTTAGATTAAGGCATGCTTCCTCTGATTTGGAGGATATTGTTGTTTTCTTACGAATGGGTGTGGCGCTAAAAGGAATGAAGGCATTAAAGAAGCAGTAGTTGGCCATACATGCCACACCATGTATTTTGATTAACAGAGACCTGTACAAACTAGGTTGGGATGAGGTCTTGCACCAATGTGTACTGGAGCATGAACGTACTGAAATCATAGAAGAATATCATGGTGGCATTGTAGAAGGACACTATGTAGGGAATGCAACCGCTCATGAGATCATGTTGGCAGGCCTTTAGTGGGTGACAGTTTATAAGGATTGTATAGAGTATTGCAAGGTCTGTGACCATTTCCAGTGCCTTGGTAAGCTAAGGAGGAGAGATGAAATTCCATTAAGACCTATTACTAGTGCAAAGCTGTTTGAAAAATGGGAAATTGATTTTGTGGGCCCTATTTCCCCAACTGCGCATAGGACTAGTTTGAGTCATATTATCACTTGCACATATTATCTTATAAGATTGGCGGAAGCTGCAGCTATGAAGGATTGCATGGATGCTACAACAACTGGGTTCTTATGGGAGAATATAATCAACAGGTATGGATTCCCATTGAATTTAACAAGTGATAGGGGTACTCAATTTTTTATTGATATTGTTAGAATCTTATTGCAAGATTTTATGGTGGCCCATCACAAAACTAAGCCCTATCACTCTCAAGCTAATGGGACTACTAAGGCCTTTAACAAAATATTGAACCACACATTAACTAAGATTTTTGATTTAGAAAGGAGGGACTGGGATGACAAAGTATCTGCAATGCTATGGGCATATCATACGACTTATAAATGTTTGAACAAGTCATACCCTTTCAATTGGTATTTTGTGCAGAAGTTGTTCTTCCTGTTGAATTATGTTAGCATCCCTGCGTATTGCACGCGTAAGAGAATTGGCTGATGAATATGCATTAGAAAAGTGAATTGAAAAAATTATGATGCTAGATAAAAGGTGATCCATTTCTAGGTGGAGTTTGAATACAAAGAAAGCTAGACATAAGGCATAGCATGATAGGCATATTAGAAATAAGGAGTTTGAGGTTGGGTAGATGGTTATTCTATATGATTCAAAGTTTTTGTGCCATACTGGGAAACTCAAAGTGTATTGGCTGGGACCGTATGTTATATCGTATATACTTGATTTAGGTGCTTTCCAGTTACAAGCACTAGATAGCAAATGGTTTCCCGGTTATTTTAACAGGAGTAGGTTGAAGCCCTACTATAAATAAGTCTTCTATGTGTTTGTAAGTAAGGTAGTATTGCAAGTTAGCTTAGGATTTCCATTAATGCATTTTCCTTTATATGTGTTTCCTTTCATAATCACTATGCTTTGTCTTTTCATTTCATTTTTTGTGGGTGGACTTGCACACCGGTCACCAATTACTATCTAAAAGTGTTATATGAGCAGAGAACCACACATCTATTTAGTGTGGGGTAGAGAGTGTAAAAAATATTTTAAGTGAATAGTGTGGTATGAAGCAAGTGTTAGGAGTGATGTTGATTGGTGGCCTAAATGAAAAAGTCAAATGCATGTAGTGTTCATAGGAGTGTGCGTAGTAGAAGTAATTATGGGTAAATATTGGTGTCAAAAGCTTTATAAAAACCATGTACATGGATAGAAGCGTAGAACAAACTAAGGTAGGCTACAGTAAGAACTTGGCATAAGACATAGGGTAAGATGTACTTCGACGCTGGAAACACGTGTAAGGAAGTCTGCGGTCGATGAATTTTTGTACGCCAGAAGGCTAAGGAGGTTACGTGTAAGTTGGTGCATGGAGGAAAAGCACTAGACGGAATGTGCGAGATGAAAAGTGTTGGAAAAATATAACTTTAATGTGGAATTATGATGCTAGGTGGCATGGAGATTAATGAGGAAAAATAAAAAACTATAAATATAAGGTTAGGGTAAGGTTAGGGTAAGCTATTTATTTTACCTTGCATTTTTTAATTAAAGATATCTTACGAACTAGGGAAATTTGTGGAGAATTATGTACGAAGTGGAGAACTTCACAAATTTTTGAACCAGAGTGGAACAGAGTACACAAGAGTGTGTGGAGGAGTTTTTTGGTGGATTCTCGCAGGTATTTATGATGTCTTTTGGAATGAGATATTTCTATGTTAGAGTTTGCAGAGCCAAGGCAAGGGTTTTGAAGAAATTTCAAAGGAGTGGAGCTGAGGGACTGAGTAGTGTCGAAGCAAGATACAAGGAAGAACTTACAAGGGCTTGATGCGAAAAATGGCACCAAGGAAAAGAGTGAATGTTTCACCAAAGAAGGGCAAGGGAAAGGGAAAAGGGAAGCCAGTCACATAGACAAGTTTTAATGAAGAGTGGTACATGAAGATCCAGTACCTAGATGGTATTTTGATGGGGATGGAATGTGTCTCTCACGTATGAAAGATGGCTATAAGTGAATATAACCATATGATGAGAACAACTGAGAAAGAGATGGCATTGGAGATAGTTCACCCTACCATAGAAAGGACATAGGATGACAAGTTGATGTATGATGACTTTGTGAAGACCATATTGGAGAAGGCTCGAATCTTGCAACTCTATGAGTTGCCATATTTCAGAATTCCTTAAAGGTTATACTAGTGGCTGATTTTGCGCATGCACGAAGATTATTTTTACTTTGCAAGGAGGATAATGTGTTTAACTCATCAGTTGATCTCTAAATACATTGGTCTTCTCTACATAGGAGTATCAATGGATGATGACTTCGACAACTAGGATGCCATAAACAAAACAACCGCGGAATATAACTATAAGAAGGGATCATGAGATTTTGATATCACCAATATCACCAACCCAACCATGAAGATGGACGTGCACTTGTTCACTAAATTAAATGAACAAGAGCGATGGACACAAGTGAACAAGAGATGGTAAAAGGTTTACAGGAAGATTTCAAATGGAACAATTTAAAACCTCCCGACCTTCATTATAGAGGAGATCACAGATGCCGCGTACGAGGGGGATAAAATAATTTATGGTATAATCCTTCTTACCCTTGTATTTTTAGAGATTGGAGTGCCCGATAAGCCAAATAGCTATGTCTAGGAGTACCCTGAAGAGGACCCTTCCCCTAGAAAGAGGTTCAAATCATACACTTGTGATACAATGACTACTTCATATAAAGTGCACTTGGAGAAGTGATACAAGTTAATGCATGATGCACTTGGGGAAGAAAGGAGAATCCCTAAACAACTACCATCCTTGGTGGATGGTGAGACTGAGCTTGCTATATACCAACACTTTTGCATAGACAGATTCACTTTGACATATGGCATGAAAATTCCCTGTTGTAAACAACCCATTGCATTCACAACACAATACTTTCAAAGTGTAGTTAACAGGATCAAGGAGGCAAAGAAACTTAAATTTCATCTAAGGGAGATAGATAATGATCACCACGCGTTGTGACAAAAAAATTTGTATCCTAATAAGTGCGCATATGTAGATAAGTATGTCTCTCATGGCATACATATGTTAAAATCTATGTCAATACTTATTGCAGGAAAAATGGCAGCAAGGTTATATATACACCTAAGGGCCAAGTTCAAAAAATTCACGTATGTTTAAGATGATGTATCAATCCCAAAATAACCCACCGGAAGAAAGAAGATAATGCCAAAGAAGAGATAAAGAGAGGAAAATCTAATAAGTAGGGCACCGAATGCGCGTAAAGTCTATACCACAAGGGTGCAGGAGTCAGGTGCAAGCCCAAGTACTTACACATGAAGGAAGAAATACCCCATGAAGGATAACTTTCCCAAGAAGGAAATGTCCCTTGTGATGGAGGATACGGTAGTAAGGAAGAATAAAAATATGGCACAGAATCCAAACTCTTAGGAGATGAAGATAATGAAGGGTGAGGAGCCCGAGGAGGATGAGGAGTGCAAAGAAGGTGAGGATCCCCCTATGTAAATTGTATATGAATATGATGAAGAGCAGAATGGATCTGAGGTGGGTGCTTAGAATATTGGAGGAAGTGAAGAGGTGAATATGCATACAAAAGAGACCATGCATTTGTCTGGAGGAAAGTTTGATGACACATTGGAAAGGGAAGTAGTGGATACCATCAAGTATTTGGTGGAGCACGAGGTGGAGCACAACGCTGAAGAAGTATTAAGAGGAATGGAAGAGAGTGTAGACAAGGAGAATGGTTTAGCAGTCAGCTTCCCAACAGGAATTCACATAGGTGGCAAGGACACATAATGACTTATGTCAATGATCCAAACAAGGTCTTGCACATGTGTTTCCGAAGCATGATGCCTACAGACCAAATATTCTGTTGGTCATCATTTTAGAAAGATAGTGCGTACCTTCGAGGACCTTAAGGAGTAATTTTTCATGGACCTTAGAGTCCCATGTTAATGATCCTGAATTCAAAGTTGGTGTGGATACAGTAATAGAAACGTAGAACCCCAATGACGTGAATCCTATTGTGGATACCTAAAGGATAATGGATGAGAAAGATTGTAACAAACTCAACAAGGTATCAGTAGAAATAGAGGCAAGGTTATTTGGGAGGAATAACAGAATCAGAGCCTTGGAAGAGGAATTGGAGGAAAATAATAAGGAGATAATAGAGAGAGACAAGGAGATAAAAGGGAAGGAGTCTATGATTACGTAGTTAAAGGTTAAGTTGATAGAGGAAAAGGCAAGAGTGTGTGAAGCCTACAAGAAAGTGGAGACCATCTCAAACTCAATTATTTTGGTGCGTGTGGACTTAGCCCCCCTTGAACATAAGTATGAGTTATCCTTCCACTTCCTAGAGGATTTTACGTGCTTGATCACAATGGAAAAACAACAACTTGTGCTAGAGTTGGCAGAATATGTTTTGGCGCGACAAATAAAGTAGAAGAACTTGAAAATTGAGGAGACCATAACTCGGTTCTCTGAGATCCTTTCTTCTTTAAAAACCACAGTGAACATGGAAAAAGTTTTCTATGACAACTGTGGATAGAGAGAGGGTGACAAATGTATTGGTTACTACCCATAAGGCAGACTTGACGGATTTCTAGGAAAAGAACAAGATTAATAGGGCGGAATGGGACAAGATCATAGCATATGTTGAGAATTATTCCAAGGAAACCAAAGACTTAAGGGTCTCGATTAAAAATAAAGTAAAGGAATTATATCCCCTGTTGGTCGTCAAATAGGACTTTACGAAGAGCAACAGTCAGGGGACAAGAAGTCCCTCCTCTTTAATGGGAGAGGTTCCCTTATTCAGAAATGAACCTATTTACAAATATACAAAACATGATTTTCTAGTTGAACTTGGATATTATGAAAGTGTTTTCTATAAAGATCATCAATTACAAAAGGACTGAGGAATGAGAATACGAGAATGAGCAGAAAGGCAACACTCAGAATTATAGATAACAGAGTAATTCTTTATGTATGTGAAGTTACAGTGAATTGAAACAAGATTATTTGTATCATATAAATAAGATAGAATTTAAAGACACAAAGTTATGTAAATAACATCTGCTAGAACACAAAGTTTCTTGACCTAACGCAGACAAATGATCTTCCCAAAATTAAATGAAAAGCATGGGGATAAAAGAGATCAGACAGATAAAGAATGAAAAGCCCTTCTGTATTGATTTCTTTATGATCTATTTACACTTTCATAAAATAAGCCAAGTTCTTCCTTTTTGCAAAATGGCATGGAGAGACCATTATATAGCTTACAAATCAGTTACTCTTGGTAACCACTTCTTTTAACTAAAGATTAGTTAAGGTGTTTCACACAGAATGTTTCAGCTTTTGGGGATAGAGTTGCTTCTATCCTTTCATTCCTTTGAGAAACAGATAAGGGTTAGGGCTAGGAGGAATACCTGTTGAATGTTGAGAGGGTGTGCACGTACCATAGAGAAAGATCAGATCGACTGCAAAGAACTCTTTTTTGTCTTGGAAGGACTACCTGCAAGTAAGAATACAAGACCACCAGATTTTAATTAGACAATAAATGAGGGAGCTGCCTTAGGCCCAGGAAATATAAAACTTCCTTTCGAAGGTGGTCAGTTCCCCTACTAATATGAATTAACACAAATGATTGTAAATTCACAATTTAGTTGCCTCGTTGAAACAAGTACAGGAAAGGCTGGTTTTGGTTTTGAATCATGGTGACCGACGCCGGTTAGTGTCACCGGTACCGGTTGATGATAACCGATATCAGTTAGGGTGGTGATTTAAGGGGTTAGGAGAAGGTTAGATATAAGATGGCTATATGATAGTTATGGTGTTTATAAGGCTGGTAGAATGACTGGGGATAGGTAATGAGGTGATGGAGAAGACTCAGAGAGTATGGGGGCTGTTCTTGGGGCAAAGTAGGGGTGGAGGAGTGTAAGTTAGGTGGAGAGTGTTACCGGGTAATAGATCTGGGGGTAGACTTGTAATCACTGTGATTCAGAAATCCAAGAAATATTATTAAAAGAACATATAAAACTTACTTACTAGTTCCTAATGGAAAATGCAGGTTCTGAGACTGTGATGACGAAGACAAGGTTCAAGTAGGATGGTCTGACAATCCAAGATGAGCTATCTCCTCTCATGATGCTTGGATGAGTGTCACTGGGCTCTGGTTATTCAGTTGCAGTCTGGGGCTTGATGTCCTTCTCTGCAAACTTCTCTCTTTCCTTCACTTGTCTCTACTTGGCCAAGTGAATTCTGGATTCTTCCAATGAATTCTGATTCGGATCAATGAAAATCCAACCCTTTGTTTTTTGTTGGGGGAGGTCATTTATAGGGAACCGATGGCGGTTACGTAACCGATGGTGGTCGAGTAGGAACCGATATCGGTTAAGTCAAAGTGGGCTATTTTTAGTAAAATAGCCAACTTTCCCTCCTTTTCTCCTGAGGGATTAGTTGTGGGCTTGGTCAAGTCATTATGAGGTTGGTTTTGGTGCAGGTGAGGAGTAATTAGTCATGGGTGTGGATGTAGACCAAGTTATAGGTCTTTATTAGGTTAGTTTAGGGTTAGGACTAGGTCATGATGAGGTGGCAAAATGAGGTGGTAGGTTTGGAGATGTGGATTTATTAATTATAAGGTAATTAATAAATAATTGTGTAAGGTTTAGGTGATGAGGTTAGGTTTCGAAATGAGATGTGGGGCACAGGGGTCGTAAGACACAAATTTGGTGTCTACATTAGCCCCTTGTTGTCATGTAGCTTTTCTTGTAAAGCTGCACTGACAATAATAAGAAGTGGTTACTCCTATTAAGGGTATAGGTAATCCCCCTCAAATCTATCACAAATTGAGGTAGCATGAAATCAGGGATAGGGTTGATAAAGGGTAAATGGTGTTGAGATGATGGTAAGATGGTGGGGTAAGTCCAAGGAAGTAGATGCACGTTGAAATGCAGTAGTGCGACCAGGGTACATGATTTGAAGAGCAAATAAGCAATTCATAGGCAAAGGTCGATAGTTTATCCAAACAAGGGTGATATAATCCTGGTATCCAAGGCATAGGAAGTAGCTCCAGGGGATATAACTGGTAAGGTACAGGAACGTTTAGGCATGTTCGGTAATATCAAATGGTTGGTTTGGTTGAGATAAACGTCACGGTCTTGGTCTAGGCAAATTTGGTCGACTGATCAAGTCAAGTACACTAATCATGCTAAAACACGAACAAGTGAGCTCGATTGAACAAAAGGCTACATGATGGGTGAATAAAATTGTAATTTGTTGGTTTTGGGTGAGGTATTTAATTGGTGCGGCCTTAGGTCGGGCCAATTGATTAGTGAGGGCCATGGGTTGGGCCTGATTGGTTGGTTGCGGCCTTGGGTCGGGCCAAATGGTTAGTTGCGGCCTTGGGTTGGGCCTAATGGTTGGTTGCGGCCTTGGGTCGGGCCTGATTGGTTGGTTGTGGCCTTGGGTCATTCCAAATGGTTGGTTGCGGCCTTGGGTCGGGCCAAATGGTTGATTGCGGCCTTGGACTGGGCCAAATGGGTGGTTGCGGCCTTGGTTCGGGCCTAATTGGTTGGTTGCGGCCTTGGGTCGGGCCTGATTGGTTGGGTGCGGCCTTGGGTCGGGCCTGATTGGTTGGTTGCGGCCTTGGTTCGGGCCTAGTTGGTTGGGTGTGGCCTTGGGTCGGGCCTGATTGGTTGGGTGCGGCCTTGGGTCAGGCCTGATTGGTTGGTTGCGGTCTTGGGTCAGGCCAAATGGTTGGTTGCAGCTGATTGCAGGGTAATGGATGCAGGAGCGATAGAGGCCTATAGATTATGGTGGGTAGCAGAGCTGCGAGGTGTACGTGATCGTCCTGACATAGCTGTGATTACAGCGGAGAGAGATTTTCTGCAGGATTTGGTTCACCAGCTTCAAACACAGGTGAATGAGACAACGAGATTGTTAGAGGTTTCACAGTTACGAGTGGAGAGACTAGAGGCAAGATTCCTCCACGCGAGAGGACATATTCGTATGTTACAGAAGATGTTGGCAGATCAGTGGGAGGAACCAATAACAGTGGCACCTTTGAGGATGGAGAGGCCAAGTGAAGGGCGTCGACGATCACGATCACCACCTGATTCGGGAGGACGCGCAAGGGTATAATTGAATTTCGTAGGAATATAAGAATAAATAAGGATGCCGACCTGCGAGTCGTTGATAGAGAAGATGTATTTGTTTAACATCTAAAATAAAACAAAATATGTATATTGTTTTGAGTGATGATGATAATAAGAATGGTTGTGTTTTGAATGTTATTTTTATTTGTTTTGAAAAAGGATAAAGATGAATGTTGTCAAGTAGAAATACACAAAAATATTTATATTTACCACACATGATAGGGTATGGTAGGGGATGGTCGAGCTAACCTTGGGAGACCCCATGTCTCCCAAGTGCTGCCTATATAGCCCATTGCACAAAGCAAGGAAGGGTCTCATACCGATGTAGTTCTCCCTTAGGACCAGGGAGAGGTGAATTTAGGCAATTTGGTTGTAGTTAGGCAAAGTGTTGTTTGATAAGAATATTAATATTGGTAGGGTAATGTTGTTGGTCTTGGCGATGTTGATGTAGGTATTGGTAAAGCAAAAGTTAGCTTATCCAAGTAGTAGGGAATCGTATCCTTATTAAGGTCAACACACAATCCTAGAGTCGAGAAAAAGAGGCAAAAGTGTCCCGTAGTTGAGAAGAGCCAAACAAACCACATATTAACATAGGATGAGCTTGAATCCCTAGGTACCTTGCATAGCGAGAAGTCGATAGGTGAAAAGAGTTGTATAATCACAATATATCGGATATACGTCACATCCCTTGAGTTTTGTTGCTTTGACAAATGGTGAGGTGAGCTGGTTGATATGGGCAAGGGTGTTGAGAGCTTGTTACAAGGTGATTATTCTGACGAAAGAGAACCAAACCTAAATAGACAAGTCCATGACTAAAAGTGCTTTTGAATGCGGATTTTATTTTGCGGAATATAGACTGATCGATGCGGGAAGTCTACAAGGGATATGTATTTTTTTACTCTTGAGGTCTTCACGAAGCCGATCAATGCAAGAAGCTTCTGATAAAGGCTGACCGTGTATAGCTGTCCTTCAAGGGAGCAGTCTATTTATAGTAGCAGATGCGGCTTTTGTGTATAGCTGTCCTTCGGGGGAGCAGTCTATATATAATAGCAGCAATAGTTTGGCATATAGCTTTCCTTCGAGGGATCAGTCTATGTATAATTTAAAGGTCTAGACGTCCATTGGGCATAAAGCATCTAGTTTTGTAGGAAGTTTGACTCAAGAAAAATCCCATAAGTGTTTAATTAAGAATGTGTCATTTTGATACTTTGAAGTCATGAACTAGACTAAAAAGGGGAAGGCTTCTTTAAGGGGAGGTGATAATCAAAACCATGTGAGCTTGATTTGATTTTGAGATGTAGGAAACAAAGTGTATGCTGTGGTAAATGAGCTCAAGGGACGAGCGCAAGGTAGATAAGAAGTGATATAACACTGAATTCAATAGTAGAATGGTCGAAGATGTAAGGCATTAAGGGGCTTAGGCTCAGGTTTACCATTAAGCGAAGCTAAACGATAAGTGCCTGATCCATAAGTGTGAGTGATAATGTAAGGCCCAATCCAATTAGGAGCAAATTTTCCACGTTTGCTCTTTTCTAGTTTGGTTACATGTTGATTCTCTTTGAGGACAAGATCACCAACCTTAAAGGTACACTCATGTAGTCGCTTATCATAAGCACGCTTGATGCGTTTTTGATAGATTTGAAGGTGGTCAAGAGCTGTAAGACGACGCTCGTCAAGAAGCTCTAATTGGGCTAACCGCTCTTGGCGGAAATCATCGTGGGTGAGAATATCCTGAAGAGATATTCTGAGGGAGGGTATTTGTATTTCGAGAGGCAAGATAGCCTCGGTACCATATACCAAAGAAAATGGTGTGGCATTACTGGAGGTACGAATGCTAGTATGATAAGCCCAAAGGGCAAAGGGGATGTGATCATGCCAATTTCTTCCAAAGTCGTTAACAACTTTCATGAGGATTTTGGTTAGGGTTTTATTAGAAGATTCAGCTTGACCATTGGCCTGTGGATAGTAAGGTGATGAGAAACTAAGTTTGATGCCAAAGTTGTCACAAAGGTCTTGTAACAACTTATTTTTGAAAGATTTACCATTATATGTTATCAGGCGATGAGGAATACCAAAACGACAGATAATGTGATGGTTAATGAATTCGACGATTTTTTATTTTTTGGTTGAAATGAGTGGAATGGATTCCACCCATTTAGTGTAATATTCGGTTGCTATGATTATCCAATGGTGACGTTGCGAAGAGGGCAGGTGAATCTCACCAATAAAGTCTAAACCCCATTGTGAGAAAGGCCAAAGATCTCGTGCGACCTGTAGAGGATGGCTAGGAGTATGTTGAAGGTTGGCATGTTGTTGACACATAACATAACGCTTAACATATTCGTAGCAGTCGTTATTAAGAGTAGGCAAATAATAACCTAGGTGAAGGATTCGTTTTGCCATGGCAAGGCCACTAAAATGTCCACCACAGATACTGTCATGGACTTGTTGGATGGTATAGGTGACCTCCACGCCGGTTAGACATCGAAGGAGGATGCCATCAAAGCCACGTTTATAAAGGAGTCCCCCCATGACAACATAACGAGAAACACCTTTAAGAAAAGCACGTTTACCGTTACTAGTAAGGTCAGGTGGGAGAACAGAGGTTGTAAGGTAGTCGTGAAATTGGTGGTACCAGGTATCTTGGGAATTAGCAGGCACATTATTTATCATACAAACAACCGGGGCTGAGTAAGATGGGGCAAAGAGTTGTTAGAACAAGACGAATATGTCATAGTCAGTTGGTGAGGTAGGAATTTGTGAGGCTAAGCAAGCCATAGTATCTGCAAATTTGTTAGTGGAGCGGGAAATGGTTTGGATAGAATAACGAGTAAATGAGGTCAAAAGTGAATCCACGTAATGTTTTTACTTTTGAAGTTTCTCATTTTTACATTGGTAGATGCCCATAAACTTGATTGACTTACCAATTGAGAGTCAACCGAAAATTAATAGATTTGACACCTAAGTGTAACGCAACCTGGAGACCCAAAACAACAGGGCCTCATATTCCGCTGTATTATTAGTGTAGGGGAAATCGAGTCGGAATGAAAGAGGCATAGGCTCAACATCAAGAGGAATGGAACCACACTGGCTCCTCCGCCGCCTGACATTTGGATCCATCGAAGAAGAGGGTCATTAGATAGGACTCCTCCCTGAGTGAAAGAGTGGCGATGAGTTTCATCAGGGAAATTAAAATTAGTAAATTGTTCCCCAAGTAAAGGCCTCTGCGAGTTGGTCCACAATAGTTTGTCCTTTGATTGACTTCTGGTGTATAAAATTCAAGGTCGAGGTCAGCAAGGAGCATAAGCCATCGAGTGATGCGTTGGTTTAGATGTGGTTTGGCGTACATATAATGAATGGGGTCCATGTTTGGTGATGACAAAAGTTTTATGATTCAGGAGGTAGTGTCGGAGTTTGGTGGCTACGAATGATAGGGCTAGGCACAATTTTTCTACATGTGTATACCTAGTCTCATAATCCACGAGAGTACGACTTATATAATAAACGGCTTGTTCTCGACGTGCCGAGTCCCGATGTGCGAGCATGGCTCCTATAGCATGGTCAGTGGAAAAAAGGTAAAGGTAGAAAGGGCGATCATCCTGAGGTGGGATAAGCATGGGTGGCTGCAAGAGATAGGCTTTGAGAGCTTCAAAGGCTTGGTGACACTCTTCGCTCCATTGAAAGGCAATGTCCTTTTTAAGAAGCTGATGGAAAGGTTGACATCGATCTGAGAGTTGGGAAATGAAATGCCAGATAGATTGAAGTTTACCTTGCAAACTACGTAATTGTTTGAGGTTTTTGGTGGGGGCATTTCTAGGATAGCTTTGACTTTAGATGGATTGACCTCAATGCCACGCAAAGAGACGATAAAGCCAAGAAGTTTTCCCAAAAGAACACCAAAGACACACTTCTTTGGTTGAAGCCAGACAGAATATTGTAACAGGCGATAAAAATAATGGTTAAAACATCGAGATGTTCACTGCGATGTTTAGATTTGCCAAGAAGATCATCGACATAATCTTCAAGAATAGTGTGCATAATGTCATGAAAAATGTAAGTCATGGCACGCTGATAGGTCGCACCAGCATTCTTAAGGCCAAACGGCATGACACCGATAACAGAAGGTTCCCCAAGGAGTTATGAAGGTAGTTTTATGTTGATCGGCCGGTGCTACCAAAATTTGATTGTATCCCGAAAAGCCATCCATGAGAGAAAGCATCTCATGGCCCGCAGTGAGATCAACAAGTTGATCAATAATTGGGAGGGGGAATCATCCTTGGGGCAAGTGAGGTTAAGGTCTCAAAATCCGTGCATATCCGAAGTCCCCCCGCACTTTAGTGACAGGTACGATATTAGAAATCCATTGAGGATAGTCAATAGGCAAGATGAAAGGAAACATAAAGGAGTCGTTGAAGTTCTTCTTTGACCAAGAGGGCAAATGCATGGATGCATTTTTCTCAGTTTCTGTTTTGACTGGTTTGGAATCGGGTTTTAGGGTAATGTTATGGACAGCAATGTCAGGATCAATTCCTGGCATGTCAGCGTAGGACCAAGCGAAAGCTTGGTTGCGGGTACGGGAGAAAAGTAGTAAAGGCGGCTTATTCTGATGTGTTAAGGGATTGTCCGATCTTCACAATGTGAGGATCCTCCTCTGTGTGGATGTTGATTTCTATAGTTGACTCATTCAGCATGGTTTGAGTTTCAGACGGTAAGGTGCGTTGAATATAGGAGTCAGTGCAGAAAGGCAAATAGGTCGATCCAGAAAAAATGGTGAAAATCGGCTAAGTCCTAGTCCTAGGAGCATTCGGGACATTTGGGACAAAAAGGCCCGAACCGGCCGGCTCGGCCGAAGTAAGCACAAACAGCCCACTAAGCATTTGGGACAAGTGGGACAAAAGTACGTGGCGGGTGCGAAATGCTGGTTCGACCGAGAGGAAAAATTGGCTAACTGCTGAGAGGGTCGCCTTTGGGACATCTGGGACAAAAAGGCGCGAACCGGCCGAACCGGGCGAAATCAGCACAAGCAGTCCGAAGCGAAGTGGGCCAAGTGGAACAAAAATACCCGAACCGCCCGAACCGGCCGAAATGAGTCCAGAGTGGCCAAAATCAAATGGGACATCCGGGACAAATGGACGCGAAATGCTCGAACCGGCCGAAATGAGCACAAAGGGCCCAAAATCAAATGGGACATCCGTGACAAATGGAGGCGAAATGTGCGAAGGAGCCGAATGAGCCGAGGACCAATCAAAAATTGCCAAGTGTCCTCATAGAGTATCAGGTCAGAAAAGTCAAAGGGCAAGATTTCGAGCACTGAGCCGAATCAATAGGATCTTGCCACGTGTTTCATTTAGGGGCCCACGAGGAAATTTAAAAGGAAAGCCCGCCAAAAGGTAGAGGAGAGAGAATTATTCAACCAATCAGAGTACGCCACGTGTCATCCAGGCGGCAGAACGCGGGGAAAGAATTCAAAAAGGCATTTTCACCTGTTCCATGCTCTAAATCTTCAGATTGCCATAACTTTTGATCCAGAGCTCAGATTTGCACGTTCTTTATACCAGTGGAAAGCTGGTAAAATTCTCTACACGTTTCCAAGGCCAATCTTGTATTTTGGTTCAGTTTGGAGGATGAAAATCAAGAAACACCTCTGGTGCGAATAACAAACAGAAGTGATGCGTCAACAAACAATTTTAATGCAGCAGACAGTTCGCCGCTCCTGTAGGTAGCCCGCCGTTTTTGCCAGGATCCGCCGCTTCTGCCATGATGAGATGAGTTAAATGCATTCAGGAGGTGGTTGGGGCAGATTTCGAATTCCTCTCTCTTTTCTCTCTCATTCTTCCTATAAATTGTAAGGAGGGGCTTCTTTCTAATGTTGGACATTTATGTTTTGCGACCCCTCCCTTCTCTCCTGCTTGCAAGAGAATTCGTGGAGTTTCCAAGCCTCCCACATGGACTGTAATGTCATTGTGCCTCTTGGCCATTGCAATGTATTTGAATCAATCCTTTTGAGCAATATATATGTCTGTGATTAAATTTAAATCCTCTCATGTATTCATTGTTGTCATTCTGATCTCCCATTGCATTTCGGTTACCTGTGTATGATGTGGTATTGCATCTATATGGTCTGTGTTTATGTTGCAAAGCTTATGTTCTTCATTCCTCGGTGCATCACCTCCATAGTTTAGGTTTTATTGTACGCATTTCTCTCTCCCTGTCTCCTTGGTAGTTAGGTTAGTTTTTGGGTGAACCTCTGTGTTTTATTGGTGCATCTGAACAGAGGAATAGGAACCAGCCTCTCTCTGGAGAATCCTTTTCTCATTTTCAAGTCCCACACTTGGAGGAAGGATTCAATGTTATGCAATCACACTGGATACATAAGTGATCAACCTAGAAACTTGATCTGTATTCAGGGGTGCTGTGTTTTTGCATCAACAGTTTTGGCACGCCCGGTGGGACCTAGAGGTCTCATTTTTATTGCAGTAAGGTTGATATGCATCTGCTGCAGTTTTCTTGCTTAAAAAGAGCTATTATTTGCATATCTAGCGACTCCAAAGGGAGGAATCAATAGAATTTCAGCAGTCAGGCCTAAAAGCTTATGAGAAGAATCACAAGGTCAAGAGTTGGAGAAGAAGAAGTGCTGTTTGAATACCTGCAACTATCTCCAAGAAGAAGGCAAAGAGGAAGAAGGATTCAAAGGTCTCCATCTCCACCAAACAGAACTCTTTCAACTCCTCCACCTGAGCGGCCTTTCTTTCAGTATACAAGGGTTTTAAGACCAATTAGAATGGCGCAACCAGTGAACCCCTATGTCAACTTCACAAGCAGCAGCCCACTTGCTCTCAATGCACAAAATCCAATCCCAGTTGCAGCATTGAAGAACATTCCATACTTTACTGGAGAAAATCAGACCACTCCTGGTGACCATGTCAAGGACATTGCTAACATTTGTGCAATTCATGAGATCGATGAGATGCAAGTAGCTGTCAAATTGCTGGCGTCTTCATTCAAGGGGAAAGCATTGCAATGGTTTAGGAGCCTTGGAGCTGGCTCTATCACAAACTAGAATCAGCTATGTATTGCACTTCATGATCAATTTGGAGAGAAGGGAGACAACTTGTCTCTTTTGGAGCAGCTGACAACCATCAAGAGAGCTTCCAATGAGCAGCTGACTGACTTCAACTTCAGATTTCAAAGGTCTTGGGATAGAATTCCAGTAGCAGTCAGACCAACAGCAGAAGGTGCTTTTCTTTATTACCTTAAAGCTTTAAATTCTGATATTTCTATGTTGATTCAATCTATGGGAGGCACAACTATCCCTGCTGCTTATAGTATTGCCATTAGAGCTGAAAATTGTCTGATTCAAGCTGGAAAGCTAGCTCCTAGGCCCCCAATGCCATTATATCCAAGTATAGAGAGCCCAAGTACTAGTCAAGCACCTGTCTTAGCCCCTATTCCCACTCCTAGGAATCAGAGTTCAAATGAAGCTTCCACTTCATCTCCAAGTGCCTCAAATGAGCTTCAAGAAGTCATGAAGCAACTGCAAAATTTAGGTAATGAGCTGGTCACACTCAAGAGACAGCAAGCTCAAGGTTTTAGACCTTCGTATCAGCCTCAAGCTCAACCTAATAGGCAGCCATATCAGCCTCAAAGACCACCTAATCCAGCTGCAAATGTGAATCAAACAAGGCCTCCTGTCAATAGACCTTTCCAGCCCTATAATCCAAATGCCATATCTGCCTCTAAAGCATTAGTTCCAGCACAAAATAACACGGCACAGGAGTACGATTGGTGTTACCCTTGCAATCTACCTCACAATCAGTCAGCATGTTTCAATGGTGCACTAAATCAGGCCTTGATGGTGCGAACCATTGGTGTTGCTCAAGATCCAAGCCAGGAGGATAATCAACAGTAACCAGAAGGACCCCCAACAGAAACCACATTGGAAAATTGGCAAACGGAAGACATCTGTGGAGTTAACCAACAGCCTTTCCAAGGCATGGCTGCCAATACACGGTCAAAGAAGAGAAGCATAGAAGAGGGACAACCGTCTAATCCAGTTGTTTCTCAACCCACTCTTACACAACAGGGGGTCAGTAGACCAAACACAGCTCCAAATGTGCAAAATCAACCCAAGGTTCCTGTTATAGCAACACACGCACATGCTCAAGCTCCAGAAAAGGTTGTACCAAGTAAGGGACAGCAAAAGGACAGTTCATCCCCTTTCAACATCATCGATCAAATGAAGAAGACACATATGAACATTTCCATGTGGGAATCACTGGCAATCCCAGGGCAACGAGATTTATTGCAAGCTGCAATGACTAATTGGTCTGCCACTAATATATCAAACCGAGGACATGAGAAGGTTCTCACTAATGCAGTGCAACATGATGGGGGGCAGACAAGAAAAAATTTGAAGCCCCCACCTTTCTATGTTTCATTGATTGTTGGAAATCACTTGGTGCACAACTGCATGTTGGATTCGGGGGCCAGTAGTTCGGTGATGCCAAAGCAAATAGCGGACCAATTGGGCTTGAAATATGAGCCAGTACTGAAAGGAGTAGTACAGCTAGATGGAACGGCAGGTGGGGACTATTGGAGTCATCAAGGAGCTAAGTCTAACACTACATTCCTGTCCTAATGTTACAGTTTTGCAAGATGTGTCTGTGATTGACCTTCCGCCACTCTTTGCGTTGTGTCTTTCAAGAGACTTCACTGCAAAAATCGGTGGATATTTATCTGCAGATTGGTCGCACATGATTTTTAGGACAAGGTATGGAGCCAAAGCAACAATCAGGTCAGAACCAATTGCCAATTTCCATATTGAGCCCTATGTACCAGGTCCTATCAATGCAAATTGCTCAGCTTTTGATCAAGAAGAATGTTCGAATGATCTAGAAGCAGGTACTAAGGTCGAGGGGAATTCCTGATTTAACTTTACATGAATGGGCAAACAAAAGTCATGAATTTGATCCATACAAAGAAATTGAAGAGTCTGAATTGGGCATGTATTATATACACGAGGAAAGTTCACCCATTCCTGACGTCATTCGGCCTGAACAAAAGGATGAAAACAAAATTTGGAGATTATTCTTCGATGGTTCGAGAAGCAGACAAGGCGCTGGAGGTGGTGCAATGTTAATTTCGCCACAAGACATCGAGTATTATTCAGCTTTTCGTTTCTAGTTTTCTTGTTCAAATAACACCGCCGAATACGAAGCATTGATTCATGGACTTCATTGGGCCAAGAAAAAGGGCATAAAGAACTTGCAGGTGTTTGGAGATAGCGAGCTGATCGTCAACCAAGTTAGGGCGCAACATGCCACAAAGAACACTGACTTGCTGAGGAGCTACAAGAACAGGGTATGGGACCTCATTGAGGATTTCGAAGCTTTCAACGTTGTGTCTATACCCAGGAAGGGAAATGAAGCCGCAGACAGGCTCGCAGCAGTTGCAGCAACGTTTGATGTGGTTGACAGCATCAGAAGAGGAAAAACGCAGCCACACATCCATGTGGTTGTAAGGCCGGAAGTTCCAGATAATAACACAAGCTGGCAGGTGTTTGAGAACGATCAACAGATCGTCAATTTCTTACAAGAAGAAGCTGAATTTTCAGCTAGAAATCAGGATAGGCTAGAACAGCAGTATGGGGATCAAGTAGTGCAGCTGCGGACAAACAAGCTTCCTAAGGGTTTGGTAACATTGGAGTCTATCTTCAACCCTAACGACCAGTTTCATAAAGAAAAGGCAAACATACAGGTCAAGAGAGAAGATTCAGAGCCAATTCCGGTTGGGGAAGGCAAAACACTTCAAATTGGCAAAGTGGCCACTGAACAGGAGAAATCAGATTTCATACAACTTTGCCAAGAGTTTCCAGATGTCTTCGCTTGGAGCTATGAAGACTTAAGAGGATTCAATCCAAATTTGGCACAACATACCATAGAATTGGATCTAGATGCTAAGCCCGTCAGGCAGAAGCAGAGACCAGTCAACCCTCACATTGAGCCTCTAATGAAGAAAGAGCTTAACAAGCTAATCGAGGCAAGCATTATATTCCCTATCAAGCACTCAAGCTGGGTCGCGAACTTGGTTCCGGTCAGGAAGAAGAGCGGAGAAATCAGGTTGTGTGTGGACTTCCGAGACCTCAATAGAGCATCTCTCAAAGACCATTACCCGCTTCCTTCAATGGAACAAATATTGCAAGTAGTATCCAGTTCAGAGAGATTCTCTCTCCTAGATGGCTACTCAGGGTACAACCAGGTGATGGTGAAAGAAGATGACCAATTCAACACGGCTTTCACCACCAAATGGGGAACCTATGCCTACAGGAAAGTGCCATTTTGGCTATCAAATGCTGGAGCCACCTTCCAAAGGGCAATGGATATGGCTTTCAAAGGATTGATTAATAAAATAGTTTTGATATACCTTGATGATATCACTGTATTCTCAAAAGATGCAGCGGATCACCTCTGTCATTTGAGGCAAGTATTTCAGAGATGTAGAAGATTTGGGGTATCTTTGAACCCCAAAAAATGCATATTCTTGGCTCATGAAGGAAAGCTTCTAGGCCATATTGTTTCAAAGGAGGGGTTGACGATTGACCCAGAAAGAGTTGAAGCAATTCGAGCATTGCCATTGCCAAGTCACAAGAAGGCTCTTCAAAGCTTCTTGGGAAGGATCAATTTTGTCCGTAGATTTGTTCCAAATTTTTCTGCTCTTGTGAAGCCAATAACGCTGATGTTAAAGAAGAGCATGGCATTTAGGTGGACATCAGAAGGCAAGGCAAGTTTTGAGGCAATAAAAAAGGCTATATCTCAAGCTCTGACTCTCGTCAATCCAGACTTCTCCAAGGACTTCGTGCTATATGCCTTTGGTGGTGGGGAAACTATTTCTGCAATCCTGGCACAACAAAACAAAGAAGGGTTAGAGCAACCAGTTGCTTTCTTCAGTCAAGGCTTGGAGGAATACGAAACTAGGTACTCTTTCATTGAAAAGCATGTCCTTGCTGTAATCAGAAGTTTAAAGAAATTCAAGCACCTAGTCTCAAACAACAAAATCCAATTGTTAGTCTCACATGCTGGGGTTAAGGACTTCCTTCTAAACAAGGATCTGAGCGAGAAGCGTGCAGGATGGATAACTCGTGTCATGGAATATGACATCGAGATCAAGGTTACCAAACTAGTACGTGGGAAGGGACTATGCGAGCAGTTAGCCTTGAATCAACAGGATGAAACAGGTAATGAAAAAGACGCTGTCCTGCTGTTACAAGATGATCAAACACAGGAAAATGATGATGTATCCACTCCCTGTTGGACTCAGAATATGATACATTTCCTACAGACGGGCATGTGCCCTCCAGAGATGAGCAAAGAAAAAAGAAGGTACTTCAGATTACAAGCAGTTCCTTATGTGCTTGTTGATGGTATTTTGTTTAAAAGGGACATCAACGGTGTTCTATTGAGATGCATCGGGACAAGTCAGATTGAGAGGATCTTACAAGAATTCCATGACGGAGAGGCAGGAGGCCATTTCACCCCACGAGTAACAGCCCTCAAAATCATGAAAGCTGGTTACTATTGGCCTGCTGTATTCAACGATTGCCACTCATGGGTTAAGAAATGCAAGAAATGTGCATTCTTCACAGGGAAAGGAAGGTTAGCAGCACTGCCCCCTTCGTCCAATTTCAGTAGATCGTCCATTCATGCAATGGGGATTGGACTTCATTGGAGTCATCAATCCCAATTCGAATCAAGGCCATAAGTGGATTCTTACAGCGACAGATTATTTCACCAAGTGGACCGAGGCAAGTAGCGCTCAAAGAAGCAAGTGAGTCTAGCATACTAGACTTTTATGAAGGAATAGTAACCAGGTTCGGTGTGCCGGCCACCATCATATCAGATAATGCACTAGCATTCATAGGTTCAAAAATTACAGAATGGGCTGTCAAGAATGGAATCTATTTGAGCGCCTCTTCAAATTATTACCCGCAGGGTAATGGACAGGCAGAGTCCACAAACAAGAATTTGCTAAAAATCATCAGAAGGACTCTGGACGAAAATCAAAGAACATGGCATACAAGGCTAAAATCAGCGTTATGGGCTGATAGAATAACACCAAAGAGGTCTACAGGTAATTCTCCCTACAAGTTGGTCTATGGAAAGGAGGCAGTATTGCCTATATCTTTAGAATTGCCAGCCTTGGAGCTCATGAAACAGCTGGAGTTATCTGAATTCGAACCAATGGAGGCCAGGTATGCAGAATTGATGGAATTAGAGGAAATTAGAAAACATGCGATTCAGACGATTGAAAAGGATCAGGCCATAGTAAAAAGATGGTTTGATAAGAGAGCTAGGAGCAAAGACTTTCCAGGAAGGGGACCTAGTTCTGAAATGGGATGCAGATCGGGCAAAACCAGGAAGGCATTCCAAGTTTGATGCCATCTGGAGTGGTCCCTATATGGTCACGGGATGCAAGAATAGTAATGCCTTCCAATTGTCTGCATTGGATGGAGAGGAACTTCAGATTCCGGTTAACGGAATCTATCTTAAACATTGCTACTAGGAGAAAGGTTTTTTCTTGTAAATATTAGTTTAGGTTTTTTTTCAATTCCTCTAAGTGCGTATGCACATTGTCCTGTTGTAGTTAGGTTTCTTTTTCCCTAAGTGCTTTGGCACAGGTTTCGCTGTTCTCAGGATGTTTTCTGCAGTTTAGAGTGTTGCTGGAGAAGAAGTTGCAGTATCAGGCTTGTTTCGGGTTATTGCTTGACTCCATGCCCAATGGATCGCTAAAAGGCCACTGATCATTCACCTAGCAGGCAGGTGACCCCGCTGAGTCATCAAAACTGTTGTCAAAATTTCCCCCCCCCCAGGGTAAATCTCGATAACATGCATCAAAGTTGCAGAAAGGCAAATAGGTCGATCCAGAAAAAATGGTGAAAATCGGCTAAGTCCTAGTCCTAGGAGCATTCGGGACATTTGGGACAAAAAGGCCCGAACCGGCCGGCTCGGCCAAAGTAAGCACAAACAGCCCACTAAGCATTTGGGACAAGTGGGACAAAAGTACGTGGCGGGCGTGAAATGCCGGTTCGACCGAGAGGAAAAATTGGCTAACTGCTGAGACGGTTGCCTTTGGGACATCTGGGACAAAAAGGCGCGAACCGGTCCGAACCGGGCGAAATCAGCACAAGCAGTCCGAAGCGAAGTGGGCCAAGTGGAACAAAAATACCCGAACCGCCCGAACCACCCGAAATGAGTCCAGAGGGGCCAAAATCAAATGGGACATCCGGGACAAATGGACGCGAAATGCCCGAACCGGCTGAAATGAGCACAAAGGGCCCAAAATCAAATGGGACATCCGGGACAAATGGAGGCGAAATGCGCGAAGGAACCGAATGAGCCGAGGACCAATCAGAAACTGCCAAGTGTCCTCATAGAGTATCAGGTCAGAAAAGTCAAAGGGCGAGATTTCGAGCACCGAGCCGAATCAATAGGATCTTGCCACGTGTTTCATTTAGGGGCCCACGAGGAAATTTAAAAGGAAAGCCCGCCAAAAGGCAGAGGAGAGAGAATTATTCAACCAATCAGAGTACGCCACGTGTCATCCAGGCGGCAGAACGCGGGAAAGAATTCAAAAAGGTGTTTTCGCCTGTTCCGTGCTCTAAATCTTCAGATTGCCATAACTTTTGATCCAGAGCTCGGATTTGCACGTTCTTTATACTAGTGGAAAGCTGGTAAAATTCTCTACACGTTTCCAAGGCCAATCTTGTATTTTGGTTCAGTTTGGAGGATGAAAATCAAGAAACGCCTCTGGCGCGAATAACAAACAGAAGTGATGCGTCAACAAACAATTTTAATGCAGCAGACAGTTCGCCGCTCCTGTAGGCAGCCTGCCGTTTTCGCCAGGATCCGCCGCTTCTGCCATGATGAGATGAGTTAAATGCATTCAGGAGGTGGTCGGGGTAGATTTCGAATTCCTCTCTCTTTTCTCTCTCATTCTTCCTATAAATTGTAAGGAGGGGCTTCTTTCTAATGTTGGACATTTCTGTTTTGCGACCCCTCCCTTCTCTCCTGCTTGCAAGAGAATTCGTGGAGTTTCCAAGCCTCCCACATGGACTGTAATGTCATTGTGCCTCTTGGCCATTGCAATGTATTTGAATCAATCCTTTGAGCAATATATATGTCTGTGATTGAATTTAAATCCTCTCATGTATTCATTGTTGTCATTCTGATCTCCCATTGCATTTCGGTTACCTGTGTATGATGTGGTATTGCATCTATATGGTCTGTGTTTATGTTGCAAAGCTTATGTTCTTCATTCCTCGGTGCATCACCTCCATAGTTTAGGTTTTATTATACGCATTTCTCTCTCCCTGTCTCCTTGGTAGTTAGGTTAGTTTTTGGGTGAACCTCTGCGTTTTATTGGTGCATCTGAACAGAGGAATAGGAACCAGCCTCTCTCTGGAGAATCCTTTTCTCATTTTCAAGTCCCACACTTGGAGGAAGGATTCAATGTTATGCAATCACACTGGATACATAAGTGATCAACCTAGAAACTTGATCTGTATTCAGGGGTGCTGTGTTTTTGCATCAACAGTTTTGGCACACCCGGTGGGACCTAGAGGTCTCATTTTTATTGCAGTAAGGTTGATATGCATCTGCTGCAGTTTTCTTGCTTAAAAAGAGCTATTATTTGCATATCTGGCGACTCCAAAGGGAGGAATCAATAGAATTTCAGCAGTCAGGCCTAAAAGCTTATGAGAAGAATCACAAGGTCAAGAGTTGGAGAAGAAGAAGTGCTGTTCGAATACCTGCAATTATCTCCAAGAAGAAGGCAAAGAGGAAGAAGGATTCAAAGGTCTCCATCTCCACCAAACAGAATTCTTTCAACTCCTCCACCTGAGCGGCCTTTCTTTCAGTATACAAGGGTTTTAAGACCAATCAGAATGGCGCAACCAGTGAACCCCTATGTCAACTTCACAGGCAGCAGCCCACTTGCTCTCAATGCACAAAACCCAATCCCAGTTGCAGCATTGAAGAACATTCCATACTTTACTGGAGAAAATCAGACCACTCCTGGTGACCATGTCAAGGACATTGCTAACATTTGTGCAATTCATGAGATCGATGAGATGCAAGTAGCTGTCAAATTGCTGGCGTCTTCATTCAAGGGGAAAGCATTGCAATGGTTTAGGAGCCTTGGAGCTGGCTCTATCACAAACTGGAATCAGCTATGTATTGCACTTCATGATCAATTTGGAGAGAAGGGAGACAACTTGTCTCTTTTGGAGCAGCTGACAACCATCAAGAGAGCTTCCAATGAGCAGCTGACTGACTTCAACTTCAGATTTCAAAGGTCTTGGGATAGAATTCCAGTAGCAGTCAGACCAACAGCAGAAGGTGCTTTTCTGTATTACCTTAAAGCTTTAAATTCTGATATTTCTATGTTGATTCAATCTATGGGAGGCACAACTATCCCTGCTGCTTATAGTATTGCCATTAGAGCTGAAAATTGTCTGATTCAAGCTGGAAAGCTAGCTCCTAGGCCCCCAATGCCATTATATCCAAGTATAGAGAGCCCAAGTACTAGTCAAGCACCTGTCTTAGCCCCTATTCCCACTCCTAGGAATCAGAGTTCAAATGAAGCTTCCACTTCATCTCCAAGTGCCCCAAATGAGCTTCAAGAAGTCATGAAGCAACTGCAAAATTTAGGTAATGAGCTGGTCACACTCAAGAGACAGCAAGCTCAAGGTTTTAGACCTTCGTATCAGCCTCAAGCTCAACCTAATAGGCAGCCATATCAGCCTCAAAGACCACCTAATCCAGCTGCAAATGTGAATCAAACAAGGCCTCCTGTCAATAGACCTTTCCAGCCCTATAATCCAAATGCCATATCTGCCTCTAAAGCATTAGTTCCAGCACAAAATAACATGGCACAGGAGTACGATTGGTGTTACCCTTGCAATCTACCTCACAATCAGTCAGCATGTTTCAATGGTGCACTAAATCAGGCCTTGATGGTGCAAACCATTGGTGTTGCTCAAGATCCAAGCCAGGAGGATAATCAACAGCAACCAGAAGGACCCCCAACAGAAACCACATTGGCAAATTGGCAAACGGAAGACTTCTGTGGAGTTAACCAACAGCCTTTTCAAGGCATGGCTGCCAATACACGGTCAAAGAAGAGAAGCATAGAAGAGGGACAACCGTCTAATCCAGTTGTTTCTCAACCCACTCTTACACAACAGGGGGTCAGTAGACCAAACACAGCTCCAAATGTGCAAAATCAACCCAAGGTTCCTGTTGTAGCAACACACGCACATGCTCAAGCTCCAGAAAAGGTTGTACCAAGTAAGGGACAGCAAAAGGACAGTTCATCCCCTTTCAACATCATCGATCAAATGAAGAAGACACATATGAACATTTCCATGTGGGAATCACTGGCGATCCCAGGGCAACGAGATTTATTGCAAGCTGCAATGACTAATTGGTCTGCCACAAATATATCAAACCGAGGACATGAGAAGGTTCTCACTAATGCAGTGCAACATGATGGGGGGCAGACAAGAAAAAATTTGAAGCCCCCACCTTTCTATGTTTCATTGATTGTTGGAAATCACTTGGTGCACAACTGCATGTTGGATTCGGGGGCCAGTAGTTCGGTGATGCCAAAGCAAATAGCGGACCAACTGGGTTTGAAATATGAGCCAGTACTGAAAGGAGTAGTACAGCTAGATGGAACGGCAGTGGGGACTATTGGAGTCATCAAGGAGCTAAGTCTAACACTACATTCCTGTCCTAATGTTACAGTTTTGCAAGATGTGTCTGTGATTGACCTTCCGCCACTCTTTGCGTTGTGTCTTTCAAGAGACTTCACTGCAAAAATCGGTGGATATTTATCTGCAGATTGGTCGCACATGATTTTTAGGACAAGGTATGGAGCCAAAGCAACAATCAGGTCAGAACCAATTGCCAATTTCCATATTGAGCCCTATGTACCAGGTCCTATCAATGCAAATTGCTCAGCTTTTGATCAAGAAGAATGTTCGAATGATCTAGAAGCAGGTACTAAGGTCGAGGGAATTCCTGATTTAACTTTAGATGAATGGGCAAACAAAAGTCATGAATTTGATCCATACAAAGAAATTGAAGAGTCTGAATTGGGCGTGTATTATATACACGAGGAAAGTTCACCCATTCCTGACGTCATTCGGCCTGAACAAAAGGATGAAAACAAAATTTGGAGATTATTCTTCGATGGTTCGAGAAGCAGACAAGGCGCTGGAGGTGGTGCAATGTTAATTTCGCCACAAGACATCGAGTATTATTCAGCTTTTCGTTTCCAGTTTTCTTGTTCAAATAACACCGCCGAATACGAAGCATTGATTCATGGACTTCATTGGGCCAAGAAAAAGGGCATAAAGAACTTGCAGGTGTTTGGAGATAGCGAGCTGATCGTCAACCAAGTTAGGGGGCAACATGCTACAAAGAACGACTTGCTGAGGAGCTACAAGAACAGGGTATGGGACCTCATTGAGGATTTCGAAGCTTTCAACGTTGTGTCCATACCCAGGAAGGGAAATGAAGCCGCAGACAGGCTCGCAGCAGTTGGAGCAACGTTTGATGTGGTTGACAGCATCAGAAGAGGAAAAACGCAGCCACACATCCATGTGGTTGTAAGGCCAGCAGTTCCAGATAATAACACAAGCTGGCAGGTGTTTGAGAACGATCAACAGATCGTCAATTTCTTACAAGAAGAAGCTGAATTTTCAGCTAGAAATCAGGATAGGCTAGAACAGCAGTATGGGGATCAAGTAGTGCAGCTGCAGACAAACAAGCTTCCTAAGGGTTTGGTAACATTGGAGTCTATCTTCAACCCTAACGACCAGTTTCATAAAGAAAAGGCAAACATACAGGTCAAGAGAGAAGATTCAGAGCCAATTCCGGTTGGGGAAGGCAAAACACTTCAAATTGGCAAAGTGGCCACTGAACAGGAGAAATCAGATTTCATACAACTTTGCCAAGAGTTTCCAGATGTCTTCGCTTGGAGCTATGAAGACTTAAGAGGATTCAATCCAAATTTGGCACAACATACCATAGAATTGGATCCAGATGCTAAGCCCGTCAGGCAGAAGCAGAGACCAGTCAACCCTCACATTGAGCCTCTAATGAAGAAAGAGCTTAACAAGCTAATCGAGGCAAGCATTATATTCCCTATCAAGCACTCAAGCTGGGTCGCGAACTTGGTTCCGGTCAGGAAGAAGAGCGGAGAAATCAGGTTGTGTGTGGACTTCCGAGACCTCAATAGAGCATCTCTCAAAGACCATTACCCGCTTCCTTCAATGGAACAAATATTGCAAGTAGTATCCGGTTCAGAGAGATTCTCTCTCCTAGATGGCTACTCAGGGTACAACCAGGTGATGGTGAAAGAAGATGACCAATTCAAGACGGCTTTCACCACCAAATGGGGAACCTATGCCTACAAGAAAATGCCATTTGGGCTATCAAATGCTGGAGCCACCTTCCAAAGGGCAATGGATATGGCATTCAAAGGATTGATCAATAAAATAGTTTTGATATACCTTGATGATATCACTGTATTCTCAAAAGATGCAGCGGATCACCTCTGTCATTTGAGGCAAGTATTTCAGAGATGTAGAAGATTTGGGGTATCATTGAACCCCAAAAAATGCATATTCTTGGCTCATGAAGGAAAGCTTCTAGGCCATATTGTTTCAAAGGAGGGGTTGACGATTGACCCAGAAAGAGTTGAAGCAATTCGAGCATTGCCATTGCCAAGTCACAAGAAGGCTCTTCAAAGCTTCTTGGGAAGGATCAATTTTGTCCGTAGATTTGTTCCAAATTTTGCTGCTCTTGTGAAGCCAATAACGCTGATGTTAAAGAAGAGCATGGCATTTAGGTGGACATCAGAAGGCAAGGCAAGTTTTGAGGCAATAAAAGAGGCTATATCTCAAGCTCCGACTCTCGTCAATCCAGACTTCTCCAAGGACTTCGTGCTATATGCCTTTGGTGGTGGGGAAACGATTTCTGCAATCCTGGCACAACAAAACAAAGAAGGGTTAGAGCAACCAGTTGCTTTCTTCAGTCAAGGCTTGGAGGAATACGAAACTAGGTACTCTTTCATTGAAAAGCATGTCCTTGCTGTAATCAGAAGTTTAAAGAAATTCAAGCACCTAGTCTCAAACAACAAAATCCAATTGTTAGTCTCTCATGCGGGAGTTAAGGACTTCCTTCTAAACAAGGATCTGAGCGAGAAGCGTGCAGGATGGATAACTCGTGTCATGGAATATGACATCGAGATCAAGGTTACCAAACTAGTACGTGGGAAGGGACTATGCGAGCAGTTAGCCTTGAATCAACAGGATGAAACAGGTAATGAAAAAGACGCTGTCCTGCTGTTACAAGATGATCAAACACAGGAAAATGATGATGTATCCACTCCCTGTTGGACTCAGAATATGATACATTTCCTACAGACGGGCATGTGCCCTCCAGAGATGAGCAAAGCAAAAAGAAGGTACTTCAGATTACAAGCAGTTCCTTATGTGCTTGTTGATGGTATTTTGTTTAAAAGGGACATCAACGGTGTTCTATTGAGATGCATCGGGACAGGTCAGATTGAGAGGATCTTACAAGAATTCCATGACGGAGAGGCAGGAGGCCATTTCACCCCACGAGTAACAGCCCTCAAAATCATGAAAGCTGGTTACTATTGGCCTGCTGTATTCAACGATTGCCACTCATGGGTTAAGAAATGCAAGAAATGTGCATTCTTCACAGGGAAAGGAAGGTTAGCAGCACTGCCCCTTCGTCCAATTTCAGTAGATCATCCATTCATGCAATGGGGATTGGACTTCATTGGAGTCATCAATCCCAATTCGAATCAAGGCCATAAGTGGATTCTTACAGCGACAGATTATTTCACCAAGTGGACCGAGGCAGTAGCGCTCAAAGAAGCAAGTGAGTCTAGCATACTAGACTTTTATGAAGGAATAGTAACCAGGTTCGGTGTGCCGGCCACCATCATATCAGATAATGCATTAGCATTCATAGGTTCAAAAATTACAGAATGGGCTGTCAAGAATGGAATCTATTTGAGCGCCTCTTCAAATTATTACCCGCAGGGTAATGGACAGGCAGAGTCCACAAACAAGAATTTGCTAAAAATCATCAGAAGGACTCTGGACGAAAATCAAAGAACATGGCATACAAGGCTAAAATCAGCGTTATGGGCTGATAGAATAACACCAAAGAGGTCTACAGGTAATTCTCCCTACAAGTTGGTCTATGGGAAGGAGGCAGTATTGCCTATATCATTAGAATTGCCAGCCTTGGAGCTCATGAAACAGCTGGAGTTATCTGAATTCGAACCAATGGAGGCCAGGTATGCAGAATTGATGGAATTAGAGGAAATCAGAGAACATGCGATTCAGACGATTGAAAAGGATCAGGCCATAGTAAAAAGATGGTTTGATAAGAGAGCTGGAGCAAAGACTTTCCAGGAAGGGGACCTAGTTCTGAAATGGGATGCAGATCGGGCAAAACCAGGAAGGCATTCCAAGTTTGATGCCATCTGGAGTGGTCCCTATATGGTCACGGGATGCAAAAATAGTAATGCCTTCCAATTGTCTGCATTGGATGGAGAGGAACTTCAGATTCCGGTTAACGGAATCTATCTTAAACATTGCTACTAGGAGAAAGGTTTTTTCTTGTAAATATTAGTTTAGGTTTTTTTTTTTTTTTTTTCAATTCCTCTAAGTGCGTATGCACATTGTCCTGTTGTAGTTAGGTTTCTTTTTCCCTAAGTGCTTTGGCACAGGTTTCGCTGTTCTCAGGATGTTTTCTGCAGTTCAGAGTGTTGCTGGAGAAGAAGTTGCAGTATCAGGCTTGTTTCGGGTTATTGCTTGACTCCATGCCCAATGGATCGCTAAAAGGCCACTGATCATTCACCTAGCAGGCAGGTGACCCCGCTGAGTCGTCAAAACTGTTGTCAAAATTTCCCCCCCCAGGGTAAATCTCGATAACATGCATCAAAGTTGCAGAAAGGCAAATAGGTCGATCCAGAAAAAATGGTGAAAATCGGCTAAGTCCTAGTCCTAGGAGCATTCGGGACATTTGGGACAAAAAGGCCCGAACCGGCCGGCTCGGCCGAAGTAAGCACAAACAGCCCACTAAGCATTTGGGACAAGTGGGACAAAAGTACGCGGCGGGCGCGAAATGCCGGTTCGACCGAGAGGAAAAATTGGCTAACTGCTGAGAGGGTCGCCTTTGGGACATCTGGGACAAAAAGGCGCGAACCGGCCGAACCGGGCGAAATCAGCACAAGCAGTCCGAAGCGAAGTGGGCCAAGTGGAACAAAAATACCCGAACCGCCCGAACCGGCCGAAATGAGTCCAGAGGGTCCAAAATCAAATGGGACATCCGGGACAAATGGACGTGAAATGCCCGAACCGGCCGAAATGAGCACAAAGGGCCCAAAATCAAATGGGACATCCGGGACAAATGGACGCGAAATGCCCGAACCGGCCGAAATGAGCACAAAGGGCCCAAAATCAAATGGGACATCCGGGACAAATGGAGGCGAAATGCGCGAAGGAGCCGAATGAGCCGAGGACCAATCAGAAACTGCCAAGTGTCCTCATAGAGTATCAGGTCAGAAAAGTCAAAGGGCGAGATTTCGAGCACCGAGCCGAATCAATAGGATCTTGCCACGTGTTTCATTTAGGGGCCCACGAGGAAATTTAAAAGGAAAGCCCGCCAAAAGGCAGAGGAGAGAGAATTATTCAACCAATCAGAGTACGCCACGTGTCATCCAGGCGGCAGAACGCGGGAAAGAATTCAAAAAGGCGTTTTCGCCTGTTCCGTGCTCTAAATCTTCAGATTGCCATAACTTTTGATCCAGAGCTCGGATTTGCACGTTCTTTATACCAATGGAAAGCTGGTAAAATTCTCTACACGTTTCCAAGGCCAATCTTGTATTTTGGTTCAGTTTGGAGGATGAAAATCAAGAAACGCCTCTGGCGCGAATAACAAACAGAAGTGATGCGTCAACAAACAATTTTAATGCAGCAGACAGTTCGCCGCTCCTGTAGGCAGCCCGCCGTTTTCGCCAGGATCCGCCGCTTCTGCCATGATGAGATGAGTTAAATGCATTCAGGAGGTGGTTGGGGCAGATTTCGAATTCCTCTCTCTTTTCTCTCTCATTCTTCCTATAAATTGTAAGGAGGGGCTTCTTTCTAATGTTGGACATTTCTGTTTTGCGACCCCTCCCTTCTCTCCTGCTTGCAAGAGAATTCGTGGAGTTTCCAAGCCTCCCACATGGACTGTAATGTCATTGTGCCTCTTGGCCATTGCAATGTATTTGAATCAATCCTTTGAGCAATATATATGTCTGTGATTGAATTTAAATCCTCTCATGTATTCATTGTTGTCATTCTGATCTCCCATTGCATTTCGGTTACCTGTGTATGATGTGGTATTGCATCTATATGGTCTGTGTTTATGTTGCAAAGCTTATGTTCTTCATTCCTCGGTGCATCACCTCCATAGTTTAGGTTTTATTGTACGCATTTCTCTCTCCCTGTCTCCTTGGTAGTTAGGTTAGTTTTTGGGTGAACCTCTGCGTTTTATTGGTGCATCTGAACAGAGGAATAGGAACCAGCCTCTCTCTGGAGAATCCTTTTCTCATTTTCAAGTCCCACACTTGGAGGAAGGATTCAATGTTATGCAATCACACTGGATACATAAGTGATCAACCTAGAAACTTGATCTGTATTCAGGGGTGCTGTGATTTTGCATCAACACAAAGCCTTTCCAAGCATAGCGAGTTAAGAAGGTGAGGGAAAAACGACGATTTGTCAGGTATTGAAAATCAGATTGGAAGGGAACCACCCCAAGAGGAGGTTCAAGGGTAACGAAGGATGCGTCGACACCTCCATACGTTAGGTTGGTGCGGCAATTAGGTGGTCCGTAAGAGATTACCTCCCCCACGCGACGGTCGTAGGTAGGATGCGCGTGTAATTGTCTGTACTCCTATGGGGTATGGAAAGAACTAGCATTATATAGGTGGTACTCCCCCAGCGTAAGGCGTTGAAAAAAATCTACTAAGGGGTCTGAGGTTGGGATGTTGTCTGCAGGAAAGGAAGTGGTATTTGCGACGGCGGTTTCATTGGTTGAAGGTGTAGGTGTGGTTGAAGTGGATGGTAGAGGTGTGGTTGAAGTGGATGGTTGGGTTGGATGAATGGGTGTCTTGACTGGTACAAGCACATCATTAGGGCGATATAACATATTACAAGTTTTGAAGGGGGGAGGATCAGCTTTTACGGTGTAGGACTTCCCCTCGTACTCAAATTTTATGCATCTATGTAAGGTGGAGGGAACGCATCCCATAGCCCGGATCCAAGGGCGGCCTAACAACATATTGTATTGGAACTCTCCCTCAAGGACATAGAAGATTTCGGGTAAAGTGCGTGGCCTTACACGAATGTTAAGGATCACGGTACCTAAGGTAGAAGTAATAGCATCATTGAATGATCACAACATAATGGGGTTGGCACACATGCAGCTAGAAGGGATATTCATTTGTTGGAAGGCTTTTGAAGAGATGATGTTTAGACTAGCGCCCTCATCAATCATAACACGACGTACCTAAATGTTCTGGACATAAGCTGAGATGAGCAGAGCAGGGTCAGGGTCTTTAACACCAAAGTCGATAATCTTGTCTTCAGAGAAACTGACAGTAGCGGCTTGCTGTACAAAGACAAAAGTGGTTGGGGAGATAGGTTGTTTGGTGAGTGAAGCAACGTGATTGGGTGTGAGAATGGAGGTAATAGGCAAGGTTTCATTAGGTAAGACCTCTATCCCTTGAAGGATTTCAATGAGAGCTTGTCGATGAGATTTAGAAGTCTAAATGAGATCATACAGTGTCATTTTTACAGGTGATTGGTGAAGCTGTTTGATCATGGTTCGGTGGGCAACTCCATTAGAGACGGGGTAGGTGGGTCCATGAATAACCACTTTAGGTGGTGGTGCGATCGAGATGGTGGACGGAGAAAGAGAGGCCGCAGGTGTGCTTTCTTTCTCTTTCCCATTGTTTTTCTGCCCTTGAGTGGCAACACTAATCATGTTGATCTCATGAACACGAGAGGAGGAGGATGGTAGGGATAAGCCATGGTCTTCGAGAGGTGGGGTTTTAATAATGATAGATCTTGTTGAGGCGGGAACAGGTGGTATAGGAGAGGGAATTGAAGCTAAAGATCTCTCCCTTCGTAAGTTGTTTTGTTTAACCTTTCTGTCTGAAAGAGGTGACTAATGAAGTATGGTTTTCAACGCTTTGCATCCCTCTACATCATGTCCTGGTGTGCGGTGGTAAGCGCAGATTTTAGACTCATCATAAAATATAGGTCGAGGTTTAGATGGATCATAAAGTCTAAGTGCGGGTAGGGAAATGGTCGCATTCTCCACCAACATAGCAAGGATTTTGGCGTAAGACCCTTTGAGTGGGTCAAAGTCATAGGACGATGAGGCTATAGACTGGGTAGATTCTGGTAATGACGGGGTATGGTTGATTTATATGGGTGGCGGTTTGGCCAAGGGGTTTTGATAATGGGTTTTAACTAAACGTGGCTTCTTTGGCGCAGAAGCTATGTTTAGTTGGTTAGATGATGAGGCCACAGATGATGTGGTATCAGAAAACAACCACGGAGAAATAGGAGTGACAGCAAAAAAATCTTTTGATGATGGAATTTGTTCAGAGTTGATAGGTGGACAGGATACGCGGGGTGACGGTGTTGATATACACTTGGATCTCTGTATGGTTGCAGAAGGCGTAGGTCGTTTTAAAGAAAACGCAGGAGGTATGATATATTGATGCAAGGTGGAGGGATGAGGTCCCAATATGGAAGGTAGGTGTGACGACGATGGTTTTAGTTGTGATAGAGACATAGGTTGAGGAGATTGAGTCTGTCTCCTAAGTGGATGGATGGCTTTATTTTTAGATAAATCAAGCCGCTTAGGTGGGTGTGTTAGACTGGGTATTGGTGAGGTCCCAAGTGTAGGGGAAGATTTGGTTAGGCTAATAGAGGTGGATGGGGTATTTGGTAGAGATGAGGGGGGTGAAGATGAGGACATAGGCATTTTAAGCTTCTGTAAACACTTCGGGTATATGGTAGAGGTGTCTGGATCGGTCATCTGCATTTGAGTAGAATATGGCATACTCAAACGTTCCCATAGGACTCATTTATCTTCTGAGGGATGACAGTCCTCACGTGTGAATAGGAACTTTTGTATGGAAGAAAGGTGGGTTGTGATTCCAGTCCGCTGTGGGTGTGATACAGGGGGTAGATGAGGCACTGTATCAATGGGCGTTAAGAGGTCAACCGGTTGTTGAAAAGATTTAGGCGATGAAGAACTAATAGGTAGGAGGGCGTGTTTGAGAGGATCCATCATGTTTAAAGAATGTGGTGATGTCGGTGCAAGAGGTCTCTCGTCTAAGGATGACAAAAGAAGTGGTGAAACTTCCTCTTGTACAACAAGAATGGTAGAAGGAGACGTTTGGGAAATAGATAAGTTAGATAACATCCACTCACAGTCTTGCAAGGATGTGGTGTAAGAGGGCTCATTTGTGAGAAGAGAACTCTGGGCAGTTAATTCCTTGATGGGTAAAGGAATGGCAAGGATTTCATCTTGTCTTGATGGTGATGAAGGGGGTTCGGGTTCCTGCATTAGTGAAGAGGCTTGATTCAGAATTTTTTCGATAGAGGCTTTTGGCTGGGAGTCGAAGACTGCATGGATCTCATGAACGCTCTCCTTAGCTAAGATATCTTGATTTATGTTACTGTTAGGAGAGTGATTCAGGAATGGTTTGTTGAAATTTTTTAAATTTTCGGTTAGCAGGGGCGTTAGGATTATCGAGGGCTATATCACCTGCATCAACCATTTCCTGCACTATGTTTTTCAACATCTTGCAATTTTCATGACTATGTCCCTTCACACGGTGGAAGTTACAGAAGTCATTTTCTTTGTACCAAGAAGGTATGGCGCGAGTGGAATCAAACCCAGAGTGAGGTTTAACAGGAGGTAAGGTAATGGCTCCTGCTTTAAGCAATTTTTCCAATATCACACCATAAGTTTCTCCCAAGGGGGTGTAATTGATGGGCTCAGCTTTATACTTATAGGTGGTTTTTGGCGGGGTATTAGACGGTGGTTGGGATTTGACCATCACCACGTGCACAGATCCTTTTGATTTCGAAGCTGTCGATGTGTGAGGATTGGTGGTGTTAGGTTTGTTGGTGGAATCTTGGGTTCAGAAATTGGGGTTTTTGTTGCGCAACCGCAATTTCTCTTCCTCTAAGGCTCGAATTTATAGTTTTCGAGCCATAGTAAAGGCCTCTTCAAATGTGCAGAAAGTTTTAATTTGGAGGGTAGGAGAGATGTGCTTAGCGCAGGCCCGCGTAAAAAGTTTGATAAGTTTGGCCTGAGGCAAGGCATAGGTAAGTTGGTTGATAAGGCCCCGCCATCGTCCAATGAAATCTGCGATAGATTCGTCTTCAAATTGTCGGATGGCATAGAGGTCAGTGATAGATTCTTTCTTGGCAATGTTAATGGAGAAATGATCCAAGAAAGATTGGGCTAGTTGGTTAAAAGAGAAGATTGAGTGCTGGGTTAAAGCACTGTACCACTTCAAGGCGAGTCTTGATAAGGACATGGGAAAGGTGCAAAGTAGTAAGGCATCGTCATGAGAAATCAGATAGCAGGCATGTCTAAATGATCGCAAGTGTTGTTGAGGGTCCTCCGTACTATTAAAACGGGTAAATTTTGGTAATTCCCATTGAGGAGGATATTAATGAAGGGGGACATAAGGGTGGATAGGCTCCCGATAAACTTGCTCGTATGTCCGGGCGCTACGACTTCCTGAAACAGAAGCCTCCAAATTTTACATTTTGTCCATAATTTGTTTAATTAAATCAGTAGTTGGATGAGATGATGGCATGGTTGTGGTAAATGGAGGTAGATTGAGCCAAGGGCCACCACTCGACAATGGTGGGGTTAAATGTTGATAAGGTATGGAGGACGAAAATGTTGAGGCGGCCGAATAGGGATGTCCTATATAAGACGTTGAGGTCACCGGGTACGTGTGTGGAAATGAAAAGGTAGGCGGAGCTTAAGAAGGAAAGTTCGTGTGGATAGGTGGCAGAGAGCAAGTCATAAAAGGAGCAGTCTACAAGAGAGACGAGGTGGGAGAAGTCGGTGGTAATGATATGTTGGGCCCAAGATTAACCAAAGGAAAGCCGATCTGTGCCGTATGAACCCCTGAAGCTGCTGAGCTAGGAGACGGGACTAAAGATGCAGAAGGCAAAGCGGAGTTGTTAGGCGGAGAAGGAGCTAAATGAGCAGCTATACTAATAGGCATGCCAACAAGGAGTTGACCATCGGGCGTACGGTCAGGGGCATGAGACAAATAGTATTGTATAGTGCTAGGATTGGCATCCAAAATTTTTGCAAATTCCTTATCTCCTACAGGGATTTTGGGAACCTCGCTGGTGTCCGTAGGGTTTCCCATAGTATGGGTAGGAGGTGATTCAGGAAAAGGCACAGAGAAGGCATGTGAAACCATGGCTGCAGCTTGTTTCTGAGTGATAACAACCATGGACAAGGGTACACAGCAGGATGTAATTTATCAGAAACAGAAGCAGCAACAAAATGTTGGAATTGGCAGGTTGCTGGTTTCGGAAACTGTGAAAGACAATAACCGATATCGGTCAGGTAACCGATTTCGGTAAGCTAACCGATGTCGGTAGAATAGAACTGGTGTAAGAAGCAGTAGGAAGTTTTATTGATTTGGTGTTAACAGTGCTTAGTATGCCTACCAAACTGTTCTGAGGTGATCACAGAAAACAGTGTATGACAGAGAAACAAAACTGAAAACAAGCAAGAATGCACAAACAAATTAATAGACTAACCCTAGGGTTAATTTTAATCAATTTGGGCTTATACCTTTAGACGCAGAATAATGTCAATCCTAAAAAAAAGACTTAGGGGAAATGTCAAGTTTGTTTTGGCTTATAAGGTTACCTCAATCAGGCGGAGGAATACCACGGAAAAGGGGGGATGTTTTGAGCTGTTGTGTTAATTGTGAAGTGATTCGGTATGTGTTGTGCAGTGAAAGTAAGATTAATTTCTTGTCAATACCATGGAAATCACCCCCACGTATACGACCTGTTACTTAATCTATGTTCACTAGAATTGAAAACAACACGCAAAAATGGGATGCACGTGTTTTAAACCCAAATTGAAAATGTTATTCGATGAAGCAAAGAAGATGACTTTTACTAATACAAAATTGGGAAAGCAAGAAAAATTCTTTTACCAAATATAACAAAATATTGTGTGAAATTTTTAGAAGAAGAAAACAACAAGTATGCTCCCTATATGAAAGCAAGCAAGAAAGAAAGAAACCTGAAATGGGTCCCACCGGGCGTGCCAAAATGTTTCGCACAGAATGTTTCAGCTTTTGGGGATAGAGTTGCTTCTATCCTTTCATTCCTTTGAGAAACAGATAAGGGTTAGGGCTAGGAGGAATACCTATTGAATGTTGAGAGGGTGTGCGCGTACCGTAGAGAAAGATCAGATCGACTGCGAAGAACTCCTTGTCTTGGAAGGACTACTTGCAAGTAAGAATACAAGACCACCAGATTTTAATTAGACAATAAATGAGGGAGCTGCCTTAGGCCTAGGAAATATAAAACTTCCTTTCAAAGGTGGTCAGTTCCCCTGCTAATATGAATTAACACAAATGATTGTAAAATCACAATTTAGTTGCCTCGTTGAAACAAGTAGAGGAAAGGCTGGTTTTGGTTTTGAATCACGGTGACCGACGCCGGTTAGTGTCACCGGTACCGGTTGATGATAACCGATATCGGTTGGGGTGGTGATTTAAGGGGTTAGGTGAAGGTTGGCTATAAGATGGCTATATGATAGTTATGGTGTTTATAAGGCTGGTAGAATGACTGGGGATAGGTAATGAGGTGATGGAGAAGAATCAGAGAGTATGGGGGCTGTTCTTGGGGAAAAGTAGGGGTGGAGGAGTGTAAGTTAGGTGGAGAGTGTTACCAGGTAATAGATCTGGGGGTAGAATTGTAATCACTGTGATTCAAAAATCCAAGAAATATTATTAACAGAACATATAAAACTTACTAGTTCCTGATGGAAAATGCAAGTTCTGAGACTGTGATGACGAAGACACGGTTCAAGTAGGATGGTCTGACAATCCAAGATGAGCTATCTCCTCTCCTGATGCTTGGATGAGTGTCATTGTGCTCTAGTTATTCAGTTGCAGTCTGGGGCTTGATGTCCTTCTCTGCAAACTTCTCTCTTTCCTTCACTTGTCTCTGCTTGGCCAAGTGAATTCTGGATTCTTCCAATGACTTCTGATTCGGATCAATGAAAATCCAACCCTTTGTTTTTGGTTGGGGGAGGTCATTTACAGGGAACCGATGGTGGTTACGTAACTGACGGTGGTCGAGTAGGAACCGATATCGGTTAAGTCAAAGTGGGCTATTTTTAGTAAAATAGCCAAATTTCCCTCCTTTTCTCCTGAGGGATTAGTTGTGGGCTTGGTCAAGTCATTATGAGGTTGGTTTTGGTGTGGGTGAGGAGTAATTAGTCATGGGTGTGGATGTAGACCAAGTTATAGGTATTTATTAGGTTATTTTAGGGTTAGGACTAGGTCATGATGAGGTGGCAAAATGAGGTGGCAGGTTTGGAGATGTGGATTTATTAATTGTAAGGTAATTAATAAATAATTGTGTAAGGTTTAGGTGATGAGGTTAGGTTGCGAAATGAGATGCGGGGCACAGGGGGTCGTAAGACACAAATTTGGTGTCTACATAAGGATTTCCAATCACAATACCTCAACTTATTACAATGAATCCGAGAAAAAGAATTAGAATAGAAGAGAAGAATAAGGAGAAGAAGATAGGTGGTTATGACTGGGAGGGACCCACTGACTTCAAAATCCGCTGCCTGAATCTCTTCAATGCCTTGGCTATGTCTCCGCCACAGGGAGCTGACGTGTTGGCTGTAGACTGGGTCTAAAATCAGAGGCACTTCTCCATTTCCTTATCAAACTCGACATGAGTATGATAGTCTTTATTTGCTTGTTCAATGGCAGATTGAAGAGAGCAGATCTCCTTCATTTTCTCTTTGGAAATGGAGCTTTCCTTGAATAGATTATCTTTGACAAACGCTTTGAATTGAGCTTTGATTTCTTGCAAGGAAAAAGGAACACCAGAAGTTTCATCTTGAAGATGACAATGTATATCTTTGAAAGCAGATACAACCAGTGTCTTGAAAGCCTCACCCTTCTGCCAGCTATTCTTCAGTTCTCCCAAAGCCTCCTCCAAGACTTTGATCTTCCACTCCACGTTGTAAACCCAGGACTTTGACATATTATCCTTTGCATCATCAAAAACCTTATTCGCCAATAAAATGTTCTCATCTGTCTATCCCATGAGACGGAGGTCTACTATGCAACTGATCCAAAGTTTGAGCTCTTTATCTATGATCCCGATAGTGGAGGAGAGCTTTTGTTGCAAGTTGTTCACCTTTCCGTGGAGTTTGAAAGCTTCATCGATGAAGTTTAATCCTGCAACAAGCATATCTTCCACCATGGCCTCCATAGCTCTGCCATAGACGGAATACTTGTGCATGTCTTTGATACTCTGTACTTCATCTTGGCTCAAAATTATAGGGGGCGGAAGGGTAGTCAATGGGGTAGGGACCAAAACTTTGTCCTTAGACAAAAGAGATTTGATAAAACCTATGAGAATATGGGCTTGTTCCTCCAACTGTTCAATAGTTTTCTGCCCTTTCTCTACCCTCCCAATGACTCTTGTGACCGTTTCCTGGAGGTTGTGGATCTCACCTTCAGGGGTAGACTCTCCCATAGGAATCCTTGAGAATTCTAGGTCAGATGCCTGTAAGTCCTGCTCTGATTTATCCACTGTAGGCTTATCAATCTCCAAGAATTGCTAACCCTGAGCATCAGACACTATCCTGGAGGTGATTCTGGCTTTTTTGGCGTGAGGAGTAGTGCCTAACAAGGCTACCACAGCATCAAAATTTGGCCCTAAGCTCCGAGAGGAAGATTTCCTCTTTCTACTGTCGACAAAAGGTTTCACCCATGCAAAAGAAGAAGAGGAAGCAGCAGGAGGGGCAAGAGGACCAAGAGACAGAGAGCTCATGACGCTCAAGGTTTGCATAGCTGTTGTCTCAAGTTGAGACACGAGTGGGGAGCTTGAGACAACTATTGCAGAGGAATCAATAGCACTTGGAAGTTCAGTGCTCTGTGACCAGACTTCCTTATCTTTATCCATTGGAGATTCAAGAGCACTTAGAGGAGCTGGCACTTCACTCTCTTCACTTTCACTGAGAACAATAATGTTCTCTGATCCCAAAGGTATTTCTACCTACTTTCTCTGAGGATATTTTTCCATAGGCTCCTTCTTAACCTCTTTGAATTTCTTCTGGTATACTTGGGTGGATGAAGAAGGAGTAGAAGCTATAGGTCCTTGCGTTGATGAGGTAGGATGGGTTTGCACAGGTGTGTTTGATATTAGAGTCTATGCTTCCCTCCTTGGTGTTGAAACATCCTTAGAGGAGGATTCTCCTGAGCGCCTCCTAAGCTCTCAAACTTTCGTATCAAACCATATCTTAGTCCTGACTAAGACTGGAGCCAGGATCTTGGCCAGATCATCTTTCTCTTTCTTGAACCAATCCAAGTCCTCCAAGGGAGTGTGCTTAACCACATTGTCATACTCATATGAGTATAGATCAGAGTTGTCATCCTGGAGTCCTTTAGGAACTTGGTACAAGCCGAGTTCTTGGATCAATTACAGAGAGAACTTGCCATAATGCCTCCTTCTAGCCTCAAAATCATCGGCACAGTCAGCCCAATAGTCTTATGTATCTGCCCTATGATGATAGATTATCTTGATGTTCTGCTCAATGAACTTCTTCGAGTCGAAGCAAGTTCTTGTCTTGAAGAAATGGACAGTGATGGGAGCCAGGGCTCTTTCTATATTCTATGCATCCAGGGCTATTTTACAAGTGTAGTTTCCCAAAGAGATGGGGAAGTGAAAACCGGTAATCTTCTTGTCTTTGCAGGTTCTATGCAATTTGTCTAATTGCCTGCATACTTCTATCAAAGCCATCTTATCACTGTAGAACATGGGAAGCCTCAGAGGGGTGCTCTCATAGCCAGCAAGCCTGATATAGGAGAATTTTTTGAATTGGATAAAATAGGCACCGTAGTGCGATATCAGGTTCATGGCTTCGTTAGAAAACCTTCTAGCAGTGTCACCCTCGAGAAGCTTGACCACTTACATGGTGAAAGCATCATTTACCCTTCAAAAATTGTGATTGTTGGTCTCTAGGGTGAACTGCGGGCAGTAGGCATATACAGGATCATCCTTGTGGGCATCGATGTAAGAAAAACCAAACCATTGCCTTGACGCCGCTAGAGTATACATCAGGTACGAAGTCATGTAGAATTTCTTCATTTGCTGTACATTGGACAGCTGCTCCGCTAAGTTCATGTTGATGATTTCTGCCCAGTTGATATTTTGAGTTCCCTCGCACACCATGTTGATGAGCGGGCACATCCAGAAATGGAACTTGTTAGTAGAGGGTAAGCCCATAACCTGAGCCAGTAGGATTATAAAATCCAACAATTCTTCATTGAAATCAGCCCAGAAAAGAGTCTTGGATAGATGAGATGCTCCTTTCTTAGGGTTTTTAAGCCAAGACTTCGCCACCTGCGCCTTGTAGTTGTCACTGTCTTGATTGAACAGGGCCGGTGCTTGATTCTGGGAAACAACTATGGCATTATCCATTTCTGGAATCCTCAGTGCAGTGCTAATGGCGGCAGCATCTAGTTTGGCGATGAGTTCCTTGTGTATGTTGGTCAATTCACTCGAATCAGGGTCGAAATGAGCTCCGCATGAAAGTACTGTATCTGCACATTGCACCGAGATTGGGAAACCACCAGCGAAAGCCAAACCGCTGTCGTGAATCATCTGTGCCATTGGTGTAGGGTTTGCATCTACCATCCTCGACCAAAAATCACCAAAGTCAAGATGGCGAGCTTCACTGTCCCCGATATTGGGAACGGCATACTCTAGTGGTGAGATTTGTTCCTATCCCTGAAATTTGATCTTCATGTTGATAATAATTCGGAGGGCAGAGCTTCAAGCTAGACTCGGGAAGAAATTACAGAGGGAAATGGATACGTGTGTAGAAATCTAGATTGCAAGGGTTCGAGCAAAGGATAGCATGGAAGCAGTGTGAAAAACACATAGGGGGTGCGCTCATTAAATAGCCGTTTAGGAGAGAGAAAGGTAATTAATGCGCATTTAATATATACCTACCAATTTGAATAAGCAAGATATTCGGGTAGAGCAGGAAAATTAGCATGAATGGCACTTGGTTCATTTGGGACATGCGGGACGTGAAAGCACGAAGCACGCGGCTCGGCCGATTCGGGCGAAGCGGGGAAAAGACGCGCAAATGCTTTTTGGGACATGCGGAACAAAAGTGCGCGAGGTACGCGGTTCGGGCGATCCGACCGAAAATGGAACAACTTGTCTGGGTGAACTTGGGACATTTGGGACAAAAAGTTCCGACGGGCCCGAAAAAGAAGAACTTTGGGGAAATTGGCCGATCGGGGAACAGAGGGCCCAATTGAACTTGGGACACGCGGGGCAAAAATGTCCGACAGGCCCCAAAAACACACAAAATGACCCAAAAATGTAGATTTTCTCAATTTCTCGACTTTTAACATTATCAGTACAATAGAGAAGACACTTAAACTCAAAATTTTGAATTTTCACTTTCTTAAGAGTAGGGGAATTTTGAGTGGACAACATCCCCGGGTTACATGAAGGATGAATGCGCTGGGTGACCTTAGCAAGAAGATGGACAATATTGTTGATACACTAAATGCTAAAGGTGAGGAATTATCATTTGATGAATTCAACGCTTTGATAGGGGATTTATTTCAACAACCGCAAAGTGAAGTGGATGCCTGGATTAAACTTGAAGAATCCTTGAACAAATACTTCCCAGTCCTTTTAAAGCTATAGAAAATTTCTTTTTTTCTTTGGTACAAACCATGTACAAGTTATTCTTTCCCTCCATTATTTATTCTTTATGGAAGCTCAAATTGTTTTCTAAGGATGGAAAACACATTTATTGTGGGGTGATGTTGAACCCGGAAAGTTACTAAGTCCTAAGGAAAAGGATGAGCGTGCACAAAAGGAACTATGAGGAAGAGGCATGAGTAAACTCACATGAGGAAAGATAGGTCTGCATGCGGGAGTAGAAAATGTTTTAAGGGTTTAAGGACTTAACCGCATTTTAGTTAAAGGGTATCACATGAAAAACACGTGAAGTTGTGGATAAGCATAATGATGACATGGTTGTGAGATGAAGACTAGGAGCTCAAGAAAATAATATTCCATGGAATCATTATGGTTACGGGTTATAAAGTGGAGTTTTTTATGGCTAGATGGCATCTGTATGGCTTTGACACTCGATTGTAACAGGATATGATGACATTTGGCATTTGGGCTTGCTTTTGGAATGATGTTTAGGAGAGTTATTATCCTATTTTAGGACGCATGTAGATCTAGACAAGGGTATTACATTAGTGTGTATTGGTAGTGGGTGTTAGAGATTAGAGGTCAAGTATGAGTGCATATGAGTGGTATATTTTTGTAGGAAGGGATTATGTAATGGTTCTAAGGGTATTATATGCGGTTTCTAGATCAGAGCCATGGGAAGGGTAGGTTATTAATGGTAGAAAGATGTATTGATTTGTTGCTAAACCTTTTTGATGGAATATGACTACTATAAACACCTATTAATCAATATATGATGGGTTATTTTGTATATTTGTGCTTATGGGTTCAAACCCTAGTGTATTTCATGTTACTTATGGTACAGATCTAGTCCTCTTATGTTGTTGCAATGTTCATGTTAATATTATGGTGCATCTATGTTAGATCTAGTGTTTTTACTCTATTCTAGAATAAATTCTTGTCTTTCTATTTATGTAAACATTCCTCCATTAATGGTGAAGCATTCTTACAAATCTCACATAAAGGATGGGCTCGATATCTGTGCATGCCTCGAGTGAGTGCCCAAGTTAATGTTGGGTGATATTTCGACACGCTTGCTATTTAGAGGAAATAGGGAAAGGAGACTACATATCAAATTCCAAAAAACTGAGATATGGAGAATTATTTACATCAGTTAAACTTCACACTATCCTTCCCAAGTCATTTAATGGAAAATATTCATACTTTCTCCATCGTTTTGTAAGAGTTTTAGACCAACTTTACTTCTTAAAAATCATTCTTAAAGGATAGGACATCATTATACCTGATTCCAAAAATAAAATAATCTTAACTTCATGCCCCAACGAATATGAATGGATAAAATCCCTGTGTAAATATTATACGTGTGGGTGAGAAATCCAAACTTGACTATTAAGTTGGGAATGATGGTAGAGCCTAAAATAACTTTTCATGCTTTGTCTTTAAAAAATGATCTCAAAATTTGACCACATGTATGTAATCACCTCCTACATGATATCCAATGGTCATGCATGTTATCCATGCTTTCTTACCTTTGAAACTCAATATGCACCTTGGTTTCCCCATGCTTTCTTTCCATGTCTTATTACACTTGCCACCAAAGGACCTTGAACATGCACAATGCTCCTCAACTATGGCTTGTAAATATTCCACACATGATATTAAACCTAAAAAAACTCATCACATTCTTATATTATCTTGCTCTTCCTTTTTCCTGAAGATACCACATCATCTACTTGCACTAGGTATAGGACTAGGCCTAGTTAGGCTTGTATCACCACACATCTCAAGTAAAATGACACGTTCTCCATCTTATAGAATCATTTACACCTTTGACATATCTCTCTACCCATGTTAGACATCATATAAAATTCACACAACCTCGAGAGCATAGAAACAAGTCCATACAAGATAAACCATTCCCTAAACCATGCATATGCACCAAGAAATCAATCCACTACAACACCTCATGATACAATATCACCTCACTAGCAATCAACCTTCACTTGTTTTACCTTATTTGAACTCAATTATCATCAATGAAAACATCATGGACTCACCTATGTACACCAATACACCCTTTGACATCAATGTTACTTGACATCAATGATAAGAACATGACACATATCCAACAATATGACCATTTTTTATTGATGGAACCCATATTCAGAGACATTTATGGATACCAAACATGCAAGCACTTTCATGAAACTCTTTTCATATTTCTAAGTACACTTTCCCCCTTTTACATCTATGAAAAAGGATCGTACAACAACTTGACATGCAAACAACATCGACAATGCATAAACAATACTTACAAGACCCCCCTTTGTTTGTACTCACTCTCTTGAGAAAATTTGTTGCAGATGACCCATGGACCTATTATTGAAACATCCTCAATACTCATTACTCGCCGAAAACATATACAAACCAATTTAGGTCTTCTTTATTTTTGTAGACCTTCTTCTAACGATGAATCTCTAAGAATTACGTCCTTTGTTCAACAACTCAATTCCTTTCTTACATTTTTCTACCTCTTTGACAACACTTTGATACGTCATTCAGATTTCCCATTTCCATAACCTTATACATAGTTATAAAATAGTCTCAGAGACTTTTATATCACTGGACAATACTTGAGTGACCTCTACATGGAGCAATGTGCCTTGACTTTTCAAGAACACAGAGCTACCCTTCATATTTCACAATTGTGTACCAATAAAGATAGAATCGACTTTCCATTCCTTTTAGCTTAAATCCATATACACATATGTACTATACAACCTTAGGAACCTTCTTGATTAATCTTCAAACACATATTTCTTTAATATTTGTCTCCTATGTCTATCACTCTTCTTGAAACACTTATATCTTCCATGCAACATCGGGACAGTACCATCACTACATTTTACCTTGACTATAAAATCATTATTGTTTAAACTCATTCAACCAAAATGCATTTTAATCATACATTTTTTCAATTTTGACTTAAAATCCTTATCATAATATATCTATCATTCTTGCATTCTTCTTAGATCTCATATTACCTATTTTCCATAAGGTCATATTAGTCTTATCTGACCAATATTTATCTTCAAGTGATATAGACTAATATAGATCCTTCAATTCATCATCTATTATTGAAAAATCTTGTTCACATGGATATTATGATGTTCTATTTATTTAGTTACTCAAAGTGACAGAAAAACACAACTTCATGATGTTAAAGCAACTTCATACTTATTTCACAGTCTTCGAGCCCTTTACTTAATCTTACTACAATTTTTTTTTAAGGAATAGACTAACCTTATCATTGCAAACACAAATCATGATTCTTCAATAAATTTGGAGAATGCCTCTATGAAGCATAGAAGAGACACTCCTTTTAACTAAATACTTTTATCAATGCCAAACACCCATCTCCTCATGGGATAAATCACCATACTTCAGAATCTGCTTCCTTGGTTGTTGTGTCTTCATCTCTCCATCATCTAACTGGTAGTATTTTTGTGATGATAGAAGGAGTTCTTGAGGTTCTTCAACAACAAATAGGATTCTTTGACCAGTAGGAATATTATGACTTCAAAAATCTACTTTAGGTTATTCCTTTTCTTTCTCAACATGATTAGACCTTACAAATGCCTTTCTCTCACAATTTGTATTCCTCCATTTGTAATATCTTGAAATATTCCCAACATTTTTACAATTGAATCAAATAATAGGACTATTATCTCTAGGGGATTCATTCTTCAACTTTGTCTAAGTGGGTCATGATGACAATATCTTGAAATGTGAACCTTATCATGGAAATTGTAGAAAGTGTTGTCTTTTAACTGATATGAATGGTCATTTCTACCATTTTTCCATGGATAATTATTCTTGACATCATGTCTACATTTCCTATCTCTATAACCAAAGATGTTTCACAAGTAACATAACCATTAAAATTACTTGAGAACCTTGTATGATCATGTTGTCTTATAGTCCATGTATTCATGTTTTTATTCATTTGGTCTTTCTTTGGAACTTTAAAAAACAATCTCCTTGCTTGAAGCACCATATTCTTGCATTACCTCTTTTTCCTTAAGGTTCTCCTTCAACCCTAGACCAATCCTATCTCTTGTAGACCTCTGACTGTCTAAGAGATCATCTAGATCTTTAGAAAACTTCTCAAACCTATGAAACAATATTTCCTTTTTATCTGATTCATATGCTTATGCTCTTAGAGACATAATTTCCTTTTCAAAATTGATACACTCATTCTCCTTAGATTTTAGACTTGCTGATATGGTCTCTACTTGAACTTGTAGCTCCTTGAGAATCTCATCATACTTGATGGTTTTAGAATAATTTTTCTCCTCAATATCATGAATATTTTCTTCATCTTCTTTTATTTGTTCTCTCAAATTCTTGTTCTTCTTATAAACATGTGTGAAATCCTCTTGAACACCTATTATCTCATTTTCAAGATCACCCTCTTCTTATTCAAAATTCATGCAAATCCTCCAAACATGGAATCTTCACTTTTAGATCTCTTAGCATCATTGGCCATGAATATAACTTCATCACCTACATCATCATGTTCAGACCCAGAATCAGAATTAGAAACACCATCATCACTACGTATTTCTAATGAGAAACAATATTTCTTGGAATAAAATATTTTCTTAGACTTCTTCTTGTTTTCAAACTTCCTGAATTTCTTCTTACTCTTGTCAGACCTGTGAGACCTCTTATTATTATATCTATCGTGATCTTCATCATCTTAATCCTCAAGCTTGTGAGTGAATTTATTTTCAAAATTTCCCATCTCACCAAAATTGAATCACTTGAAGGGAAACATACCCTTATACTTACCTAAACCAATCTTCAATTTCCTATAAAACATTACAATAAATTAATCATCATCAATATCAGAAGAAACGTCATTAGTGGCATTGCTATTTTTTTTACTTCTTCTCATCTTTGAATACAACCTCCTTCTTGATATAATTCATATAAATGGTCCTTATCTCATTGTCTATCAAAAGGCCACAAAGCTGATCCATCAACAATACCTAGATCCATGACTTCCTCTATAGCTAAAAATTGGGATCAAACCTAGGAGTGAGATATCTCAGCACCTTCTACACCAACACAACTTATTCCAATTCTGATCTTCGGCCTCTTATAGTGTTGACAACTTGATCTACCCTAAGAATATATGTATCAATGGATTATTCTTCCTTCATCTTTTGGATTTCAAACCGACTTCTATAATTTTGAAGATTTTCCATCTTTACATTAGTGTCATGTTCATAAATAGTCTTCAACTTGTCCCACATAGCCCTAGCTAGAGTACACTACATCACCTTGAAAAAAATTTATTCTTTGAAACCACACAAGATATCATTCATAGCTATCGAATTATCATTTCTAGCCTTCTTACCTGCAACATCAGTAGGAGGGGTTTCTGGAATGGTGTATCCATTCACAAATGATTTCAAATTATAACATCCCAAAGAACTTATGTAATTCCTTATCTTGATATTCCAAAAGGAATAGTTTGTCCCAGTAAACATTAGAGCTTTGTTACTCTACTGACTTATTTTTTTTGTGCTACAAAGGATCTCCTTTAAGTAGTTACTCTTGCTTCAAAAGGGCCTTTCTTTGATACCAATTGTTCCAAGCACAATGAGTGAGGGGGGTGAATAAGTCTTTAAAAAAATTTAATTTAGTTATTTAACTTGCATACATCATTCAAATCATCCATTCAACATTCGTTAACCAATGTTAGCTTACTAATCATGAAACAACCATCCACAAGAATATGAAGAAAGAGAGAACACATGAACACAAGATATAAAGTAGGAAACCCTTGAGGGGAAGAAAACCCATTGAACCTTTTCATAAATTACTCAACACAAAGGAATTTTTTTAGTGAATCACCCACTTCAAAAGGAAAACCACCCCTTATAAATTTAGTTAGGCACCAACCCCTATTTAGTTGAGCACCCACTATGTAATGAGGGTACAACCCCTTAATATTAGAAAACACCCACATAACCAAATGCATATGAAGATCACCCTATGTCCTTTTTTCTTAACGAACTTATTGGGATCATTCTTTGAGCCCTCTTCACTCAAAACCCTCTCGAACATCTCTATCTCCTTCCTCACTCATGAAATTACCCTACAATGCTAGTTAGGTCAAATGACCTTGTAGATTCTTATCCTCTACCCTTATCTTCTTCTCATACAATTTTCTTATCTGATCTAGATCCCTTGCACCACTCTCAAACTCTCCTCTTGTTCACTCACAACTCCATCCTCTCCTCTATCTCAAATAAGAAAATACACTTTAATTTTATACATGATACGTGCCAAAAATTAGTCTATGTTGGCAAAGAACAATAGACCATGCAATAACGGTCCTATACAACATGAAAAACACTTTACACATTCATATAAAACAATTACAAGCAACTTATAGGTCGACATAGACATAAAAAATCACCAAATTCCTCAAATCTTCTTAATTAGGCCTAAAACACTCTAATGATAGCATCATGAGCGTCAAGGGAACTCAAAAGATTCACCATGACTCTAAAATATCTAGAAAATTGAAAAAAATATTCTCACAATCATCGACATGCACAAGAACCTATGCCTCACTCCAATTTGCAAGCTTCACCAATTAGGTCTTAAGAACCTAATTTACATTCCTCAAAAGCGAGTTAGTTCACATATCAATTCACCTCTTCATCACACATGTAGCACATCAATGGAATTTTATTGATATTTTCTAGCACATACAATTCATATCCATCATCATCTCAAGGCATAAGGCTCCAAAATGCTTTTATTTCTGAAACTGCCCAAACCTAGTTTTAGGTCTCAATAGCCATTCTTCTACTCATCAACCTCTAATACCTCCACTCTAGAAACAATATCAAATATGCTCAAAATTTTATATGTCATATTCATCTTGTGACCAGGTTATGAATTACAATCATATACTGTGGAACTATTCTTTATAGTCTGACGTAGAGACCATTTTCTAGCCCCCTCCATTATTGTTGCACCATTAGTACCAACACAAACTAACTTTGTGGGGATGGAAAAATTATCCATACCTTTTATATCCTTCAAACTTGACACCACTAGTTTGTAAATTTTTTTATAATCGCAATTTTTACTTCTATATCTATATTTTTATATCTATATTTTTTCTCTTAGTTTGATGTCATCAAGGGAATGAATGCTTTCATCATTATGATCATCTTGAAAACTATTAGTTTATGAATGTGTTTGTGAAATTTCTCCATATAAAAGTGTTACAAAAATATAGTAATAATTATTTATATGATTAATACAACTAAATAAACAAGAGTACAAAGATTAAAAAATCAATATAATAAATAGGATTACAAGAAACATAGAACATGGAAAATATATTAATAATTTTTTTAAATTAGTAAATAGTACACGCCTATATGTTTTGTAGATCTTGACACCAATTTTATTTTTTGTGACAGGTCAAAATAGCCAAATAATGTCATGTTACTTCTTTTTGACCTGGCATTAACCTTTTTACCCTGGTTTTTAGAATCCATGGATATGTCACAGATATTGAATCTTGATAGATGAATACAAGGTTGGATGCTACAGGACTTCACGGTAGAGGTTTGGGTGATAAAGGGTCACACGACAAGGGTAGGATGGGCCAGGGGTTTGATAAACATGGGTAGGATGGGATAATGGTTAAATGAATAGGAATATGACGAGCTAGGGGTTGGAAAAACAAGGATGAGATGGATTGGATTTGGATGGATGGGAGTTAGACGCACATGGGTGGTAGAGGTTAGATGAAAAAGGTTGAACAGAAAAATTTGGCCAGAAAATGTTGGATGGAAAAGGTTGGACAGAAAACATTAGACCGTAAATATTGGATGTCACAGGTTGGACAAAACACATTGGAGAGAAAAGGTTGGATGGTAGAGGTTAGAAGGAACAAGTTGGATGAAAAAAGTATCAAATAGGGATGACAGTCTCTATCATAGATTGAAAAAATAGGTTGGGTGGTCATCGATGTCATGAAAAAAGGAGACACGTGTCTTTTGGTTGATATCTTGGATGGTCGATGAATATGTATCATACCTCAGCGATATATAGTATTATACCTCGGTGAATATGAGTGAATTTTTATTCAAAAAGTTGGTGAAATATATATATAAGTTCATTTTTTAATGTAAATAGTAGGTAGACTAACCCATAAAAATGACTTGTTAACAAAAAAATTTAGTGAACTGGGTGGCAACCGAATTCTAAAAATTGACCATTTCCAATTTCCAAAACCCATAATATTCGTGAGTTTATGAAAATTCACCACTAAAATTTTCCTTATTAAGTGAGGGAGAAAGGTATGAGGTAGATGGGAGAAAGAATGTGAAATAAATAGAGGGAAAAGAGGGAGAGGGGAGCTATGAAAATACTAGTAACATATATTCCATCAAGCAATAGCTTAGAGTATGTATAGTTCAATCAGAAGACGTTGTTAGGGTAAATTTAGTGTAATGTACTAATTTATGCATTGTATTATTGCCTTAGGTAATTATTATTTTACTAAGGTAATTAGTTTATTATTGTTATATGGTTTTATAAACCATATTTGTCATATTATTCACATAGGATTATTTGTTACATAGTTGTAACAAATACATTTCTTTGTATTAATTTATTTGTGCTTTTGCACCTGTGAAACTTGATTATTTGTTTGAACAAGGTTGTCCAATATCTATAAACATTGCAGCCCAACTATTGTAAAATTATTTTCCTAAATATCAATAAAATTATTAGGCTTCTGTCCCTTTTCGATAAACTACATTTGGTACTAGAGCATGTAATAATCTAGCTTGTGGAGAATTCAGGAAGTTTCCAGAAGAATTAACTACATTACCTACATCCTAAACCTTGCATTCCCATCTTCTAGAAGGAAAGGAAAGCCTCTTGTCATTCTCTAGGAAAAAGTAAAGATTTTTTTTTTGCAATGGTGCCTCCTACACCAAGAAAATTTACTTCTGGAGCCACATCTAGTTTATAGAAATCATATTGAAAATTAAAAAAAAATCAGACATCTCTGCAGAAGCAAAAATCACCTCTACACAGAGCTCTTTGGTTTCCCCACTGAGCTCCTGACTGAGTTGTTTCGTTGTAGGTGAGCTATCCCTCATCTGTATTGGAAGAGGTGTTATCAAGTTAATGACCAAGCTCAAACCAGATCAGATCTACATTGACAAGTTGTATCTATACTTCACCGATTTAGGTTATCAACACAACATTGGAGCGAGCTAAAGGTCGAGGTGCTGAGCATTCAAATGATCACTGCGAGCTGCGGAAATTCCAAACGGAGCTCACCCTGTTTGAAGACATGTACAATTCAAAAAATAGTGATTACAAAAATAAAGAAGTGGTTGTGTCATCTCCGATCAAACCAATGAGCCTAGTTATAGACCCTCATTGATATGTACATGGTTTGAAGCTCTCATAGTTTGGTGAGCCATTCAAGCACCAAGTTTAACCCTCCCATCAACAAGAAAGGAGATATTTGTCCTGACCAAGCATCAATCCACCAATCCAATCTGTAGGCAAGAGATTAGCCAAGCCATTGGATGAGAAAAATGCAAACCCTGAACATACAATACAAAGTGGATCAAAAAAAATGAGGAGGAAAACAAAAACAAAATGACGGATATAGTAAAAAAGAGGCTCAGATCCAGATCTGCATGCATTTAATTAAATCCCTAATCCGTCATCCTCAAACAAGGTAGCCACATGGATCCTCTCCACTTCCACGTTGTCAGTTTACAAGTTTAACTCCTTTTCATTAAGTTTTAAAACCAATTGCTTTGTTTCATTACATGAGTGTAATCAATGCTTAGTTGGCTAGTGTGAAAGTTTAAAAGCTTTGGTGAGGCACAATTTGGGGTTCAACCCCCACCCCAAACAAAGGTTTTTTTTATATATATTGAGTTTAGAAATGTTCTAAGTAGCAACTGCCAAATTTATAGGCCCTCTAAACCCACTAACCATCACTAAAACCACAACTTTTTTAGCAAAGAAAACCCTAAAAAAGGGTCAAAAAATAATTTCTCCCACATTATTTATTTTTTCATACTGATCAACTTTTTCCAAAGGGGGAACATTGAAAACTTCTTTTTAAGCTTTTTTTTTTCATTTTTTCACCCTAAGAGTCGTATTGAGCTCCTGAGGCCACCAGGGCCTTGAAAAAAATTTGCATGCCATTCAATTTTTCTACATATTGGATGAAATTGTAATATTTCAGTGTATTTTTTAATGCATTGTACTAATTTACAAGTTCCATATTCAACCGCAAAATTATAACTACTATAAAATGGCAGAGTATTGTAAACAAAAATAATGAAAATTTTGGTTATAAAACACTCATGATATCTTCAGATATCATTCACAACATTTGGTATATATAGTGCCTCTGGGAAGTGCTTACAGGTAAAGACGTTGCGACTACTACTACACTTAATGCCTAATATAGCTACAAAAATGTCATCTAGGAATCAACCCTATAAATTAATGGGGAGTAATAAGGACACAGTGCACACACTTTGAGCCCTCCCATCCATCTTTGAATGATTTCATGACATTATGCTAGACACTGAAATTATCCCAGTATATAGCAAAGTTACGTGGGAATATGAGGATATTTCTTTGAGCCGGTGTCTATAATCACATGGACCCCTTTCAGTATTGTCTTGATACCATGTATCATATTCTTTCACGTATGTTAATGCCTCTTTCACGTACTAATGAGTATATAGAAAGGGAAAGATTCTTCCACGTACCGATGGGTATATCGGAAGGGAACATATATAGAAAGTTTCGGTATATTAGATTGACGATATATAGATTTGGAAACTGTATACCTAGAGTGATAAGAGCCTTACCCTTTGTCAGTTGATTCTGTAAAATGGGCACCAATGCCCCCAAATTATTTCTTCTAGATTCTTAACTTCTAAGAGGAGAAAATTATGCATCATGGAAGACTAAGATCAAAACATAGCTTGAGTTTGAAGAGATTTGGAATGTTGTGGATGGTTCTTTAACCAGATCAACAACTAATACAACCCAACAATGACAGTTTGATAGATCCAATCAGAGGCCAAGCTGATAATATTGTTTGCAGTGTCTGACAACATGTAAACCCACATTCGAGATGCCAAATCAACCAAACAAGTGTGGGATAAATTGAGCACAGTGTATGAGGCCAAGAACAAGAATGTAATACTAAATTTTTAGAGTTAGTTACACACACTCAAACAAAATGAGAAAATAAAATAATTTTTTAGAAGAGTTATAGAATTGAGGGCTTCACTTCTAGCCCTAGGAAAAGAGGTCACTGATGATGCTCTCATTCCCATTGTTCTAAGATAACTCCCTCATTCATACTGAATTTTTGTGGCAATACTCAATTTATCATATCAGACATTTAGCTTTGATAAGTTGGTAAATTTACTGCAACAAGAAGAAGCTATGTACAATGAAGATGGTGAAGAGGAACATACACTTTCTTCTCATTAGAAATGAAAAGGAAAAGAAAATTGAAAATCTCATTACTCTCAAAAGTCCCAAACACCGCATCAGCATGGGGATAAACAGATAAGAATAAGAATAAATGTCGTATCTACAAGAGAGGACATGATATGAAATATTTTTGGTTTAATACCTATAAGAAAGGTTCATCAAGTCATTCTGGACCTCAAAATCAGCAATCTCATAAGGTACATTCAAACTACAATCAAGGGAATACTGGCGAAGAAAACCCCATCAGCAAGGAAATATTGTTTCGCATAGAATGTTTCGACTATGAGGAATAGACTTGCTTCTATCCTTTCATTCCTTTGAGAAACAGATAAGGGTTAGGGCTAGGAGGAATACCTAGTGCGTACCGTAGAGAAATATCAAATCAATTGCAAAGAACTCCTTTTTGTCTTGGAAGGACTACCTGCAAGTAAGAATACAAGACCACCAGATTTCAATTAGACAAATAAATGAGGGAGCTTCCTTAGGCCTAGGAAATATTAAACTTCCTTTTGAAGGTGGTCAGTTCCCCTTTTAATATGAATTAACACAAATGATAACAAAGAAAGCTATTGCAAAATCACGATTTAGGTATCTCATTACAAAGCAATAGAAGTTAAACTATCAATAATAAACCGTCACGTTGTTTGTTCGGTTACTGGTCGTTGATACATTCAGGTTGAGTTATAGGGATAAACCAGACTGGATCTGATGTTGTTAGGTGACAAATAGGCAAGAAAAGGGTTTTGGGGTATAATTCACATTGACCGACGCCGGTCACTGGATAACCGACCGCGGTTAGAGAACCGCCGCCAGTGGGGGATAAATGACATCGGTAGGGTCAGCAATCTAAGTTCTTCTGGATAGAGGTTGGTTACAAGGTGATCGTGGGGTTATTAAGATTGGTGGATGGCTGAGGGGAATAATGGGAGGACAAGGAAGGCTCAGAGTGTGATAAAATGGTCTTCTGGGAAATACAAAGATGTATGGATGAAGGTTTAGTGCAGGGTGCTGGTAGGTGGTAGATCTAGGAATAAACTTATGATTACTATCAATCCACAGGCTCAAGAAATGATGCTTATAAACATATAAAACACTACTCACCCGTCCTTGATGCAGATGTAGGTTCCAGGACTGTGATGACGAAGACAGGGCTCAAGTGGGATGATCTGACAATCCAAGATGAGCTATCTCCTCTTCTGATGCTCAGATGAGTGTCACTGGGGGCCTGGTTATTCCGTTGCAGTCTTTGGCTTGATGTCATTTTCTGCAAACTCTTCTTGTTTCTTCACTTATCTATGCTCGGCTAAGTAAAAAATCCGGATTCTCTCGATCGCTTTCTCCTCTTTTTCCTTCAAATGAAAATCCGATCCTTTGTTTTTGGTTGGAAGTGATAATTTATAAGGAACCGATGGCAGTTACGAAACCGACGTCGGTCGAGTAGGAACCGGTATCGGTCCATGTCAAAGCAGGCTTATTTTTGGGTAAAATAGCCAGCTTTCCCTCCTTTTCTTCTGAGGGATTGGTTGCGGGGCTTGGTCAAGTCATTATGAAGTTGGTTCTATGTGCGAGTGAGGAGTAATTAGCCATGGGTGTGGATGTGGACCAAGTTATAGGTTTTAATTAGGTTAGTTTAGGGTTAAGACTAGGTCATGATGAGGTGATGAAATGAGGTGGCAGGTATGATGATGTGGATTCATTAATTATAAGGTAATTAATAAATAATTGTGTAAAGTTTAGGTGATGAGGTTAGGTTACGAAATGAGATTGCGGGGCACAGGGTGTCATAATGACACAAATTTTGTGTCTACATTAGCCCCTTGTTGTCGTGTGGCTTGTCTTGTTAAAGCTGCTGCGGACACTAATAAGAAGTGGTTATCCCTGTTAAGGGTATAGGTAATCCCCCTCAAATCTATCACAGATTGAGGTAGCGTGAAATCAGGGATAGGGTTGATAAAGGGTAAATGGTGTTGAGATAATGGTAAGATGGTGGGGTAGGTCCAAGGAAGTAGACGCACGTTGACATGCAGTAGTGCGACCAGGGTACATGATTTGAAGAGTAAACAAGCAATTCATAGGCAAAGGTCGATAGTTTATCCAAACAAGGGTGATATAATCCTGGTATCCAAGGCATAGGAAGTAGCTCCAGGGGATATAACGGGTAAGGTACAGGAACGTTTAGGCATGTTCGACAGTACCAAATGGTTGGTTTGGTTGAGATAAACGTCACGGTCTTGGTCTAGGCAAAGTTGGTTGACTGATCAAGTCAAGGACCCTAATCATGCTAAAACACGAACAGGTGAGCTCGATTGAACAAAAAGGTACATGATGGATGGATAAAATAAAATGTTTGATTGTGGGCAAGGTATTTAATTGGTGCGGCCTTAGGTCAGGCCAAATGGTTGGGTGCGGCCTTGGGTCGGGCCAAATGGTGGGTTGCGGCCTTGGGTCAGGCCAAATGGTTGGTTACGGCCTTGGGTCAGGCCAAAATGAGTTGGTTATGGCCTTGGGTCAGGCCAAATGGTTGGTTACGGCCTTGGATCAGGCCAAATGGTAGGTTACGGCCTTAGGTCGGGCCAAATGGTAGGTTACGGCCTTGGGTCGGGCCAAATTGGTTGGTTACGGCCTTGGATCGGGCCAAATGGTGGGTTACGGCCTTGGGTAGGGCCAAATGGTAGGTTATGGCCTTGGGTCGGGCCAAATGGTTGGTGATGACCTTGAGTCGGGCCAATGGAAGTTAACAAAGGGTTTTCAGCCAAGGTGGATATAGGCGATGTTGGTAGAAAGGGCGATTAGTAAATAAGGGGCAGAAATTGGGGTAGAGGTGGGATAAAACCGATATCGATTGTGTATGACCGATATCGGTTAGGTGACCGATACCGGTTCCTTAGGGCACAATAAAACCGATATCGGTTATAGGTCAAAAACCTATAAAAAGAAAAAATACGGCCTGTCATTGTCACATTGTCAATTTGAAAACCAATTTGAGTTGTCTGAGGTGGAATGTTGAGATTGGAGCATTTGTCTGGTTGAGGTGGCGCTATTTGAGTGGAGGAGTGAGTGGTTAGTGGACCCAAGTGAGGAGGAGGCAGCAGTTGATTGGTGGAGGACCCAGCAGAGGAGAGTTTATAGCCATGGCTCAGCCAGGAGGAGCAGGAGGTGCTGGACCAGTTGGACCACCACCACCCATCCCACCACGACGACGTGTCGTCGTACCGGTAGGTTCGAAAACCCTATCATTGTGTGAATTTGATTGTATTATGCTGTATTTGGGTTTTGGGTAGGAATGTAAGGTTTTTAGAAAATAATTAATAAATGGAAATTATTTGAAAAAAAGGAGAGGGTAGATAGGTGAAATAGGCCAAGGCGGCAGGGTGGGTAGGTTTTTAGGGTGTTTGGGTGGGTATATAGGGAGAAATAGGAAAAAAATTTGAATGGGGTAGCCGCGTCGGGTTCGGCTCGGGTATTTTCCAGTGACCGATGCCGGTCACTAAGTGACCGGCATCGGTCACGAAGTTCTCGGGTAGGTCGGGTTTGTGGGTGACCGGTGTCGGTCTAACATTGACTGGCGTCGGTGGAAAGGGGACCGGGATTGGTTATGGGTGACCGGTACCGGTCCCTAGGCAGGATTTGCTATTTTGTTGCGTGGTTTTGTGGTGGTTTTGGGTGTTAAGTGCTTGTTGGGGTTGGCGTGTTGGGTTGTTTGTTGTTGTTTATGAGGTTTGTTTGTTGTGTGTTGGGTTGTTTGTTGGGGTTGGCATGTTGGGTTGTTTGTTGTTGTTTATGATTGGGTTTTGTGTGTTGGGTGTGAAGATGGAGGGGGATATTGGAGAATATAGGTGGGTAGAGGTGTGTGTTAGAGAGTTGGGGTGTGGTCGGGGGGGGGGGTGGTAAAAAGGGGGTATAGAGGGTATAAGTAGATGTTGTGATAAAGAGTAGGGCTAATATAGTGAGTTGGTTTTGCAGGCACGTCAGCAGCTGACGATGCGGGACAGGATGCCCCCGCTGTTGAGATGGATGCGGCCACACGTGTCGGCAGCGCAGTGGGGCATTATGCACGAGGTGGGACTCGGCGGAGTCCAGCGGTACAGGGCGATTGATAGGGATCACAGTTTGATGGTCACCCTCATCGAGAGATGGGATCCGGTGACCAATGTGTTCCATCTCCCGACTGGAGAGATGACCATTACATTGGAGGATGTGTATCGCATCCTTAGATTACCGATTGATGGAGAGGCAGTCTTCCAGGTGGAGTACGTAGAGACAGCCATGGATAGCATCTTACATGTATTCGGGGATGCAGCCGCGCTATTGACGTATCACAGCGCGAGCATCGCATATGGGGATATGTACCGTGCCCACCGACATGAGACATGGCTTGCCGTGTTGATGATGATCGGGATTACATGCTTCACCCTCCCGGACTCAGAGGGAGGCCGCTTTCCACAGGGCGTTGATGGGGGTGTTACACGAGATGGTCGAGGAGCATACATGTTATGCTTGGGCACCAGTATACCTGGTGCAGTTATACCGAGAGCTGTGGGGCTATCGCCGGATGAGGTGATTCGGGATTTGCTCTATGTTTTTGTTACACTGTTGGGCATATGAGCATATCATATGCATTAGACCAGTAGGGCTACCCCAGCAGCCAGGGCCACAGGTGATCTACAGATATGGCTTTCAGAGGTGGTTGGGGGTCATGGGCCAGCCACGAGCCATTCTCACCGGAAGAGATGTGGCATATTACCGGCATGTATTAGAGGGCTTGACAGCGTTAGATATTGTATGGAGACCTTATAGAGGTCATCACCCCCCCACAGAGGAGCCCGAGCACAGTTGCAGTGGATCCAGTATACATTCTGGATAGTGGGACGGAGGCCAGGGGAGCATGAGTGGATTCCCCTGGAGAGGGTACGCCGGCAGATGGGGCTACGACAGGATGAGCCACCTCCCTTCCCTCAGTACCGGAGGGATGATGTAGAGGCTCCACTACCTGTACCACAGCCCGTGGACCCAGATTGGGCAGCAGAGAGGCAGGCAGATGATACAGTGGACGACGCCGGCTGCACAGGATCATTTTTAGTATGGTGGGCAGGAGAGAGAGCCGCGAGGAGAGCACAGCCCGCACAGCCAGACTTGGCGGCTGTTAGAGCAGAGAGGGACCAGCTCAGGGGCCAGGTATAGTTATTACAGGGGCAGCTTGCTGCTGCACAGGCACAAGATAGGTGTCTTACAGGGGCAGCTAGCCTAGGCTCAGGTACAGGTACAGGCACAAGGCTCAGGCACAGGCTCAGGCACCACCAACGTCACCACCAGCGGCACCGGCATAGCCACAGGTACAGGTACCGCCACAGCCACAGGCACCACCAGCAGCACCAGCACAGGCACAGGGGGCACTGGTATTAGGAGTCAGGGGACCAGCCCTAGCAGCTATGGTGGCACGGGACCATTATATGGAGGTGAGAGCAGAGGCCTGGTACTATCAGGATGTTCTTGATGGTACCGGGGCTGACTATCAGCCATATGCAGCACATAGAGCAGAGACCTCGCGGAGTCAGAGATCCCAAGGGTGGTGCAGCCACAACCGGTGGGTTCAGTTACAGGGAGGAGACGAGAGGTAGCGCAGGGACCCGCAAGGAGACAGTGCAGAGGATGGTGGGGAGAGCTAAGGGATCCCTGGGTCAGAGAGAGATATTTTTATGTATAGATGGACATTAGATAGAGGCACCGATCTGCGAACTGGCTATGTATAGAGAGGCTTGCGTGCCCACATATCATTCTATTCATTCGTTTATTGATTCATTTATTGTATATACCGGCCTGTGAGCCGAGTATAGGTTGTATAGTTGATACCAACCTGCGAGATGAGTATATTTTTTTTATATGAGAGACCGGCTTGCGAGCGGAGTCGATATTGTGATAGTTGTTGTGGCCTGTGTGCCGACTTTGTATTATTATGAGCTCACAGAGGCCCCTTTGCAGGGTACATTGCATTTTTGAAACTTTTGATGTATAGATATATATTATATGATGATTTTGACCCACATGTTGTGTTTAAAATGTGTTAAGTGTTTTGTTGATGGTTTGTGATATTTAATGTATGATGAGTTTTAATTGACATGTTGTGTATATTGATGGTGTTGATGTCTTTTGTTGATGGGATATATATATATTATAGATGATGAGTTTAATTGACATGTTGTGTTTATGAAATGTAGGATGTGTTTTGTCACTGGTTAGTGAAATTGAATGTCTGTAGCTGCTGAGTTGGATCCAAATGGTGTATAGATTGATGGTTTTTGATATTGGTTATTGATGGCTTGTTTGTTTCGTAATATAGAGAAATGATGTTGATGAAATGGTGATGAGAGATAGATTTGATGGAAAATATGGATAATGGTGTTGTTTATGCAGGAAAAAGAGGACGGGCGCCACAAAAATTTGGTAGAAAATGAAGAAAAGAACTATGGTTTAAGCATCAGGGGGGACATCACCGATATCGGTTATGTAACCGATGTCGGTAGCTATATGACCGATATCAGTTATGTAACCGAAATCGATTATGTAAGAATATGAGCTTCTCCTAAAAATAGAACTGCTTTGGTTGGCAACTTAAGTTCTTATTTTTGCATTCTTATTTTAGAGTCATGCGACAAGTTAAATATGCGAACGTGACGTTGTTTGATGACTGCTACAGGTAATTGCATGAAATAATTTTGAGTGATAAGGAGGAAAGAGATAGGTGAAGTGAACGTCCGGTGAGATTCAGAAAGTAGAAAGACAAGTTATATTTGAAGAGGGTGGTGAACATGGCTGAATGAGGAGAAACAGCCAGCAGGTAGGGATGAGGTGGAAGACATGTTCCACCCCAAACTGCTACATCCCGAGAGGTAAACTGTTTGGTTGTAATTTGATTCTTGCATGTTTTGTAAATAAGATGAAAGAAGTGTAAATGGGGAAAGATGAGAAAGAAAAGGTGATAGGCAAGGGTTGGGGATGGGGTGAGTGCTATGGGGTAGGTAAATAGGGTGGTCACATATGTTTTTTAGGTATAAAATAGGAGTAAATGGGAAAAATAACTATCGTAAGTGTATGTGTTAAGCAGGGTAGGTATATTGTTGACAGTGACCGGTATCGTTTAGAAGTAACCGGTATCGTTTAGCAAACCGGTATCAGTTATTCATAATCGATATCAGTCACTATAGGAGTTTCCAAAGTGTGAGAAAAAAATGGTGGATATTTGTTTCTTTTGAATAATTATGTGTAGTTTTGATGTATGCAGGTAGAAGCAGGGTTAAGGATGAATGATACTGTGCCAGCGTTGTTGTCACGAATCTGAGCAGATGTAACACCAGCTGAATGGGAATTGATAAATCATTTGGGGTTAAGTGGAATTCGCTATTATTCAAGAATCACGCGTAACCATGCTATGTTGTAGGTGTTGATTAAGAGATGGAATCCAGAAAAGAATACCTTCTATCTGCCAACAGGGGAGATGACAGTGACTTTGGAAGATGTGTTCCATATTTTGAGACTCCCAATGATAGGAAAAATAATGTATCAGGTGTTATCGAGCACGGGGAGGGCAGCGATAACAACAGTATTTGGTTCAGTTGCGTGAGATTTGATACAGCGAGGTTTATCATTTACGTATGGCACAATGTATGTAACACAACCTGAGGAGACGAGGTTGGTCGTGTTATTAATGATAGCGGTGGGGTATTATGCATTACCGAGGGTGGAGGGTGGAAGATTTCCCAAAGCATTGATGAGTGTTATTTGGTAAATGATAGAAATGAGCATGACTTTTGCATGGGAACTCGCATATCTGGAAGAGTTATATAGGGGTTTATAGGCCTGCAAGCGAAAACTCAGGACGACACTGGATTGTTTGTACTTATTACATTATTGGGCCTTATGAGCATATTGTTTGTGTGTGTCCAATAGGCTGACCCATTGAGTCAGGAGAGGCAGGAGTGCAAAGGTTGGGATTTAGACAATGGGTCCAAACAGAACAAGAAGCGAGATCCCAGGCCGTGATAGATGACATCGAGTATTATAGACAGGTATGGGAGATGGTGACGATTGTGGATATTTGTTTGGAGGCCTTACGGGAACTATATGGTGATGGAGAAGATAGCTGAGGAGTTGAGGGGGTGTAGAGCGATTGAGATGGATCGCAGGGCACAGGGCGGGTGAGTACGAGATGAATTCCTCTAGATCGTCGTGCAGCAAAAATTTGGGTTCGTTTAAGATATACCGATGACATATAGACCATACATGAGGATCAATGCCAAGACAACATTCTCACCTCCCCAGCCTACACCTCCAGAAGGGCTAAGAAGAGATAGCAGTCCGATCGTAGGGTAATGGATGCGGGAACGACAGAGGCCTATAGAGTATGGTGGGTAGCAGAGCTGCGAGGTGCATGTGAGGTGCCCAGACATAGCTATGATTACAGCGGAGAGACATCATCTATAGGAGTTGGCTCACCAGCTTCAAACACAGGTGAATGAGACAATGAGATTATTAGAGGTTTCTCAGTTACGAGTGGAGATACTGGAGGAAAGATCCCTCCATGCGAGAGGACATATTCGTATGTTACAAGAGATGTTGGCGGATCAATGGGAGGAACCAATGGCAGTGGCACCTTTGAGGATGGATGAGGCCAACTAAGGGGCATCGATGATCATGATCACCACCTGATTCGGGAGGAGGTGCAAGGGTCTAAGTGAATTTCATAGGAATATAAGAATACATAAGGATGCCGACCTATGAGTCGATGATAGAGAAGATGCCATTTGTTTAACATCTAAAATAAAACTAAAGATGTATGTGGTTTTGAGTGATGATAATAATAATAATGGTTGTGTGTTTAATGTTATTTTTGTTTTGTTTGAAAAAGGATAAAGATGAATGTTGGAAAATAGAAATACACAAAAAATATTTATATTTACAACACATGATAGGGTAATGGTAGGGGATGGTCGAGCTAACCCTGGGAGACCCCATGTCTCCTAAGTGCTGCCTACATAGCCCATTGTACAAAGCAAGGAAGGGCCTCAGACCGATGTAGTTCTCCCTTAGGACCAGGGAGAGGTGAATTCAGGCAATTTGGTTATGGTTACGCAATGTGTTGGTTAGTAAAAACAAAAACATTTATGTTGGTAGGGTAATGTTGTTGGTGTTGGTAGGGTAATGTTGTTGGTGTTGGTATAGGTGAAGCTAAATTTAACATACCCAAAGTAGTAGGGAATCGTGTCCTGATTAAGGTCAACACAAAATCCTAGAGTCGAGCAAAAGAGGCCAGAGTGTCCCATAGTTGAGAAGAGCTAAAAAAACCACATATTAATGTAGGATGAGCTTGAATCCCTAGCTACCTTGCAATAGGCGAGAAGTCGATAGGTGAAAAGAGTGGTATAATCACAATATATCGGATATACATCACATCCCTTGAGTTTTTTTTCTTTGAAAGATAGTGAGGTGAGGTGGTTGATGTGGGCGAGGGTGCAGAGAACTGATTATAAGATGATTATTCTGATAAAAGAGAACCAAACCTAGATAGACAAGTCCATGACTCAAAAGTGTTTGGAAAGTACTGCTTTTATTTTTATTTTATTTTTCTGGATATAGACTGATCGATGCGGGGAAGTCTACATGGGATATGTATTTTTTTTGTTCTTGAGGTCTTCACAAAGCTGATCAATGTGAGAAGCTTCTGATAAAGGCTGACTATATATAGCTGTCCTTCAAAGGAGCAGTCTATTTATAGTAGCAGATGCGGTATTTATGTATAACTGTCCTTCGGGGGGAGCAAGTCTATATATAATAGCAGCAATAGTTTGGCATATAGTTGTCCTTCAAGGGAGTAGTCTATTGTATAATTTAGAGGTCTAGATTTCCATTGGGCATAAAGCATCTAGTTTTGTAGGAATTTTGACTCAAGAAAATCCCATAAGTGTTTTAATTAGGAATGTGTCATTTTGATACTTTGAAGTCATGGAGTAAACTAAAAAGGGGGAAGGCATCTTTTAAGGGGAGATGATAATCAAACCATAGTGAGCTTGATTTGATTTTGAGATGTAAAAAACAAAAGTGTATGTGGTGGTAAATGAGCTCAAGGGAACGAGCGTAAGGTAGATAAGAAGTGAAATAACACTAATTTCAACAGTAGAATGGTCGAAGATGCAAGGCATTAAAGGGCTCAGGCTCAGGTTTACCACTAAGTGAAGCTAAACGATAAGTGTCTGATCCATAAGTGTGCAGTGATAATGTAAGGCCCAATCCAATTAGGAGCAAATTTTTCCATGTTTGCTCTTTTCTAGTTTGGTTACATGTTGATTCTCTTTGAGGAAAAGAATCACCAACCTTAAAGGTACGCTCATGAAGTCATTTATCATAAGCACGCTTGATACATTTTTGGTAGATTTGAAGGTGATCAAGAGCTGTAAGACGACGCTCATCAAGAAGCTCTAATTGGGATAACCGCTCTTGGTGGAAATCATCATTGGTGAGAATATCCTGAAGAGATATTCTAAGGGAGGGTATTTGTATTTTGAGAGGCGAGACCGCCTTGGTACCATATACCAAAGAAAATGGTGTGGAATTAGTGGAAGTACAAATGCTAGTACGATAAGCCCAAAGGGCAAAGGGAATGTGATCGTGCCAATTTATTTCGGACTCATTGACAACTTTCATGAGGATTTTGGTTAGGGTTTTATTAGAAGATTCAGCTTGACCATTGGCCTGCGGATAGTAAGGTGATGAGAAACTAAGTTTGATACCAAAGTTGTCACAAAGGTCTTGTAACAACTTATTTTAATAAGATTTACCATTATTTGTTATTAGGCGATGAGGATTACCAAAACGACATATAATGTGATGGTTAACGAATTCGACAATTTTTTCTTTTTTGATTGAAATGAGTGGAATGGCCTCCACCCATTTTGTGTAATATTCGGTTGCTATGATTATCCAACGGTGATGTTGCAAAGAGGGTGGGTGGATCTCACCAATAAGGTCTAAACCACATTGAGAGAAAGGCCAAAGATCTCGTGTGACCTGTAGCAGATGGCTAGGAGTATGTTGAAGTTTGGCATGTTGTTGACACATAACACAATGCTTAACATATTTGTAACAGTCGTTATTAAGAGTAGGCCAATAATAACCTAGGTAAAGGATTCGTTTAGCCATGGCATAGGCCACTAAAATGTCCACCACAAATAGCGTCATGGACTTGTTTGATGCTATAGGTGACCTCTGCACCGGTGTTTAGACATCGAAGGAGGATACCATCAAAGCCACGTTTATAAAGGAGTCCCCCCATGATGACATAACGAGAATTTTGTTTAAGAAAAGTGTGTTTGCCGTTACTAGTAAGGTCAGGTGGAAGAATAGAGGTTGTAAGGTAGTCGTGAAATTGGTGGTACCAGGTATCCTGCGAATTAGCAGACACATTATTTATCATACAAACAGCCGGGTGCTGAGTAAGATGGGGCAAAGAGTTGTTGGACCAAGACGAATATGTCAGAGTCAGTTGGTGAGGCAGGAATTTGCGAGGCTAAGCAAGCCATAGTATCCGTAAATTTGTTAGTGGAGAGGGGAATAGTCTGGATAGAATAACGAGTAAATGAGGTCAAGAGTGAATCCACGTAATGTTTGTACTTTTGAAGTTCCTCATTATTACATTGGTAGATGCCCATAACTTGATTGACTACCAATTGAGGGTCACCGAAAATATTAATAGATTTGACACCTAAGTGTAACGCAACCTGGAGACCCAAAACAAGGGCCTTGTATTTCGCTGTATTATTAGTGCAGGGGAAATCGAGCCAAAAGGAAAGAGGTATAGGCTTAACGTAAAGAGGAATAAGAACAATGCTAGCCCCTCCGCCGCACTGGCATTTGGATCTATCGAAGAAGAGGGTCATTGGATACGACTCTTTCCTGAGTGAAAGAGTGGCGATGAGTTCGTTGGGGAAATTAAAATTGGTAAATTGTTCCCCAGGTAAAGGGGCCTCCGCAAGTTGGTCCGCAATAGTTTGTCCTTTGATTGACTTCTGTTGTACAAACTCAAGGTAGAGGTCAGCGAGGAGCATAAGCCATCAGGTGATGTGTTGGTTTAGATGTGGTTTGGCATACATATAATGAATGGGTTCCGTTGTTGGTGATGACAAAAGTGTTGTGATTCAGGAGGTAATGTTGGAGTTTGGTGGCTACGAATGATAGGGCTAGGCACAATTTTTCTACATGTGTATACCTAGTCTCGTAATCCACGAGAGTATGACTTATATAATAAACGGCTTGTTCTCGACATGTGCCAAGTCCCGATGTGCGAGCATGGCTCCTATAGCATGGTCCGTTGGCAGAAAGGTAAAGGTAGAAAGGGTGATCATCCTAAGGTGGAATAAGCACGGTTGGCTGCAAGAGATAGGCTTTGAGAGCCTCAAATGCTTGGTGACACTCTTTGCTCCATTGAAAGGCAAATGTCCTTTCTAAGAAGGTGATGGAAAGGTTTACATCGATCTAAGAGTTGGGAGATGAAACGCCAGATGGATTGAAGTTTACCCTGCAAACTACGCAATTGTTTGAGGTTTTTGGGTGGGGACATTTCTAGGATAGCTTTGAATTTATATGGATTGACCTCAATGCCATGCAAAGAGACGATAAAGCCAAGAAGTTTTCCCAAAAGAACACCAAAGACACATTTCTTTGGTTGAAGCCGGATTTAATATTGTAACAGGCAATCGAAAATAATGGTTTAAAACATCGAGATGTTGACTGCGATGTTTAGATTTTCCAATAATATCATCGACATAATCCTCAACGATAGTGTGCATAATGTCATGAAAAATGTAAGTCATAGCCCGCTGATAGGTCGCACCAGCATTCTTAAGGCCAAATGGCATGACACGATAAAAAAAGGTTCCCCAAGGAGTTATGAAGGTAGTTTTATGTTGATCGGCCGGGGCGACAAAAATTTGATTGCATCCCGAAAATCCATCCATGAGAGAAAGCATTTCATGGCCTGCAGTGAGATCAACAAGTTGATCAATACTTGGGAGGGGGAAGTCATCCTTGGGGAAATCGAGGTTAAGGTCTCGGAAATCCGTGCATATCCGAAGTCCCCTTGTCGCTTTAGTGACAGGTACGATGTTAGAAATTCATTGAGGATAGTCAATAGGTAAGATGAAGGAAACAGAAAGAAGTCGTTGAAGCTCTTCTTTGACCAAGAGGGAAATGCGTGGATGCATTTTTCTCAGTTTTTGTTTGACTGGTTTGGAATCGGGGTTTAGAGTGATGTTATGGATGGCAATGGCAGGATCAATTCTTGGCATGTCAACGTAGGACCAAGCGAAAGCTTGGTTGCGGGTACGGAAAAAGGTAGTAAAGGCGGCTTGTTCTGATGTGTTAAGGGATTGTCTAATCTTCACAACATGAGGATCCTCCTCTATGTGGATGTTGATTTCTATAGTCGACTCATTCAACATGGTTTGAGTTTCAGACGGTAAGGCGCGTTGAATATAGGATTCGTCCGCCCCAAGATAAGTGAGGATGGAGTCGTCATCCTGGCACTCAACAACATTAATCGAAGGCGAATCCTCTTTGATCATGTCTGGATACAAAATGGGAAGAGAAGATGGGTCCTCATTATCGCGTTGATAAGTGAGAGGACCTATGAAGATAGCATTTATGAAAAAAAAAAGTTAGGAGGGATAGATTCAGGGTCTATCGACTCTGTGGGTGATGATGGCAAAATGGGTGATGATGATGGTTTGGTAGGGGTGACGTCGTCATCCTCCAAGATATAATTAACACGAGGTTTCTCCAGTGTAAGTGTTTCAGGAAAACCGAGACCACTACGATCATTGTGTGTGCGTGTAGTCACGGGAATGAGTGTATGTCGGCCTTGTTCATAAAGACCAAAACCAAATCCTTTCCAAGCACAGCGAGTCAAGAAGGTGAGGGAAAAATGATGATTTGTCAAGTATTGAAAATCAGATTGGAAGGGAACCACACCAAGAGGAGGTTCAGGGGTAACGAAGGATGCATCAACACCCCCATACGTTAGGTTGGTGCGGCAATGGGGCGGTCCGTAAGAGATTACCTCCCCCACGCGACGGTCGTAGGTGGGATGTGCATGTAACTGTCCATACTCCTACGGGGTATGGAAAGAGCTAACGTTATATAGGCGGTATTCCCCCAGCGTAAGGCATTGAAAAACATCTACTAAGGGGTCAGAGGTTGGGATGTTATCTGCGGGAAAGGAAGTGATATTTGTAATGGCGGTTTCATTGGTTGAAGGTGTAGGTGCGTTGGAAGTGGATGACTGGGTTGGATGGATGGGTGTCTTGACTGGTACAAGCACATCATTAGGGCGATACAACATATTGCAAGTTTTGAAGGGGGGAGGATCAGCTTTTACGGTGTAGGACTTCCCCTCGTACTCAAATTTTATGCATCTATGTAAGGTGGAGGGAACGCATCCCATAGCCCGGATCCAAGGGCAGCCTAACAGCATATTGTATTAGAACTCTCCCTCAAGGACATAGAAGAGTTCAGGTAAAGTGCGTGGTCCTACATGAATGTTAAGGATCACGGTGCCTAAGGTAGAAGTAATAGCATCGTTGAATGACCGCAACATGATGGGGTTGGCACACATGCAACTAGAAGGGATATTCATTTGTTGGAAGGCTTTTGAAGATATGATGTTTAGGCTAGCGCCCCCGTCAATCATAACATGACGTACCCGAATGTCCCGAACGTAAGCTGAGATGAAAAGAGCAGGGTTAGGATCTTCAGCACCAAAGTTGATAATTTCATCTTCGGAGAAACTGACAGCAGCGGCTTGCTGTACAGAGACAGAAGAGGTTGGGGAGATAGATTGTTTGGTGAGTGAAGCAACGTGATTGGGTGTTAGAATAGAGGTAAAAGGAAAGGTTTCATTAGGTAAGACCTCTATCCCTTGAAGGATTTCAATGAGAGCTTGTCAATGAGATTCAGAAGTCTGAATGAGATCATACAGTGTCATTTTTACAGGTGATTGGTGAAGCTATTTGATCATGGTTCAGTGGGAAATTCCATTAGAGATGGGGTAGGCAGGTCCACAAATAACCACTTTAGGTGGTGGTGCAATCGGGATGGTGGACGGAGAAAGGGATGCCGCAGGTGTGTTTTCTTTCGCTTTCCCATTGTTTTTCTGCCCTCTAGTAACAACACTAATCATATTGATCTCATGAATACGAGAGGAGGAAGACAGAAGGGATAGGTCATGGTCTTCGAGAGGTGGGACTGTAATAATGATAGATCTTGGTGAGGCGGGGACAGGTGGTATAGGAGAGGGAATTTAAGCTAAAGGTCTCTCTCCTCGTAATTTGTATTTCTTAACTTTTCTATCGGAGAGAGGTGACTGACAAAGTATGGCTTTCAACGCTTTGCATCCCTCTACGTCATGTCCTGGTGTGCAGTGGTAAGCGCAGATTTTAGACTCATCGTAACCTATAGGTCGAGGTTTAGATGGATCATAAGGTCTAAGTGGGGGTAGGGAAATGGTCGCATTCTCTACCAACATAGCAAGGATTTTCACGTAAGACCCTTTGAGTGGGTCAAAGTCAGAGGAAGAGGAGGCTATTGACTGGGTCGATTCTGGTGATGACATGGTATGGTTGGTTTGTATGGGTGGTGGTTTAGCCAAGGATTTTTGATAATGGGTTTTAACTAACCATGGTTTCTTTGACGCAGAAGCTATGTTTAGCTGGTTGGATGATGAGGCCACAGATGATGTGGTATCAGAAAACAACCACGGAGAAAACAACCCTTGGATTTCTGTATGGGTGCAGAAGGTGTAGGTCACTTTAAAGAAAATGCAGGAGGTATGATATATTGATGCAAGGTAGAGGGATGGGGTCCCAATATGGAAGGTAGGTGTGACAACGAGGGTTTTAGTTGTGATAGCGACATAGATTGAGGAGATTGGGTTTGTCTCCTAATGGGATGGATGGCTTTATTTTTAGATAAATCAAGCCGCTTAGGTGGGTGTGTTAGACTGGGTATTGGTGAGGTCCCAAGTGTAGGGGAAGATTTGGTTAGGTTAATATAAGTGGATGAGGTATTTGGTAGAGATGAGAGGGGTGAAGATGAGGACATAGGCATTTTAAGCTTCTGTAAACACTTCGGGTATATGGTAGAAGCATCTGGATCGGTCATCTACATTTGAGTAGAATATGGTGTACTCAAACATTCCCATAGGACCTGTCTATCTTTTGGGGAATGACAGTCCTCACGTGTGAATAGAAACTTTTGTATGGAAGAAAGGTGGGTTGTGATTCTGGTCCACTGTGGGTGTGATACAGGGGGTAGATGAGGCACTGTATCAATGGGCGTTAAGAGGTCAACCAGTTGCTGAAAAGATTTAGGTGATGAAGGACTAATAGGTAGGAGGGCGTGTTTGAGAGGATCCATCATGTTTAAAGAATGTGGTGATGTCAGTTCAAGAGGTTTCTCGTCTAAGGATGACAAAAGAAGTGGCGAGCCTTCCTTTTGTACAGCAAGAATGGTAGAAGGAGACATTTGGGAAATAGATAAATTAGATAACATCCGCTCACAGTCTTGCAAGGATGTGGTGTAAGAAGGCTCATTTGTGAGAAGGGAACTTTGGGCAGTTAATTCCTTGATGGGTAAAGGAACGGCAAGGATTTCAGTTCATCTTGATGGTGAGGAAGGGGGTTCGGTTTCTTGCGTTAGTGAAGAGGCTTGATTCAGAATTTGTTCGATAGAGGTCTTTGGCTGTGAATCGAAGACTGCATGGATCTCATGAACACTTTCCTCGGCTAAGATATCTTGATTTATGTTACTGTTAGAAGAATGATTCGGGAATGGTTTGTTGAATATTTTTAAATTTCGGTTAGCAGGGGCGTTAGGATTATCGAGGGCTATATCCCCCGCATCAAGAATTTCCTGCACTATGTTTTTCAACATCTTGTAGTTCTCATGACTGTGTCCCTTTATGCGGTGGAAGTTACAGAAGTCATTTTCTTTGTACCAAGAAGGTATGGCGCGAGTGGAATCAAACCCGGAGTGAGGTTTAACAGGAGGTAAGGTAATGGCTCCTGCTTTAAGCAATTTTTCCAATATCAGACCATATGTTTCTCCCAAGGGAGTGTAGTTGATGGGCTCTGCTTTATACTTATAGGTGGTTTTTGGCGGGGTATTAAACGGTGGTTGGGATTTGACCATCACCGCGTGCACGGCCTCTTTTGATTTCGAAGCAGTCGATGGGTGAGGATTGGTGGTGTTAGGTTTGTTGGTGGAATCTTGGGTTCGGAAAGTGGGGTTTTTGTTGCGCAACCGCAATTTCTCTTCCTCTAAGGCTCCAATCTCTAGTTTTCGAGCCATAGTAAAGGCCTCGTCAAATGTACGGAAATTTTGAATTTGGAGGGTAGGAGAGATGTGTTAAGCGCAGGCCCACGTAAACAGTTCGATAAGTTTGGTCTGAGGCAAGGCATATGTAAGTTGGTTGATAAGTCCTCGCCATCGTCCAATGAAATCTGCGATAGATTCCTCTTCAAATTGTCGGATGGCATAGAGGTCGGTGATAGATACTTTCTTGGCAATGTTAATGGAGAAATGATCCAAGAAAGATTGGGCTAGCTGGTTAAAAGAGAAGATTGAGTGCTGGGTTAAAGCACTGTACCACTCTAAGGCGGGTCTTGATAAGGACATGGGAAAGGTGTGAAGTAGTAAAGCGTTGTCGTGAGCAATCAGATAGCAGGCATGTCTAAATGATCGCAAGTGTTGTTGAGGGTCCTCATTACTATTAAAACGGGTAATTTTTGGTAATTCCCATTGAGGAGGATATGAATGAAGGGGGACTGAAGGGTGGATAGGCTCCCGACAAACTTGCTCGTATGTCAAGGCGCTACGACTTCCTGAAACGGAAGCCTCCAGATTTTGCATTTTGTCCATCATTTGTTTAATTAAATCAGTAGTTGGATGAGATGATGGTGTGGTTGTGGTAAACAGAGGCAAATTGGGCCAAGGGCCACCGCTAGACAATGGTGGGGTTAAATGTTGATAAGGTATGGAGGACGAATGTGTTGAGGCAACCGAATAGGGATGTTCTATATAAGCTATTGAGGTTACCGGATATGTGTGTGGAAATGAAAAGGTGGGTGGAGCTTGGGAAGGAAAGCTCATGTGGATAGGTGGCAAAGAGCAAGTCATGAATGGAACAGTCTGCAAGAGAGATGAGGTAGGAGCAGTCGGCGGTAAACATGTTGGGCCCAAGATTAACCAAAGGAAAGCCAATCTGTGCCATATGAACCCCTGAAGCTGCTGAGGTAGGAGACGGGACTAAGGATGCGGAAGGCAAAGCGGAGTTATCAGGTGGAGAAGGAGCTAAATGAGCAGCTATACTGATAGGCATGCCAACAAGGAGTTGACCGTCGGGTGTACGGTTAGGGGCATGAGACAAATAGTATTGTACAACGCTAGGATTAGCATCCAGAAATTTGGAAAATTCTTTATCTCCTACAGGAATTTTAGGAACCTCGCTGGTGTCCGTAGGATTCCCCACAGAATGTGAAGGGGGTGATTCAGGCAAAGGCACAAAGCAAACATGTGAAACCATGGCGGTGGCTTGCTTTCGAGTGATAACAACCATGGACAGAAGTACACAGTAGGGTTTCAATCTATCAGGAATACAAACAGACAACAAGATGTTTGAAATTGGTAGGTTGTTGGTTTGTCAGGAACTGTAAAAGATAGTAACCAATAGCGGTCAGATAACCGATGTTGGTCAGGCTGTAGCCGGCGTCGGTAAGCTAACCGATGTCGGTATAATAGACTGGTATAAGAAAATATAAGAAGCTGCTGATTTGAGTTTTTAACAACGCTTAGTACATCTATCAAATTGTTCTGAAGTGCTCACAGAAAAAAGTGTATGACAGAGAAACAGAACTGAAAACAAGCAAGAATGCACAAACAAATTAACAGACTAACCCTAGGGTTAATTTTAATCAATTTGGACTTATGCCTTTAGACGTAGAATGATGTCAAATCCTAAACAAAAGACTTAGGGGAAATGTCAAGTTTGTTTTGGCTTATAAGGTTACCTCAATCGGGCGGAGGAATACCGCGGAAAAGGGGGGATGTTTTGAGCTGTTGTGTTAATTATGAATTGATTCGGTATGTGTTGTGCAGTGAAAGTAAGATTAATTTCCTGTCAATACCGTGGAAATCACCCCCACGTGTACGACCTGTTACTAGTCTACGTTCACTAGAATTGAAAACAACAAGCAAGAATGCAATGCACGTTTTTAAACCCAAATTGAAAATTTTATTCAATGAAGCAAGGAAGATGACTTTATTAATGTAAAACTGGGAAAAAGCAAGACAAAATTCTTTTACCAAATCTAACAAATATCGTGTGAAATTTTTAGAAAGAAGAAAACAGTAAGTATGCTCCTATATGAAGCAGCAAGAGAAACAGAAACCCGAAATGGGTCCCACCGGGCGTGCCAAAAATGTTTCACACGGAATGTTTCGACTATGAGGAATAGACTTGCTTCTATCCTTTCATTTCCTTTGAGAAACAGATAAGGGTTAGGGCTAGGAGGAATACCTATTGAATGTTTGAGATGGTGTGCGCGTACCGTAGAGAAAGATCAGATCGACTGCGAAGAACTCCCTTTTTGTCTTGGAAGGACTACCTGCAAGTAAGAATACAAGACCACCAGATTTTAATTAGACAATAAATGAGGGAGCTGCCTTAGGCCCATGAAATATAAAACTTCCTTTCAAAGGTGGTCAGTTCCCCTTTTAATACGAATTAACACAAATGATAACAAAGAAAGCTATTGCAAAATCACGATTTAGGTATCTCATTACAAAGCAATAGAAGCTAAACTATCAATAATAAAGCGTCACATTGTTTGTTCGGTTACTAGTCGTTGATACATTCAGGTTGAGTTATAGGGATAAACCAGACTGGATCTGATGTTCTTAGGTGAAAAATAGGTGAGAAAAGGGTTTTGGGGTATAAGTCATAGTGACCGACGCCTGTCACTGGATAACCGACCGTGGTTAGAGAACCACCGCCGGTGGGGGATAAACGACACCGGTAGGGTCAGCAATCTAAGTGCTTCTGGATAGAGGTTGGTTGCAAGGTGATCTTGGGGTTATTAAGATTGGTGGATGGCTGAGGGAAATAATGGGAGGATAGGGAAGGCTCAGAGTGTGATAAAATGGTCTTCTGGGTAATACAAAGATGTATGGATGAAGGTTTAGTGCAGGGTGCTGGTAGGTGGTAGATCTAGGAATGAGCTTATAATTACCATCAATCCACAAGCTCAATAAATGGTGCTTAGAAACATATAAAACACTACTTACTCATTCCTGATGAAGATGCAGGTTCCAGACTGTGATGACGAAGATAGGACTCAAGTAGGATGATCTGACAATCCAAGATGAGCTATCTCCTCTTCTGATGCTCGGATGAGTGTTACTGGGATCTGGTTATTCCGTTGCAGTCTTGGGCTTGATGTCCTTTTTTGCAAACTCTTCTTGTTTCTTCACTTGTCTCTACTCGGCCAAGTAAATCCGGATCCTTTCAATGATTTCTCTTCCTCCCGATCAAATGAAAATCCGATCCCTTGTTTTTGGTTGGAAGTGGTAATTTACAGGGAACCGATGGCAGTTACGAAACCGACGGCGGTCGAGTAGGAACCGGTATCGGTCAGGTCAAAGTGGCTATTTTTGTAAATAGCCAAACTTTCCCTCCTTTTCTCCCAAGGGATTAGTTGCGGGCTTGGTCAAGTCATTATGAGGTCAGTTTTGGGTGTGGGTGAGGAGTAATTAATCATAGGTGTGGATGTGGACCAAGTTATAGGTCTTAATTAGGTTAGTTTTAGGGTTAAGACTAGGTCATGATGAGGTGGAAAAATGATCCGGTGGCAGGTATGGCGATGTGGATTTATTAATTATAAGGTAATTAATAAATAATTGTGTAAGGTTTAGGGGATGAGGTTAGGTTACGAAATGAGATGCGGGGCACAGGGTGTCGTAATGACACAAATTTGGTGTCTACAAATATAGCTAAGTAAGAAGAACATTCAGATAATGAAGAATTCTTGTACATTTCTCGATCAAGTGAACCTTCCACATCATCTAGTGATGTCTAGTATGTTGATTCGGGAACCACTCGACACATGAACTAGCATAGAGACTAGTTTACCACAATTATGGAAACGCCTTCAAAAAATCATGTTTTTTTGAGTGACGATTCTTCGTACACAGTACATGGTATTGGGAACATTTCTCTAACTATTGGTTCACGAAACTATAGATTATCAGATGTACTATATGTCCCTGGGTTGATAAAAAATCTACTATCGATAAGTCATCTTCTAGATCACAATCTAAAGATTGATTTCAATATTCATTCTGATAAGAAAGTGTGTTCGATTCAAGAAAAATCACGAGGCTTGAAAATTGTTTTAAAATCCTCTAATGTGGGATTTATATTCCATCTTGACTTTTTCCATAGAGACGATCAAGCCCTTGTGGCTAATAATTCTGCCTCTGCGCATTTGTCGCATCGAGTACTTACATCAGTTTCAAGTATCTCGAAACACTTCCTTAGTAAAACATGGTAAAAGGATTTCCATCTCTCAAGAATGATACAAATAAGTGTCCTCACTACCTAGAAAGAAAACAAAAAAGAGCTTCATCCTAGAAGAGTACTTATGGAGCTCATGGTAAGCTTGATCTAGTTCATACCAATCTTTATGGACTAATGCAACTGAGTCATTCTAGATTTTCAGTACTTCATGTTATGTGTTGATGATTATTCAAGAAAAATGTGGATATATTGTCTTCGTAAGAAAAGTGATGTTTTTGAGACCTTCAAGAAGTTCAAAGTGGTTGTAGAGAATGAGACTAGTTGTCACATAATATCTCTCCACTCAAATCAAGGAGGGGAATTCATCAGTAATGAGTTCAAATCCTACCTACAAGTTCATGGGATTTGTCAAAAAATTCCTCATCCACACACACTGCAGAAAAATGGTGTTGTTGAGAGAAGAAACCATACTATCATGGAAATGGTGTGTTGCATGATCAATGTTTCTTGGCTAATGAGGATATTTTGGGTAGAAGTAGAAAATACTGTTGTATATTTGTTGAACAGAGTGCCCAAGGTTTCTCTTGATGGAGTAACTCTATATGAAGCATGGTCAAAGCGGAAACCATTTGCTGCACACCGCTGATTATTTGGGTGCAAAGTAATTATGAACATACCCAAGCATAACAAAAAGAATTTGGATATGAAATCAAAAAAAATCATCTTCATTAGCTACAATGAAGAGACTATTGGGTACAAATTGATGGATCCAAAGACCAGGAAATTCTACACCAACAAAGATGTTTATTTTTTTAGAAGAAGGAAGTAGAGACTCCTCCTTTGGACTCACCTGATGTAGATTTTTCACCTGTTGTAAAAACAGAAGCTGATGTTACCGTAGAAGATTATAGTGATGATGGGGATGATGGAGATGATCATATAGAACCATGACCCATGAGAGTAGTACATCATATGCCCAAATCGTATACTAGCATGATACGAGATGAAAATTGGTTTCTCCATTGAATACATCCTCCACTGGACCAAGGAGTCACAGTAAAGCACAAGAAGAAGTAAAATTTTCTTTAATGAGTAGATTTATTAAATCTGATGATCTGTCTATAGTCCAGGAATCCCTACAATCAAAATCTTGGAAAGATGCCCTAGATGTGAATATCAATCAGTGATAAAAAAACAATACTTAGCAACTTGTCGATCTTCCACTAGGGAAGAAACCCATTAGTTACAGATGGATATTCAAAAAATTTACAAATCATATGGGATGATAGAAAAGTATAAAGCAAGACTGGTAGTAAAGGGGTATGTACAAAAAAAAGGCATTGACTATGAGGAGACATTTTATCCCATAGCTAAGATCAAAATGATCAGGATGATATTTTCTCTAGCTACACAATTTGGTTGGAAAGTTGATCAGATGGATTTGAAAAGTGCCTTTCTAAACAAATATCTACAAGAAGAAGTCTACATGACTCAACTTGAGGGATATGTTGTACTTGGTCAAGAAACAAAGGTATAAAGACTCGAAAAATCATTGTATGGCCTTAAACAGGAACCCTGAGCTTGGTACATCAAAATTGATGAGCATCTCGTACAACATGAATTTTTTAGAAATCCTTACGATCCCAATCTCTATCTCAAAAAGCAAGGGGGGAATATTTTGATTGTTGTTTTTTATTTTGATGATCTAGTCATCACTGGCAGTTTAGTGAAGATGATCGATATAATGAAGAAATATCTTAATCAATTGTTTCACATGACATATCTCAGGCTAATGCACTACTATCTTGGATTTGATGTATGGAAGAACGAGAATCACATCTTTGTTTCTCAATTGAAGTATACCAAGATAACTCTCAAGAAATTCAGGATGATAGATTGCATACCTATTACTACACCTATGGAGACAAGAGTATAGTTATCTCGTTCAGATCCATATCCTATGGTAAATGAAACTCTCTATCGATAGTTGATTGGGAGTCTCATTTACCTCACTTATACTAGACCAAATATCATCTTTACAGTGAGATATTTTTCCAAGTTCATGTAGGAACCCAAAGTTTGTCATTGGAAGGAAGAAAGGTGGATATTGAGATATCTCAAGGGAACAGTGGATATTGGTCTAGAATACAGAAAGAATGATCAATTATTCTTGACCGGATATTCAGATTCAGATCATGCAGGAAACATTGATGACAGGAAATCTACTTCAAGATTTGTATTCTATTTGGGATCTGGACCAATATCATGGGGAAGTAAGAAATAACACTTTGTTACTTGATCTTCTACAGAAGCTGAGTATTGTATTGTAGGTGAAGTTGTGTGTGAAGCGATATGGCTACGTCACATATTGGAAGGACTTGGAATAACAAAAGAAAACCTTACCACAATGTATGTAGACAATGAAGGTGCTCTCAAACTTGTTCGCAATCCATTATTTCACAAGAGAACAAAGAAAATTAAGGTACAAGTTCATTTCATATGCGAGCATGTCTTAAAACACAACATACAATTTAAATTTTGTCCAACAGCTGAACCACGAGTAGATATCTTCACAAGGTCACTTACATGTAACAAGTTCGAGTTGTTCAAAGAGTTCCTCTCTTCATTTCTTGAAACAATGCAAAATTAAAGGGGCAAATGTTAGGGTAAACTTAGTTTACTGTAGTAATTTATGTAGTGTATTACTACCTTAGGTAATTATTATTTTACTAAGGTAGTTAGTTGATTGTTGTTATATGGTTTTATAAACCATATTTTTCATATTATTCATGTAGGATTACTTATTACATAGTTGTAACAAGTACATTTGTTTATATTAATTTATTTGTGCTTCCCAGATGTACTTTTGGAAGCTTATGTAAATAGGTTTATTGTTTCACCTATACAACTTGATTATTTGTTTGTACATGGTTATCCAATATCTATAAATACTGCAGCCCAACTATTCTAAAATGATTTTTCTAAATATCAATAAAATTATCAGGCTTTCATCCCTTTATGATAAACTACAGACACATGCAGATATACACAAAACTATGCATGTTTCCTAAAATAAGAATTGCAATTAACACAAATTTGAATTATCAATTCCATTCCATAGGAGAGGAAATACAAATATTTTCATTCCTGCAAGATATTGTACTACATTTGGTTGAGTATGAAGTTGAGAAAATGGAAGGAAATAGTAGAGAGTAACTGATAAAAATAGTTTTCTAAAGGAGAGAAAAAATGAATCCCCTATAATGAAGTGAGATCCATCTTAACTATCCTACATCTTGTGACTCTTCACATTCCTACATAATTTTTCACCTTCTTTTCTAGAATAAGATACTTTTCCTTAATTTAAGAAAACTACTTTTACAAAAGTGGAAAAGAGATGACTTAATTTGATTTTGAAAAAGTTCTTTCCTTAACAAAGAATTAGAAAACATTTAGACAAATTTTGGGAAAATATGCATGTTACATATATGAATGAAAGAGAGAGAGTACAAGAGAAATAAGAGAAGATAAACTTTATAGAAATTTCTATATCAATCAATATAGAAATTTTATGAGGATATAGTTTGATGCGATAAACTAAAGAACTCTCATAGTTTCCCATGGATGTATTGTACATGTACAATGCCTCTGACACTTATTTATCTAAAGGAATCGAAGTATTAGAGATGAAGTCTAACCAGTGATCAGCTCTTCTCTAGATTATCCTGCAATGTTTGAGACACTTATGGATATTCTCAGCAACATCGAATATATCCAATATAACATGAGCTAGTGTGTCCATGAGCTCATCTCCATATTATCACAGATCAGATAACTAACCCTTTATAATGTTCCTAAAATGTTAGTGAATTTATTCAAGTGATGCTAACTTTGATTTTAACTCAGGTAATTGATGAGGCCAAAATATGTCCGATTAATGTATAATATATTATCTCATATTACTCTCCTTTTGATTAAGTTTGATTGCATTGTGTGACTTTTAGTTGATCTGATATGATTTAGGATGCAACTATTTGTCTTTTGATTGATTGTGATCTTAATGTTAAAAGCTCTGAAATTCTTGACAGTGTGTGTTTAAATTCAGTTTTGTAATAAAGCAGGTCTAATAAGTCAAGGAAATGAAGCAGGTGGCGTTCAGTATGTTTTTGATAGTGTCTTTTCCTACATATCTTAGTTCCAGAACTTCCAAGATAGTTCCGGAACTCCATCACATAGTCATCATTTAGTTCTAGAACTCCAAGACTTAGTTTCAGAACTCCTGAGGATAGCTCTAGAACTCTCACAGGTTTTGGTTCTTAAAAATTTCCTATGGTTATGAAACTTCTCCAAAGTTCCGGAACCGATGGGAGTTATCTATTTTAAACCACATCCGAAGATTTTGCATCTACGACCCTTTCAATCATAAAGGATGAGAAGATTTCTAAATGCAGATCCATGGAGAGTTATGCTACAACTATCTAATCAACTGCCATCTGAATCAGCATCTATTATGGGAATAATTTGATTTCATCAGAATCATTGAGACAATTGTGATTGTAAAATGTATATAAAGGTAGACCTGCAATAGATAGATAGAAGATAGAGATATAGAATGAGATAGATATAGAACACAGAAAAGAAATAGACTAAGTACCCATATCTAGTACGTTTTGTAATACTAAATGTTTTTATCAATAAAATAGCCATTTTGATTTGAGAGAATTCTAATTTATTAAAATCTTGATTCAAGGAGGAGCAAGGGCCCACTCCCCTAAGGACCAGGATATTTGTTTATTTGGTATTTATATTTCTTCAGTAAATAGCTTAGATCTATTAATTTTGTATTGATTTAGTTCTTTCAGTTAAACTCTATTGTATACTTATTCCTATAGGTGTTTAGATAAATCTTTATATTTATTGCAATTATTTTGAAGCATTTTAATTTGAGTGTGTTTATTTCCAAAAGAAAGTGTGTTTCCATTATGCACAGTGTGTTTCCTTTCAGAAAGCTTTCAGTGTGTTTTACTTTCAGCAAGTTTTCATATTTTGATTTGAATAAGGTTTTACCAAGAAGTCCTTAATACATTAAAGAGATCCCCCAGAAAATATAAAAATAACTACAATCAACTACTAGATCAATTAAAGTACTCTTGTTGCATATAGCTTTAGACACACCCCTGGTTTGATATAACATCAACAAGAAGTTGATTAAATGAAGGGAATGATGACACCCATCATTTTTAGCACCGTTTCAGGGGAACCAACAGTTGGAACTTTCTAATTAAGTGTTAGCAAGAGCAATAAAACATACATCTAGTAGTTGAAGAATCTTCCCTACTATATCACAAAATATATGATTAGACTAAGATACTCATAGGGTAGATTCCTTCCAAAAACATCTTCACAATAATTCATAACATCCTCTATTCAAAGTAAGGAAATTGATCAAGAATTGGAAGCACCACCATCTCTTGTTAGATAAGAAACAAAATTGTCATTTTTGGAATTCTTAGACCAGTCGCCTGAAGGGAGTAGAACGTTTAGGAGAAGGCTTAATACCCAAGATCCATTGAGGGTAAGTTTTGATTCTCAATTGGGTATTCAACCTCCTACTCTTGATTTTTCACCTTCCCCAAGGCATACAACTTACCACATTGATTAGGAGAAAAATTCAGAAAATATTTTTGAAATAGCACAAGAAGCTGAGAGAGCACCTGATAGGAATTTTACCTATCCAATCCAATTGGGAGATGATGACACATCAATAAAAAATATCTCACCTGCACATTTACCCACCTTTAGAGGGATGTCATCTGAAGATCCTGACTAATTTCTATTTGAATTCAAGGTACTATGTTAGACCTATGATTATAAAACAGATAATAAAAAACTCAAGTTGTTTCCGTCCACTTTGAAGTATGTAGCAATGAGGTGGTTCATGGGATTAACATTAAAATCTATTAGCACTTGGGCACAAATGAAGACTGCATTCCTAGATAAATACCAGGATTATTACAGAGGGAGAAATAGGAAGGAAAAATTCTTCAAAATCAAGCAGGAAGAGGACGAAAACATAGAAGACTATTTAGACATATTCCTCTTTGTTAGCAAAAGATGTGGATTTGTTCTTACAAAGGAATTAAGTAAAACCATTTTTCTCAAAGGTTTTGATGATGAATCTAGAGAAGCCCTTAACTTGATAGGAGGGGGAGACATTGATTAGATAAGACTGAATGAAATTAAAGAGATTTGTAGAAGCTATTCCAGAACAAGAGGTGGACCTAGAAAAGGAAAATCAGTGAAAAGTCTGAATCAAAATATGAACAAACTAATGGATGAGTTAGCAAACTTTAAAACAGAAATTTTAGTGTAATTAACCTCTACTATGGATGGATTACAAGCTAAAGAAATTTCCAAAACTGAACCATTGGCTATGTATTGTCCTAGATGCAGGAAGAAGCTTGCATTAAGAGATTGTCCTTTGGATAAAACAGAAATGTGTCTTATCTATGAATCTAAAGAACATGATACTAATGTTTTTTCTTTACTTCATGTCATTAAAAATCAGCTTAAACAAACCAGTGCCTCATCTGTAACCGAAGAATTGAATTTTGATCAGAGACAACCTAACCAAGTATAGTTTATGTCAAGATCAGTTCCTAATCCATGGACAATGCCATGGGTTTCTCATGCAGTACCACAAAATTAGGTACAACCACCTTGGGTACCTTAGCCAACTTGGAACCCTCAAGATTGGGAAAATCAAACTTGGTATGCTCAAGGACATCAACAACCCTGGGCTAGTCAAGGAAATCCTTATGCTTGGTCACAACCTAGATGGAACCCTAATAATAATTCCCAAGGAAGAACATATCCAAATTAGAATCAACAGGCCATCATGGGATCCCTTGCACAGAATTCACAAACTAAGAATGTAGTCCAAACAAAAATGTCAGCATAGCCAGTAGCAAACCCCAAAAACAAACAAACAACTCCTATTTATGGAACAGAACCAGAAAAATTAGTTGATTTACATGCTATGGATTGTAAGGATATTCAAACTAGATCTGGGAAAATCATTAACAGTCCACCCCTTATAATCAGTGAAATGACAGAAGAAAATGAAAACCCTAGTACTGTTGTTCCAAAAGAGGATATAGAAAGAAAAGAAAAGGAGCCAAATATCAACACTATTGAGACTCCATTTCCTAAGAGATTCAAAGAAGATATAGAAATCAAGGAGTTTGAATTGGTACAGGAACTAATGAAATTGAATATTGAAATACCAATGTTACAAGAAATTAAAGATATTCCAGAATTGAACAAATTAATCAAAATGTTATGCACGAAAAATCCTGGAAGAAAGAAATAGTATCCCAAGACTATCAAAGTAGATGGGAAACTTGTTGATTTATTAGTAGGAAAACTATTACTTCCCAAATACAGAGATCCTGGAAGTCCTGTTATTTATGTCTCTATAGGAAATAATTATGTACATAATGTTTTGATAGATTCAGGAGCTGCTATTAATGTAATGACAGTGGATACTCTGAAAACATTACCATTAATAGGTATATAACCTACTAATACCATATTGCAGATGGAATATCAGTCTGTAGAAAAACTAGAAGGAATTATTGAAGATGTGGTGATTATGGTAGAGTCATGGGAATATCTAGTTGACTTCCTTATATTTCAGCCAAAAGGTAAAATGTTGGGTTATCCCATTATTTTGGGTAGACCATGGTTAGCTACAGTCGCTACTTTGATAGATTGCAGGTCAGGTGATATGACAATCTCGAATGGTAAGAACTCTAAACAAATTTCCTTATATCCTATTGCACAACCATTTACTAACAATCATGAACAATTGTGGGTTGATTCTCCTAAAACTAATAAGAAAAATTTGTCTTCTTTGGTTATGATCACATTGCAGGATCATGTAAGAGAAGTAGAAGAGATGATTAATCCACCATTGGATGAGAGCCTGTTGTCTTCAGTGAAATCAGACATAGTTCTAGAACCCACGAACTTAGTTCTGGAACCCGTTAACTTAGTTCTGGAACCCATGAACTTAGTTCCAGAACCTGCGAACTTAGTTCCAAAACCTATGGCTATAGTTCTGGAACCATCACATTTAGTTCCAGAACCACGACAACAGCAGTTCTCTTTGATTGAAAATGATTTCACTTCAGAGGAATGATATTTCTTGTGGCGAGAGGATGAATCAGTTGCTTCAATTTCAAGTACATCAAGAAGTGGTGAAGAATTTCTAGAAAGTAAGAGTGATGAGGAATTTGGCCTGCAAAGAGATAAGTATCATAATTCTCATTACTGTCCTTTTTCCAGTATTTTGTCTCAAGGAACTTTTGGAAATGTTGCTACATATCATATGTTGTTACCACATGCATGTCCATTAAATACTTTAATGAAACCATTTCCACAAATCAGTTCATCACATATTGAAACCAAGCATGTTGAAATTCAACCAGGTAAAACTTTAAACATTAACAGCTGGTTGAAGGAGGATGAAGAAACTAAATTGTTTTATGTTCTAAAAAATCATACTAAAGATTTTGCTTGGGATTACAAAGATATTAAGATGATTCATCCAAGTATTTGCACTCATCACATCTATACTGAAAACATTAAACTAGTTAGGCAGCCTCAAATAAGGATTAACCCAACTTTAAGGGATATAGTCAAACAAGAAATTGAAAAACTATTACAAGTAGGTTTCATCTACCCTATCTCAGATATCTAGTGGGTATCTCTTCTTGTAATTGTTCCCAAAAAAATGGAAAATGGATAATATGTTTTGACTATAGGGAACTAAACAAATCCACAATGAGAGACTATTTTTCCTTACCATTCATAGATCAAGTCCTATATAACCTTTCAGGTAAAAAGTACTTTTATTTCTTAGATGGCTTTAGTGGGTACAATCATATCAGAGTTGTCGCTGAGGATCAGAAAAAAAAAAACTACATTTACATGTCCATGGGGAACCTTTGCCTATAGAGTGTTACCATTTGGTTTATGTAATGCTCATGTAACTTTCCAGAGAGTTGTACTTGCAATATTTGTTGATCTAACAAATGATTATGTTAAAGAATATATGGATGACTTCACTGTACATGGAGATACATTTGAAGATGCTTTGAGAAATCTAGATAGAGTGTTAAAAAGATGTGAACAACACAACCTGTCTCTTAGTGATGAAAAATGTTTGATGGTGGTGGATGAGGGAATTGTATTAGGACACCATATTTCACAAAAATGAATTCAGGTGGATCAAAAAAAAATTAGGATCAGTTTAGATTTACCTATCCCTAAGGCCCCCACAAATATCAAATCATTTCTAGGACATGTTGGGTACTATACACGCTTTATAAAATATTTCAATAAAATTGTTGCCCACATGTTTAATTTGCTAACCAAGGACTATGCATTTCTTTGGGATGAAAAGTGCCAGCATGCTTTTGAAGAAATTAAAAACAAATTAATCAGTGCCCCAATATTAAGAGGTCCTAATTGGGAAAATCCATTTCATATCCAAACAGATGCCTCAAATTATTCCATTGGTGCACTATTGGGACAGAAAGATGAAGAAGGAAAGATGTATGCCATTTACTAACTTAGCAAGAATCTTACTCCCACTGAAAAGGAATTTCTTGCTGTGATTTATGCAATCAATAAATTCAGACATTATATTACAGGGTATAAGATATTTGCATACACAGATCATTCAACAATTAAGTATTTAATGAACAAACTAGTGGTTAGAGGAAGATTCATTAGATGGTTATTACTTTTGCAAGAATTTGATATTACCATTGTGGACAATCCAGGTAAATCTAATGTGGTACCTGATTTTTTGTCAAGACCAACCACCATAGGGGAACAAGATCCAGTCAAGGATAACTTTCTAGATGAAAAATTGTTTGCAATCTCAGCAAGTACACCATGGTTTGCTGATATGAAAAATTATCTTGCAACAGGGAAGCTCCCTCCTTCTTTCACTATGAAACAAATAAAGAATTTAATTAAAACCAATGCACAATTCAAATGGTTAAATGGAATTCTATTTAAGTGTTGTCTTGATTTTGTCTTGCGCAGGTGTGTAAGAGAGGATGAAATCTTTGACATCCTCAGAGCATGTCATGATGAACCAAGTGGAGGACACTATTCAGTAAAAATAAAATCTCATAAGATACTTGGCACTGGTTATTTTTGGCCATCTCTGTACAAGGATGTGAAAATATATATCAAGAGGTGTGATCTTTGTCAAAGGATGGGATAGCCAACTTTCACCAATGAAATGCCTCTTCAGCCTTAAGTTATGGTTGATCCATTTGAGAGATGGGGATTGGATTTTGTTTGTCCCTTTAATCCTCCTTCACAAGGGAAGGAATATATTCTTGGATGTACTGATTATGTGACAAAATGGGTAGAAGTACAAGCATTGAAAAATGCCACAGAGGAAGCAGATATTGATTTCCTTTGGAACAGAATTATGATCAAGTTTGGCGCACCAAGGAGCATAGTTTTAGATCAGGGACCACAATTCATGTCTAATATGATCCAAGATTTCACAAGGTATTACCAAATCAATCATAGGAATTCATCTCCTTACCATCCACAGTCAAATGGACAAGCTAAAGTAACAAACAGAGAATTGGAGAACATCCTTACCAAAACGGTTGAAGTTGGGAGAAAAGATAGGGTAAAGAGACTACTTGAAGTTGTCTAGGCTTATAATACAACTTGGAAAACTACAATAGGGTTTTCACCATATGAATTAGTCTATGGGAAAAATCCCTTATTGCCTATAGAATTTGAACTTCAGACATTGAGGACAGTAGTGAAGGTGGGAATTGAGTTGAATGTAGCTCAAAAAGAAAGAATCCTTTAACTCAATGAGTTGGATGAATTAAGGTTGGAAGCACTTTAGCAGACAAAGATGATTCAAGAGCAAAGGAAGCAATGGCATGACATACATATCAAGAAAAGGCAATTCAGAGTAGGAGACTAGGCATTACTGTTTGACTCTAAGTACCAATAGTTCAAGGGAAAATTGAGAACCAGATGGTTGGGACCCTATCAGATTGATCATATTTTTGACAATGGTTCTATTCAGTTACTTCTCATTTATGGCAGCAGCAGAACACTCTTGGTCAATGGACATAGGCTGAAACTTTATGAGAAGCCTCCCACTAAAAATGAATTTTTGAGGAAGATTGAAATAGGCAAAGAATTTGATCATATGGAAGAACTCAGTTCTTCCAAAATGATCAAATAATCAAATGATAGATCCAAAATAAAGGGAAGAAGATGAAAACCAACAAATGGCATTTTCTTCCCAAAATAAAAAATAAAAATTTCTCTCAACGTTAATTGAAAACCAGTAAATGGCAGTTGATCTCTTTTTGGCTAGTTCAAATAAAGGAATTTTTTTGAATTCTAGTTGTCTTATCTAATCATGTTTTGTTCTACTTGTAGGAATGACGAGTCATCATAACAAAAGAATTACATCATAAAGGATGGTAATTATGTCTTTTAACTTATTTAGGGTTGATTAAATGTTTACATGTGTGATGTGACTTAGTTTAAAAGTAGGTATGATGAGTCATCTATTTATATATTATGATTACAAGTGTGTAATCATGAAATTGATTTGGATGGAATAAGTAACGACATGATTATCATTAGTAATCATTATTGTAAACATCAAGTGAAATAAATATTGCAGAAATATCCTGAGGAAGGAGCAGTGAATTGAGTTTCTATTCAGCAACAAAGAACAGAGAATTCAAAGGTTCCACAGCTAAAAATTAAGGTTCTGTAGCTAAAACATAGGTTCCACAGCCAATTTGTTTATTTCTACAGCTAGTAAGAAGACCTACAACCAATTCTCACAAAATCAAGAGAGACAGAACTCAATCTGATATGGGGATTAAGAAGAAATCAGAACCAGAGGACGATTCCTAGCTGTTTGCAGACGAAGTAGTATCCATCTTTGAGCATGCAGGATGGCTTGAAATCCTGAAGAAATTTTCAAGGCACAGTGACGAATTGGTAAGAGAATTTTTCATAAACCTAGAACAGTCTAGAACAAAGGTGAGAAATGTCTTTATTCCTTTTTCTGTAAATACTGTAAGTAATATGCCTGGAGTGCCCATTCTTCATGTCCCACAACCTGCCAAGGGGACCTTGAAATAACTAGTTGAAGTCTTACTACAAGAAGAAGAAGCTGAACCCCAGTACATCTACAATACAAAGAAAATCTTAAAAGGGGTCAGAAGGGCCATTTTTCCCAAACCCTTTGACAGGGTAGCATTTTGGATAGTAAAATATTTAACCTGTGACGGTTAGTTTGGGTCTGTGGGAAAAGAATTCTAAAAAATACTCATATATATGAAGTATGGAGCCACCAAACCTGAATACATAATAAACCTCACAGGGTTTCTTTTTTATTCCATTCAAACCATGGCTCAGAGGTATTCCTAGGGTGTTGTGATAATTAGGCATCATGGTCTAATTCATTTGATATGCCAACACCATTTCCTATCAAAAAAGAATGGAGAAGAAATTTGGGACAAGTTTCTTGGCAAGTTCAAGAAAACCCCTAATATTATCGGAAGGAAAATTCTAGCCCCATTCTCTCCTTCAGCTAATTTGGAAATTGATGCCCCTATAGAAGGACAGAGGGAAATGGAAAGAGAACATACCAAGAAAAAGAAGGTTGGTGAGGAAGATAAACACAACAAAACCTTTTGTACCTGTGAAGGAAATTCCTTCTTCCACAACAGCTTCAGAAGAGCCAACATCTGTCTCTGACGGTGATAGCTCACCCACACAAGAACAAGAAAGAACAGTAAGATGAATTTATAGAGGTAAATTCACTACTAGGCATGTTGAACTTCCCTAGATAAGAAAAATTCATGAGAGTTCAAGGGGAACTCCATAAGGAAGGAGTGAGCAAGAAAGGATGGAAGAGGAAGTTGCTGAAATTTTGGGTAGCATGGCCATGACTCCACCTGAGCCAAGTCATGCTGAAATGGATAGAGGAGAAAAGAGTTTTGAAGATCAATATTTTCAAGAGTTGGCTAAACTATCAGCAGTGCCACATGAAGAAGAAGAGTTAGCATCCAGGATAAGAAAAGGAAAATTTCCTTTAATAGAGGAAGAATGCCCAACTCCTCAGATAATTTCAAAGGAAGAGGAAAGACAACAAGTTAAACGGGCTCTGTTCTTGTCTAGAGCAGAGCTCATTATCAGAGAAAAAGATGAGAAATTAGACTTACTCAAACTTAAATTGGAACAAAGGGAGATGCTCATTGATGAGCTAACAACTCAGTTTACAGTCAGAACTGAGGATTTATCAGCAACCAATAAGCAATTGATAGAAAAAGAGGAAGAGTTCCAGACTTCCAAAAAATAGAGTGTTGTTTCCACAGCCTCTACACAGACTAAGTTGACCTATTTGCCACTCAAACAGCAATGGGATGATATTTCCAGAGAGCTCAGAGAAGCCAAAACATCAAATGAGGAATTAAAGACCAAGATGGAGGAAGAGATGAAGGCAAGAAAGGAATGGGAAGAAAAATTTTATAAGGAGGAAGGAAATAAATATAAATGTCTTGCCAAAATTCATATGGTCTATATTATGAGTGAGAAGTTGCTTGCCTGCAGGAGGCCTTCTCTTGCATATAGTGTGTTTTTGAAAGAGCAGTTTATTCACTAGCAGATGTCAAGAATTGCATGTGGGCTTCCACATGAACTACAAGATGAATCTGAATTCATGGCAGCTTACTCTCTATCTGGTCCTAAGCAAAAAAATCTCCTATGTGAATTTTATCTTTGTAATTATATACTAGAGAAAAACACAGGATTTATGATTAACTTGTATGTAGGGGAGAGCCAGCTAAATTCATTTGTCTCTCTTTTGCAAAACCATATTGCATGGAAGGAAAGGGCATGTGAATTTTTATTGAAAGCCAACTAAACAGGCCTCTGCATGAGAGCTCATTATGGTAAACCTTCTACCTTCCTCACACATTTTAGAACTCATACCTTTGATAGGAGATTCAAGACACATTACCCTGCCATTCTGTAAAAGAGTATTGATTCCTTCACCTCCTATGAGGAGGAAAAAATTGAAGATATTTATGAAGGATGCTAAAAAAGGTGGGAACTCCTTACTGTTTCTTTAAAAAGAAGGGAAGTAATTTCCCCTATAAATTTGATATGGATTTTAGAGAGGGCCAAATCATTATGCACAATAACTCCCCAAATCAATGAAACCTAAGGCCAAATATGGATGGGAATGCGAACAAGGACACCTCTACTTCTCACCCCCATGTCTCCTTGGTAGAACATAGAACCTCAAGACCCTACGGAATTTGAAAAGTAGGAGAGTAAAATAGAAAAAGGAGCTAGGTATAGTACATCTGAGCTTAAGCATTGGAAAATATAGTTTCATCCATTTGATCTGAGAAATCAAATGGAATGCAGAACATATGATCCCACTTTTGAAGAATGAGTTTGTAAAGGGACTTACAAACAAGTAAGTTTAGGGGAAATGATGATGCCAAAATATGTCCGATTAATGTATAATATTTGATCTCATATTATGCTCCTTTTGATTAAGTTTGATTTCATTGTGTGACTTTTAGTTGATTTGATATGAGTTAGGATGTAACTATCTGTATTTTGATTGATTATGATCCTAATGTTAAAAGCTCTAAAATTCCTGACATAGTGTGTGTTTAAATTTAGTTTTGTAATAAAGCAGGTCTAATCAGTCAAGGAAATGAAGCAGGTGGCATTTAGTATGTTTTTTATAGTGTTTGTTCCTACACAACTTAGTTCCATAACTTCCAAGCTAGTTTTAGAACTCCATCACACAGTCATCATTTAGTTACAGAACTCCAGGACTTATTTCCGGAACTCTAGTATTTAGTTCTGGAATTTTTTGGACTTAGTTCCGGAACTCTTGGGGACATCTCCAGAACTCTCATAGGTTTTGGTTCTTAATAATTTCCTATGGTTTTGGAACTTCTCCAAAGTTTCAAAACTGATGGGAGTTATCTATTTTAAACCACATCCAGAGATTTTGCATCTACGACCCTTTCAATCATAAAGGACAAGAAGATTTCTGAATGTAGATCCAAGGAGAGTTATCCTACGGCTATTTGATCAACCACCATCTGACTTAGCATCTATTCTAGGCATGATTCAATTTCATCAGAATAATTGAGACAGATGTGATTGTAAAATGTATATAAAGGCAGACCTACAATAGATAGATAGAAGATAGATATATAGAACAGAGAAAAGAAATAGACTAAGTACCCAGATCCAGTACGTTTTGTAATACTTAATGTTTTTATCAATAAAATATCCATTCTGATTTGAGAGGATTTTGAGTTGTTAAAATCCTGATTCAAGGAGGAGCAAGGGCCCACTCCCCTAAGGACCAAGATATTCATTTATTTGGTATTTATATTTCTTTAGCAAATAACTTAGATATATTAATTTTGTATTGTTTTAGATCTTTCAGTTAAACTTTGTTGTATATTTGTTTCTGCAGGTGTTTAGATAAATCTTTATATTTCTTGAAATTATTTTCAAGCATTTTAATTTGAGTGTGTTTATTTCCAAAAGCAAGTGTGTTTCCATTATGCATGGCGTGTTTTCTTTCAGCAAGCTTTCACTGTGTTTTACTTTCAGCAAGTTTTCATAGTTTGATTTGAATAAGGTTTTACCAAGAAGTCCTTAAGACATTAAAGAGATCCCCCAGAAAATATAAAAATAGCTACAGTCAACTACTAGATCGGTTTAAGTACTCTTGTTGCATATAGCTTTAGACACACCCCTGGTTTTATATGACATCAACAAAAAGTTGATTAATTGAAGGGAATGAAGACACCCATCATTAATCTCATCTTATTCAAATGTTTGATTACTTGTTCTTTGATTTCACGACCTCAGTTCTAAAGGTATGGGTAGTCTTTATTGGCTTCGAACATAGATCTTATTTTCCATTAGATGGTTCTTACCCAGGTGCGGGAGAAATTGTCTTCTTAGCTCATGAACACTTTCCTTTTGAGAAATATTTTTGTATTAACTATGCTCATTTTATGGAGATTTAGGAGTATATTGTTCCAGTGATTCACCTCCTTATTGACTATGGAGAAAAAATACTCTATATTTTCAATTGAGAAGGTAGCAATCTTGAATATCCTCACCATCTCCCAAAGTAGTTTGCACCCTTTTTGGACGATGGAATCAATCCATGAATTTTTCAGTCTTCCCATCCAACCCATATTTTTGGATTTTTGGACCACATGAGAGTCAATTTTTCTCAAAGGAAAAATTGAATCAAAAGGATTGAGAGGAGGGGCATCTGGGTCCAAGAAGCTTTGGACATATAAGTTCAAGGTATGAATTTAATTCTATAGTTTCTCCTTGGTTTCCTCTCTTTCTCTTTTTTGATAAATGAGCATAACACCAGTCTATCAAAAGTTATAGGTGTTCCCTTCTAGTATGATCTTTCCAAAGTAGTAGTGTGTCATCTCATAATCATTGATTTTCATCTCAAATTCATCTTTCTCAACTCTTCATTGGGAAAATTTGATGAGCTGATATTTTGAGGCATCTTTCATAATTCAAGAAGTGATCTTTTCTTTTATCAAGTGACGAGAAGGATTCCATATTTTAGAAGAGTTTGATTTTTATCATTTTTACTTTGGCCACAATACGCTAGTGATTTTTAATGACCCATGGGAAAATAGGACCTGGCAAAGAGGATGAAGCATGTGTTGATGGGATGCCTAGACCATGTGAAGGAAAGGACATATGAACACTTTCTTCATGTGGCTGAAATAAAGGCATGAAATATCTATGGGGCGAATATGTTGAAAATTCAGGAGACTTATATTTTCTTCTTACTAAAGAAACCACAAACTCTCCCGATTCGAGAGCACTCACGTTAAACCTTTTGATGAACAAATTATTTCTCACTGGTTTAGGTGAATTAAGTGGAACAACCTATATGAAATTAGAATTCTCCTTGAGCCTCAGATGTCTCATCTCTTTCATGTAAACTTTGTTCCCTATTTTACTAAAATGATTTTATGATGAAGATAGAATGAAATTCAGCACATGAACCTTCTTGAAGTGCCATTTTCTTGATCTATGCATAACCATTGCAATGTGGGTCAAGATATCCACAAGTTCTACCTTAAACAAATCCACATGATGAATCTATTTGAAATGTATATCTTCCAAATACTTAGGTTCAAATATGTCACTTCAATCGTTTTCATTGTCAACAGTTTCCTAATCCATCTAAAATTACTTCATTTTCTACATGGTCAGAATTGATTTGAATTCATTGAGGAGATATTTGATTATGTCATACTCCTTAGGAGCATAATGGGAGAATATTTGGTCCAAATTTGAAGCCAAACAAAGTTAGGAATCAAGAGATATGGGGAAAACAAGATTTTCCATCTACAGAACAAAGGAAGTATTTTTTTAATTTGAAGAGGATGAGCTAAATCTAAATCATATGTAATGTATTCCACCTCCTATTTTGAAATTTTCTTATGTGTTTATGAGGGGGAAACAAGGCTTAGTGTTTTTATATGGTGGATTTGGAGAAGGGGGGGTGCGCATGGAAGAGTAGAGAAGTGGACAGAATGGGAGATGGAGAAATGGAGGAGGGAAGTATTCGCACCTTGTTGCAATTTTTTGGTGCAATTGCATCTTAACAGTGTGCATGGGTTGTAAAGAGGGTTCAAAAGTGTGATTGGAGGGAAGAGGTAAGTCCCATCATCACGTCATATCAAACTCCCACATGCACTTTTTGATTTCCCCTTTTCTTTTTACTTGTGAAATTTCCACCAATAGGAAAGAGGAACACCTTTTGGATGTAATGAGATACCAAAAGTGTGCAAGTGTGCCCAAGCAGAGATTAGAGCATGGTTTATACCTCTATTTCTCACCTTAGAGTGTTTCCTTCACCTCATAGTAAATTCTCGATGTAATTTGATCGTATAACTAGTGAATCTAATGATCCTAATTAACAAGCTTGAAAATGAGTTTTACAATTAGGTTCTCTTGTACCTTCCTTCTTACCTAAAGAGGTGCGTTGATGAGATAAGTTGTAAGAAATATTTCTAACAGGAAAAAGTTAAACCAAATTGTGGTTGATTAATAGAATTGAAAATACTCTCTCTTGATTTTTTTTAAGTTCCCAAGTCCATTAGGTTTTTCCAAAACCTTCCAAAGAAAAATCCATGCACAAAAAGGTAATCTTGCTCTAGTTTTAGAATGGTTTCCGATTTCCCTATTCTCAAAATTATATCACACTTATTCCATCCTAAAGTAGGCTCCATAATATTTATAATTAATAGGATATAATCTCCCAACACTTCATGAGGATCCTAAAAACCTCCGCTGAAGTTAAATCTTAAATGAAACATGCATGCTCCTTTTTCTCATAAAGTGCCTATTAATAAATCTTTCCTAAGGCCATCTTAAAGATCCTTGAATGATTTCTAAATTATACCATCATAGATAATACTCTAATACCTTTCTACCGATTATAATCAAGACTTATGAAATTCTCCCAAGTTAATGAAACCCTTCCTAGAAGTTGAAATTTAAAGTGTGTAATTTGACAAATTTGACTATTTTTATGAGTTTGACTAAAAAGGTTAAAAATTTTGATGGGGTTGTCATAAAAAATGTAGTGACATTTTATATGCCAACATCTCACTACCATTGATCAGTCTCTCAAGGAGAAAGATATCATTCAAGGTCTTACAGTGCCTACTCTCACAAGAACCAAGAATTCATTCACAAATGAATTAGCATAGTATAAGGTATCTCGAGAGGTAGTTTCCCCTAAAAATACCCCTTCTTCCTCCACTCAGAAAGAATCTAGAACAAAATTGTATGCACACACTTCAAAGGTTGAATTTGAGAAGGAAAGCAATAAAAAGTATGATACTTGATAAGAGGAAAAGAAGGAAGATATTGAACAAAGAGAAGATAGATGAGAAAGAGGAGTTTGAAGAAAAAGAGAAAAACAATTAATAAATTAAGAAGGATATGAAGAAGAAGAGGAAGAAAGTGAGGAAGGATAGGAATAAGAGGAATTCAATGAGATCTCAACTCAATATTTGGGGAAAGCAAGTGCTTCTAGATCCAAATTGAATATATAAAGAGCCTCTCCTTCTCATCAAGTATCTACTAAAGAATCTCTATTAGTAAGGACTATTTCTACATGAGGGTATTCTCTTCCTCCTTTAGCACTTGATATGGCAGCAATAAGCAAATATTTTGGTGAAATTTTAGATACTTCATTCTCTTGGGTATAACCTGTGGTTGAAAGTAAAAAGAGGAAATCTCAATCAAGAATAGAGGCTCAAAATTATGATGTTGTGGTTGTACTTCTTGGTACTTGTGCTCTTACCAAGGAATATAAAAAAATGTCTCTCTTAGTCATAGATAGTTCAAGTCAACAATTCATTGAAATATCAAGACCAACATTCAATAAGAGTGAATCTTGAAATTTCTTTCACTTATTTTGAGCTCACAAGGATTTCTTCGGGGGTATATTCATATAAAGGGGGTGTACACAATCTAAAAGAAATTGATTCAAAAGTAATTGAGAAGGTTGAAAAAGGGAAACATACACAAGAGCAATTGGAAGCTCAAGTACAAACTCTCTCAAACTACATAAAACCTTTTGTCTCCAAAAGTTACACCTTTGTATTTTCTTCCACCCTCAACTCCAACAACTAATATTGATATGAAATAAATTGTTGAAGTCCATAAGCATACTCTTTAAGGAAATTTTGTTGAGGCATGCGTTGAAAAATATTGATGATTTGTTTGAAATTCATTAATGAAGGACGTAGGGTGTATGATAATAATATTGTGGCACAAAAACAAACAAGTTCACAGATTGAAAATATTGAAAATAAATCTAAAATATGGCCATATTTTGTCATGCCCATGAATTTTAACAACCCAAAATAACAACCCTGATACCCCGTAAAAATTGGCACTTTTTTGTAAATGTAATTAAATATTATCATGATTTAAATCATTATTATTCCAAAGAAATTAGATTTTTATGGCTGTAATAAAATTAAAATGGTGTTACTCGTGCCTCACTTCCATAGTTTACGTGACTAAGGAAAATTAAGTTCATTATGAACTCCATCACTACAAGGGTAAGAAAATCATGTACAAGTTATATACATAAATTAGGTTAATCTAATTAGGTATGGCTAGAAGACAAATCAAGTATTACTTTCACCATTCATATTTTTTTTCATCTCAAAACAATCGCTAATGATGAATATATAAAAAATCCATAGCCTTAATTTTGCAATTATCATCTCTTGATTAAAATCACAACTTTCCAACCAAGGGATTCAATTGGAAAAGTTAAGAATTTTAATTTCATTGTCATTCCACGTCATTGAATTTTAAGCAAGGGTGAGATATGTGAACCAAGCTAGAGTTTACGCAAGATGAGGTTATTATCACCATCAAATAGTTTTATGAAGATTGCAAAATTTTAACTAGATTCAAATAATTTCTCCATCCGAACTTCCCATTATGGAGTTTGTCTTAACAAAAAAGGAATCTAGGAAAATTTAACCATGTTTTGGGTCATGAATTCTAAATATCATCCAGAGTTAATTATAATATCCATAACAATGAGGTTATCTATAGGATTAAATAATTTCCATGTACGTAACAATTTATAAATTAAAGGCTTAACAAACTAATGGTTAGGAATTCTTTATTAGTGATTCATGTGTTGAATTATATTTGTAGTATATTATTATGAGTTTGGTCACTCATTAATAATAATATAATGTTGTGATTTTTGAAAACAAATCACTTAATTATTTTGGTGGGCTTGTTGTGTGAGTTACAACTCCTTAAATTATGTAATTGTTATTATAGGAAGGTTTCTTATATTATAGGAAACTTAATCCTATTTATTTTTAAGATTCAGATGTTAATAAACAATGGAAGATATTGAAGATTATTTTTCTTAAGGTATTCACCTGCTCTTTCATTTGGTACTAGCACAAGTTATGGATTTCTAATGATTTTTTAGGGGAAGTTGTACTTCTACATTTCCCTATGAGTGGTGTCTTTCTATTTTGAAGATATTTTATTTTGTAGAATTTTAACTGTAGAATTCGATCGTCTTTAACACGTCCATTCCCTCTCCCTGACTCATTCTTGTCATTCATATATGCATTGATGGTTTGTATTCTTCTCTGGCATTCCCATAGTGCCAAGGTGAAAGACGGGGAAGATCTTGCACTTGTCTGATATGGTAAATGCCAAAACCAAGCGTAGCCACAACTATTTGAATATTCAATTGGTGAGCCCCATCAGTAATGAACTAGTATGGATCTGCAAAAGTTGATCACAATTAAGAACATATATCCACTCTCAAATATATACAACAATGTATGATAATATATGATTAGATGCATGGTGGAGTCCTGGGTGATTCAAATAAGCTTCACATTCTCTCAAAGAATTTAGACTACATTTAGTTTTTTCAGCATTAGTGCTTTGGGTGTTTCCACAATCCGTGTTTCAAAGCTATTTTGGATTGAGCATTCCCTTTCAAAAGTTTCATACACAAACAAATTTTGTCCTCTTCCAAATTCACGTGAGTTTTTTGCACAACCAACTCTGATTGGCCAATTATTTTAATTTTTCATAAAGACTATAGTTTTGAGAATATAATTTTTCCTATAGTTTTTATTTAATAATTGCATTTTGAAGGCAATTACTACTTTTCACTAAATTAATATTTTTTTTGTGTAAATTCTCCGAAATATTGGTATTTTTGGAATCCTCATTTCCTCCCAATTCCAACAAGTGGTCACCTAATTATTTTTCTCACCATTTTGAGAAAAAAATTAATTATTGTGTCAATTTTGCCATAAATTATGTCATTTTATGGCAAATTGTAACATCAATATCTTTTGCACGATAACTCAAAATCAAGTGTCATTTTTTGCAAAAGGTGTTTACTTTTTCATTCTTGGTGTATTGGTTCTAATTTTGGGAGAGATACCCTCTTTTTTTACCATATAGTGGGAAGTTCCTCATTCTATTTTTTGTATAACTCTTAGTATCATTGTGTCCTCAATGCCAAAATTTAGAATTGTAAAGGATGCATTATCTATAGAACACGACATCTGAAATATGTAATACCAAGAATACAAGATTTGTAAGAATCTTGAGGCTAGATATGAGGTGGACACTGAACCTAAGGAAGCTCAACCACATAAATATTAACACTTAACAATGCATGAATAAATAAAGAGCCTCAAATCTAAATCAAGTTAATTTAGCAATATTTTACTAGAGGCTGGAGGATACACTGAGGATGGAGGAAAATTGGCATCCTCTCATTAGTCACCACCAACGAGGCCATGCATATTGATTTGGTGACGTGTGTGAGTGTCTGTTTATTTCATTTGATTCCATTGTGGTGTTTTCAAAATATTTTGTTATGGAGACTTCACATTGTGGGGAGAAATAACAAAATGTTTCATCTTTTATGAGTTGGATGATATGTATTACACTATCATTTGGATTCCAAAATTTTAACTCCAAAAGAATAATTATGGTGAGATGTGAATAATGCATTGGAACATCGCGATATGGTTATAGGTAAACCATTTGAAAACCTTCACCCCTTTGTGGTTTGTGGTCAACAACTAGAAAACCACCTCACTCTCAATTTTTGGTTAACCAATGGAAAACCAACTTTTGGTTTGTGATAATCCAAAGGAAAAACACATGATCACGAAATCAGGTGCAATTTTGCTTGGACATTTTCCCCATGCTTGAAATAAGGGAGGAATGTTATAAATTAGTTATTATTGCTTCATGTGTTGAATTATATTTGTAATATATTATTATATGAGTTTGGTAACTCATTAATAATAATATAATGTTGTGATTTTTAAAAATAATTCACGTAACTATTTTGGTGAGCTTATTGTGTGAGTTACAAAAACTCCTTAAAATATCTAAAAAAAATTATAGGAAGGTTTCCTATATTATTATTTTTTATTGATCCCTAGGAAGAAGGCCCTCGCCTGCCAAAAAATACATTTTTGTACCAATCCATGATATACAAAATCATCAATGGCCTCTCAGGTAAAGTTTAGGCACTTTATCGTGCATAAAAAAATCAAAATACGAAATTATACTTAATCTACTAAAGGGATACCACAAAAAAACACCTTTAATATTATGCACATTACCAAAAACCAGGCACATAGATGCCACCATAGAAAAAAACCAACCAAGGCACGAGAACAAAAAAACTCCATGAAGCCCGAGTAGTCCCGAACACACTACTCCATTCACTAGCTAGAAGGATTCTCAGATAAAATTTAAATATCTGAGTCACTCCTACATGGCGAGGAAGAAGGAGAGTGGGCAACACAATATTCAAACATTACCATCGTGGTGTTCTCTGGAAGCCGCACTCCCTGATTTTCTGCCATGGATTCCAAACCTCTGGAAAGAGCTTGGACCCCATGAGCTAAAGCATAAATATTATATTGCATGCTTACCAGCCTCTCTTCCAAGCCCTCATGTTCTCTATGGAGGATTACCTGGCCTGATGAATTCAACAATATATTAGCATCACTCAAGCTTTGAGCGATCTCAAAGACATTTTGGCAACCAACAGACTGATTAGGATCAAGCATAAGCCTTCGCATCTTATCAAAAATTTATATCTTCTCCTCATCCTCAAAATTATCAGCTACCAACCAGCCTTGCTCTATCCATCATCTCATCACTACATTTTTAATCCTCCCGTCCATCCAGTCTGTGAAAGATTCACCCAATGCATCCCATGTTTGAGCTTGTCGTCTCTTATGGCTAGGACCCACAGCTGAACCACCCGCTTTCTCCATGAAAATAGAAATATAAGCCAAGGAAAAACACAAAATACCACCAACACCCCTGGTAAGAGAGGAAGGAGATCCTCAAGAGATGAAATTCACCCAACACCGGCCACCCATAAATACACACACCTCCACCCCAATCCACTAAAACCTCACACGAGCACGTACCCAAAATATCTTCCCAAATCCTCCAACTTAAATGTCATCAAACCAAGAGGAATGAAATTAATAGATGACAACCTTCACAATCATTCACCCCTCCATCTGATGCCAAATGCGCATTCCTCACCAAAAGGGTCGGAATATCATTGGGAGAGCATGACACCCAATCTTGGGATTTTACCTTATGATTGTCCCATAATTTTCCACCTTTATTAGCCAATCTATCTGCCACCTTATTTCCTTCACTTTTAATTTCAGAAAATTTTACCTCAGCGAATGAATTCAGAACTGATTTGATTTTTGTATAGACTTGTTTCAACAACCAAGCTTTAGGAGCACTCCCTTGAGCCAAACCGATGACTGTTTTAGAATCTCTTTAAATCCATAGATGCCTCCAATTCCTCTTCTTATCTTCAAACAAATAAAAAAGAAGGGCCATTCCTTCCATAAAATTATTGGAAGAAAAACTACAATTGACTGCTATAGCCAGAATTGGTTGGTAATAGGAATCCCTGAAAATGCATCCGCAACCCACATTGCCTATATTTCCTCTAGAAGCTCCATCAAGTTTTAACTTGATCCAGTCCTCAATCAGGTGTCTCCACCCATCTGATCCTTTTTTCTCACTCCCCTTATCAGAAGAAGTTTTCATATATTCTAGGAAAATTACTCTTATTTATTTGTAAGAGTCGAACGTTAATAAAAAATGGAAGATATTGAATATTTTTTATGTTAAGGTATGCACCTACTCTTTCACTAATTGGGAATTTATTTTCCTAGATGATCCTTAACCCCTAAAAACCATGTTTAGTTCATGAAAATGTAATTAAATTTATTTGACAAAAACAAGGGGAAAGTTAATATTAAATCCACTTGTAAGTTCTAAATAAAAATAAAGTGAATTTGGAGGACCATAATCAACTGGGGAAAACATGACCCTAAGACTAAATGAATGCACACCATTGATCTAAGGTAAGGTTTAGAAACCCTAAATATCTTAATGGGATTTATTTTCATTTCTCTTCCACATTTTCTGCTCATTTCTCTTCTCTTTGTTTGTAGGTGTCCAAGGGAGATCTCATGGAGGTAGATGAAGATCTATTTGTGATTTTTTTTTAATTTTTTCCCACCATTTTCTTGCCTAAAATCCACATTTGTAGATACTAGCAAGGATATCTCCAAATATTCATTTAGATATATGTTCTTTTCAAGCTCCTGAAGGTATATCTACTGTGTGAAGATCAATTACAATATATTTACAAACACATATATAATATGATTTAAAAACTTAAATGCATCCCCAAAATGGGTAGAAGCCACCAAGGATATATATATTATGTATATATAAGCGCATATGTAGCGTCTGTGTGAGTTTAAAAATTGTGGCCAGGGATATATGCATGGGTCTATTCTATTACCCACAGAGCTGGAGTTTGGGAAAGGGGGTCACGGAAAGGCCACGACCCCTCCCAATATATATATATATATATATATATATAATCGAGCAGATAATCATAGATTTAAATCTTATTAAAACAAGTTATCTCAATACCCTCATGAGAAATTTGATCAAAATGAAGCTTATATAAATTTTAGATTCACACATAATCTGATTGGAATACTTAGAAGGAAGCAGGAACTTTTCTTTTTATCTCTAATTCATTGAGATATATTTTAAAATATTGGTATTGTATTTGTAAGAGAAGATAAATAGGATTCAGAAGAAAATCACAAAGTAGTTGATCACAAAAGAAATCTCTAATACCACATAGATAGTAAAATTAAATATTTCTAAATAGATTCATTTTGATTAACCACGTCATACATAATTCTATGTATTCTAACATAATAAGTGACTATGTTGTTAGTTAAGTGACATTAGAGGAAAGGAAATATACATGAAGTAGCGCTGAGATAAATTTTACCCAACAATGAACAAGCAAACAATGAGATACATTAACTTGATGATGGGTTTCCTTATTTTTGTCATTGATTTAATCATGTTAGAAGTAAAACTTACAACTTACATATATTTAAGAGGGACTTTGTTTTTTCAATTTCCACATTAACATTAACTCCTAGTCTTGAGAGTGTTATAACCATAAATACAAGTAGATTGTTTTGAGATTTCATCCTCATTTGAAAACAACATTCCTATTTACCACACACACTCTTCAAGGTGATAATTAACATGAATATATGTTAAGAAATTATTATTGCTCCATGGTAATTGGTAGTTATCATATAGTAAAAGTGCACTTACGATTATATTGTTATTTGGATTGTTAGTAAAATTTTGTAGAGTGTATAATTAGACCTACCTCCTAATTTATAGGAGCATCATATGTTGTATGTATGCAGTCCTAGATAAATAATTGAGAAGAAAAAATCAATTTTTATTGTGTCAATATGTTGTTGCTTTATCATCTGGTATCAGAGCTCCTTTGATCTCATGCTTGTGATGAAGCAAAATAATTTTTTACATCCATGTGTCTTCTTCAAGCTGGTCACGAGTTCAAACTCGATGGAAGAATTTGATTTATGTTGAGTAGTTATTTCCGGATGTCGTGCGTCTGATCTAGATATTCATTTTAAGTCATCTACTGCCTAAGAATTTACGTCTAAGTATTTATTCTGATATCGTTGTGTTCAATGTGGTAACTGTGCATATATGTGTAAAGTGGGTTATGCCCATTACTAGATCCACGTGGCTCTTCATCTAACTCGCCTGCACTTCGGATAGAAAGGACGAGCATCGTAAAGGTTTCATTGGGTACTGTAAATACTAGAAAATTTCTTTGCTGACATCTTATTATTTGTGCCTCATTACCATTTCCAAGAAATATAGATTTGATTAGATACATGTTTTAAATAATCTTACATAGATGGTGGTTCAACATGGATTCTACACACCATCCATAGTCATTCGACAATCATAAGAAATAAGGAATTTTCCATTTAAAATCAGCTAGATATGTGGAGTCCAGTAAATGGATGAAGTGTCATCTTAAAGTATGTATAGTTTCCCTCTTTGCATTGGGATTGCTAAGATTTACTTCACATCTCTTCGCAGTTTTTTACATTTGTTTCCAGCCACCACAATGGATGATTGCCTGAATAGACATGGTATAGTGATACCTCGTCAATGCATATAGTTTATATTCATGTTTAGATAGCCCGTGTTATTATCAAGTATTCATTTAATTGTAAAATTGTCAAGTTAATTACAAGTTGTCAATAGTCCAATTAAATGTCTATTTTTTTATAAATCTTTGTGATTTCGCAAATATTAAGTGGTTCAATTCTTTATCAAATGATATTTAATATGTAATTTGTTGGGTCTTTTTTCATAAGTCATTGGTAGACTTGGTTCTTGCATCAACAGTTAAAATTGTTATTGGTATATAAGAAAATATTGTAGTATCTCGTTGTATCATTATAAAAGTGTCAATCCTGATAGTTGTAAAAAAATATGTTTTTTTCATCTCGATTGTAATTTATTGTGACATTAATTGCCATCATGAGTCAATGTAAAAATTTGTTTAAGTAAAAAAATTTTTTTCTCACAAATGTATTTTTGGTGTAACCCGATGTCCTAAAAATAAGTGTTTTCACATTCCAGGGGGAGAAAAATTAATGTGCAATGTGTAATTCATTGGCCACCATTTCTTCATCAGTTGATTAAGCATCTCATGAATGCACTGGAGGTTGGAGGCAACGAAGGATGGAGGGCGATCAACACCTATTCTCAGTCACCAATAATATCATCACATACAACATTGGTGGCACGTTTTTTATACTATTTTAGTTGCTTTATTTGAGTGATGTGTGCAGAAATAAAACAAGGTATTCATTCCTCGTTATAGTTTGAAATGAGGATAATGTCCATATTGGATGTTGAGAACAGTTATATAGAAGGGCAGCTGACTACGATTATCCTCTGAATGTCAAACTTCTTCATCAATTATTTGGTGTAAGTGTGATCATCCAATGATGGATTTACTGTTGTGAAGCGGGTGGTCATGTGTAACAAGATCCACATAGCAAGATTTATATAGCATTATACAGACCTAAAATAATGTCGAGGTATACGATCATGTTTTGAGTTCTTGAGATGTTTTTTCTTCCTATGTTTACACTAGGGGAGGAATGTTAGTAAATTATTATTGTTCCATGGTAATTGGTGTGTTAACGTATAATAAACGTGTACTTATAGTTATATTGTTGTTTGGGTTGTTTGTAATATTGTTACTAATATTGTTTTGGTTATAACAATATTGCGTACATAGGTTACGAGAGTATTTTGTAGAGTGTATACTTAAACATACATCCTATTTAATAGGATCTTCATATGTTATACATATGGAAGTTGTCTTGGATGAATAATTGAGAAGAATGAATCATTTTTTCATGTGTCAATATGTTGTTTCTTTGTAAATGATTCATGCAATCTCAAAAGATTAAATTTCCCCCCAATTCCATTATATTTTCAAAGAAGGATGATTATCCTGCCCTATTACAAAACTAACCATTTTCTTTCGTTTATTAACATGAGTGAAACCATAAAGGTTAAATACATTTATTGAGATACCAACTCAGGAAAACCTATATATAACAATGAGGCTTGGAATGAATTAGCTCAAGTAAGTTTATTTATATAACCAAGGAATGCAAGATTACAAGACATTAATATGCAAGATCTTTTCAACCCATTATATTAAAGCATTCCAACCATATTTTCTGAACCCTACTAACAATCAATAATCTCCTTCTCAAGAGAAAGTAAGTTTACAATCTACTACAAGTCCCATAAGCCAAATTATCCCTATGATTTTACAACAAGATTTACAAATGTGAATGCAATCTTTACCACCAAGCTTGAAAACTAACTGAATTCTTCCCTATATTGAAAACACAAGAATGAAGAATACTCATAAATTAAAAGTGGAAAATCCTGCCACTAAGAGGGAAAAAAATTCCCATTTTTTTTGAAATGCTCCAAATTTCAAGTGAGACTAACTTCAAACAAGATCTAAGGAAGTCATGCTCTATTGTCAAGAAATAAGAACTCCAAAATGTAAGAGAAGTGGCTTGGTTGTCCACCCAACCAATTGGCTTCATTATATGCCATCTGAAAATGTGGAGTACATATTATCATCTCTCCAATACTATAGGAGAGAGAGGATGCATGCCTCCAATATGCCCAAGGAGGTAAGGAAGGAAGACTCCCAAAACAATCACTCAAGCAAACAATTTTGTGTTGGGGGTTGATAATGTCAAGTGGGATATCATTTGATAGACCACTACATATGACCCATTATTAAAAGCTTATTTATAAACTTAAGTCGGTCTTCACAGCTTTGAAAAGAGTGAAATTGTATTACCGTTCAACCATCCTATATATAGGATGATCCCTCATGGGATTGGTAACTAATTGATCATATATACTCAAGTTATTTTTATATATGCGATCTATTATAATCCAAAACATTGGTATGCTATTGTTATCTGTGAAACTGAGGAGCAAAGTACAAGTGTTGGGTTAAATACTTGATAAATTATTAATACAGACAATGCTTTATCAGTGGGGTTTTTACCTTCGGGTTTCCCACTTAAATCTGATGTTATATGTGTCCTTACTTTCTTGTTAATTGCTTTCAGCTCTTTCTCATTAAGCTTTGTGATTCACTGTCTATTTTAAGATAATTTTGTGTTTTATTTAACTAAAAATTATAATCTATAATATTTGGCATTTTTAACTGTGAATTTATAATTGTTTAATTATACATTCCATCTAAATTCTAACATGGTATCCGAGTTGGTATTATGTGTGTGCAAGATCGATCTAGAAGATTTTAATTAGCTAAAGCGAAGAAGCTTGAAGTTATTTTATGGATCTGCAAAGCCCCTTGTTGCTTATAGTCATCTTCAAGCTAACTTGGTTTTAAATTTCTAATTCCCGTCTAAATATTGTTTGCAATATTGGTGAAATATTGGCTAAATTACTATTTAGATTATTTTTGAGCTATTGTGTGCTTAGATATGTGTTTCCATAACTTGTTCTTTGTCTTTGTGGTTTAAATCCTTTGTCTGCGAGTTTATTTTAAGTTTTTCGTGTTGTTTATGGCCATTATAGTTGTTTTTTTATTGTGGATCCGAAAGTCCTCTTTATATCCAATTAGTTTAGAGCTTCTAAGTTTGTTACCGACAGTAAATAGCTTTATTTTTTGCTAGATCATTTTGGTGAAGCTCGAGCCTATCATTAAGTGTCAAGTACCTTCGTTATGTCATTTTTTATATCTTTTCATTTTTGTGAAGCTTGTGTCAATCATAGAGTGCGAAGTAGCTTCACTATATTTTTTTCCACATTTTTACAAAGCTCGAGCCAATCAGAAAGCTCCATATTGCTTCACATTGTCATTCTTTTTTTATTTGTTTGCCAATTGCGATACACAAGCCAATAAGGGCATTACACGGTTTTTCATGTAGTCAAACTTGTGTTATATTTCCTCTGTCACTTGCGAAATCAGATCCAATAGGAAAGCTCCATGTCACTTCTTTTTTCACATTTCTAGTATTGTGTGAGCTTTCCTCTAACATGTGCGAAGTTTGAGCCAATAAAATTGCTCCAAGTATCTTTACTTTTCACATTTTTCAATCATTTTCAATCTTGTGAAGAGAAACCTATTTAAAAGGCTCCACATGTTTTCTTTTGGCTTCAAGCCTCGACGGTTGCACTGTGAAGTGCGAACCAATTATATTTTGACACATATATTAATTTTATGTTGTCTCATTGTTCGATTTTTTCTTTCACGATGTCATTCTTTGCTTTGTCTTAGCTAGTAAAAATTTGACACGTGTTCTTTTGATTTTGAACGTGAAAATTATTTTAAAATTTGGCTTATTCCAGGGACTTTAAGTTCTCCTAAAGAAATCTATATAAATTTTGGTGGAAATCTGCCAAGTGACATGTCTTATTCGTTGGATTTTAAACAAGTGGCATTATTTTACTAAGACCTTGTCAGTCTCTGTCAGTTGTGAACTAATAAAATGTGTCCATCCTAGTCATGGTGACAAATAAGAATTATTTTCATGTTTTATATGACTGAAATTGCATGATATATTGGTCTTTTCTGACATAGAGTAGTTTTTTGCATGCTTCATGTATAAAGGTAAAGTGTATTTTCTCATTTCAGCTAGAGGAGAGGATGGAGTTATGAGTAAGAAAGAGGAGAGTGTGAGAGTGGTGTAATGGATATAGAGTATAGAAGAGAAGATAAATTTATAAGAAGATAAGAAGGGAAAAGGAGATGAAGCTACAAGGTCACTTGACCTAATTAGCACTATATGGTGCATGCATGAACGAAGAAGGAGATAAAGTTGTTTAAGAGGGTTTTAACTAAAGAGGGTTGAAAGAGTGATCACAATTAGTTGGTTAAACAACAATTACATTAGGAGATCTTCGTATTCATGTGGCTAGGTGGGTGCTTCATAATCTTAGGGGGTTGTATCCTCCTTATAGAGTAGGTTCTCTACTAAATAGGGTTTGGTGCTCCTTGTGGGGTTGGTGCTCCTTAGGAATTAGGTGCTTCAATAATAAAACTACTTCTTGTTGAGTAATATATGCAAAGGTTCAGTGGGAATTCTTCCCCTTAAGGGTTTTCCACTTTATATTTTGTGTTCACGTGTTCTCTCTTTCTTCAAGTTTTTGTGGATGGTTGTTTCATGATTAATAAGATCACATTAGATGATGAATTTGGAATGGATGATTTGAATGATGTACGCAAGTTAAAATAACATAAGTAAAGTTTTTGAAAGACTTATTTACCACCCCCCCATCTCAATCATTATGATTCCAACATGATTCTTATTTGATCTCGAGTGGATCCAATAGGTGTAGAAATTAACCTACCTTATACATCGAGATAAATGAGAAAGAAAATATTTTATTGTTTTTTATATGTAGATGATTTAATCATTACCAAATACCTATCTATATATTCATTCAAATCAACCATGAAGAAATAATTTGAGATGACAGATCTAGGTCTCATGCACTATTATTTTGGCATTGAAGTTAAAAAATCAACTTAAATTTGTATTTCATAAGAAAATTATGGTAATGACATCTTCAAAAGATTTATCATGTTGAATTACTAGCCAACACCTACACCAGTTATAGTATGAGTGAAATTAAGAGAAGAAGCCAATGGATCATTAGTGAATCCAATATTTTTTAAAAGATTAGTTGCGAGTCTCATCTATTTGATAGCCACAAGGTGTGATATTATGTACATGTGAGCCTCATCTCAAGGTTCATGAAATACCTGAAATATTCTCATTAGCATGCTAGAAAAATAAGTTTGAGGTATATATGTGGAACTAAAAATCATGGAATCTTGCATTCTACATCTAATGAGTTCAAACTCATAGGCTATACTGATAGTGACATTGCCAACAATATATGATAGGAAAAAAATATCTTGTTTTATTTTTCACTCTAGAACAGAGGTAGTTTCATGGGCTTCAAAGATACAACCCATAGTCAATCTTTCCTCAACATAAGTAGAGTATGTAGCAGCCACAAGAGCAACATGCAAAGTTTTTTGGATGATGATAATATTGAAATATTTGAGGAAAAATCAATAAGCTACATATATTTTTTGTGACGACAACTCAATAACAACATTTTCTAAAAACCATGTAAATTTCACAAGATAAGTAAGCATATAAACATGAGGTATCATTTCATTCGGGATTTGGCTAAGAACAAAGAGATATGTCTAGAATTTTATAGATCTAAAGATCAGTTTGCTGATATCATTACAAAATTGTTAGGAAAATAGGTGTTTAAGTATTTGAGAAGTTGTTTGGGTGTCTATGACCAAGAAGAAATACAATATCAGACTCAACTCTAGAATGATAAAAGTTATAAGATCGAAATTAAGGGGGATTGTTAAAAATAGCTAATTTCTCCTCCATCATATTATTAGAAATAATAAAATAAATTATTTTCTTACATGTGTTTATTATTGGGAAACTATATTTTTTTTACATGATTTATTTGCTATTTGTTTTATAAATAAAACAGTCCATCTTTATTCTTATTTTTATGAAATAAAAATAAAAATAAAATCTCTTTTCTTTTTTTGTACGAAGCATTCCCTGTTTTAGCAAGTCTATGTTGAGGGATAATATTTTTTATGTTAAAAGACATCTAAATATTAGAGACACGTGCAATTTTTCTATACATGCAGTAGTAAGCAATATAAGAAAGATATATAGCTGAAGCTTTTGTAACAAATGACTAATAGAATCACAATAATATTGATTTATGAGTTTAATACATCTTTTTATTTACAATTTTAATTTTTTTTATGATATTTATTTTCTTTGTTCTATAAATACGAGATGTGCAGGGATAAAACCCTATTTCATTATTAGGAGGTAACCAAATCTAATGAAACATAGTGTATCGATTTACTGCTATTAAATTAGTGTTACTATATATATATATATATATCAACTTCGGGAAAAAACATGCTAAGATATTCAACAAACCTAGAAAAATCAAGATAATTTCCATTTGATATACAATGATGTTAATTTTCATATGATATCCGTAGATGTTTCAGATTCAAATAATTTTTCATCTACTAAAACATTTATGATAAAATATAGTTGACTTTCTACAACAACTACCCAATGCTATATAATTGGCTATGTCCAAATAAATTTATGGTACTGCAAAAATATTCAGAATAGAACTAGTAATTTATGAAGAGGAAACGGGTAGATATTATAGACAAGACAATCATGGTGAGGGTCGCAATAAGAGAAAAACTAGCAGATGCCTCAGCTTTCAAAAAAAATATGTTGATTCTCTTGACAGACTCGTTGTCATCATTGCTAAATAAAGCCTTGAAAATGTCATCAAAAGCTCATTTGGACTCGAATGTAACAACAAGTGCTATAGAAGCACTTGATGCCAACAAATATCCAACCTCCTGCAAATTGTACAGAAACATAAAGAATATATTGTAATGTTCAATTTTTGTGAAGATATATCACAATCTATGAATTTTGCCACATAACCTTGTGTGTATCTTTCTCTATATATGTATATGTGCACACACATGATAAACCAAGGGTGTGGTCAGGGTCGATACCTCTATAATCAGTTATGGAAGAGACATGTAAGTTGTCTAATAAATAATTGAATTCTTAAAACCATATCAAAGTATACAGATTATAATGATAAAATTAAAATATGTACACAATAACACCTCATAATTATTCTTCAATATTTTGGAGAAATTATATTTATTTACATAAAATTGTTTATTTAGATGTTATATCAATTTCTAAGAAGACTTCTTACACACTTTATCAGCTCAAAAATTATTTTTATATATTTTTATGAGCACACACAATTAACTCAATTATTTTTGACTCTATTGAAATCTAACTTGGATGTTCTTATTCTAACTATTCTACAACATATAAAACAAAATTTAACACTACTATTGTTGAGAGACATTAATTAGAATCTTTATCAATTCCATACCTCTTTCTTACTAGGAAACCATCACATAATCTTCCTTTGCATTATTTTATTTGTTATGGTTTGTTAGTATATAACCCTTTTAACAATTAACATTTTTTTTTATATTCTCTCCAAAAACAATTATAACATGAATTTTTTCAAATTGTCTTTTCAATAGTATTTTTCCTATTTTAGAAATAGGATGGTATTACTCTCCTCCAAAGTGAACTTCTCATTTACCACTGAAAATTATCTTCAATTTTGTTTTCCCTCATTGATCCTATTTACATGTACAACTATTGTTTCTTAAAAAAAATGAAACAATAATACTTACTTTCAAAAATTAAAGGAAGTCTACATCTTCCTCATAAAATTCCTTTGAGAATCTCAAGTCTAATCATTTTCATGGAGATAATATTAAAAAACACAACTCAAATTATTTCTATGGATATAGTATTCAACAACATAACTCTCCATCTTAAATAGTCAACTATCTTGTTGACTGACATGGTCTATGTTTTAGCATAAATGAATAATTTTGTTTGGTTAGATAAAAATTAGTCTATTTGTTATTGCATTTAAATTATTGATGGTGAGTAAATATAATGGATAATAGTTAAGTAGAAATAATTCTTTCACTTTCTAAACACATAGAACTCTTGATATCATACATTTGCTTGTAAATATGACAAAGGCTTATTTGTGACTACATTAATCGAAGAAAACATTTTTTCATTCACAATTCAATAATGACTTCAATATTCCACTCATCGGATTTATATATATTATGGAAATTGGCTCACCCAAATGGACTAATTGTAAAATCCTCCCATGATAATGATTATAATATTTCACTCATCACATACTCTAATCCTAATCTAACGGTAACAACTTTTTGAATCAATCTATGGAGAAGCATTAAGATCCACTTTACAATCCAACAAGTTAGCCATCTTATGAAACAATTAGTTGATTCCTCACGCAATTTTTATCGAATCGAGCTCTTGAATATGTACATATTATGAATTTCCCATTATTCTTAGGCATAATCACTATTAGTAATACACAAGGGCACATACTTTATCCTATTAATTACCATACCTTTTGTTAACTTTTTCAATTTTTACTTATAATTCAAGATCATTTTATATGGGACTTTGTTTGTTAAACTTATTCAATGCATCAAATCCATTTTATGATACGTATATCCAACCATTTTCCCAACGTTACAAATGTGGGGGGGCAGGTTATGAACCTTTCCCGCCCATAACCCTTCACTTATCCCCCCACCTCTCTCTCTCTCTCTCTCTCTCTCATCTCTCTCTCATCTCTCTCTCTCTCCCTTGAAGGGATTACTCAATTTCTATTTTATTTTTGGCTAAAACCAATATTATCAATTTAATATCTCTTTCTTCTATGTTCATAATCAAACAATTTAAACATCATAGTATATAATTGTCTTTCAACTTTTTTATTCTTTCTCCTATTATATCTAAAATTACAAATCTCTTTCACACTTTTGAAAGTGTCATATGTATTGTAAATCTTTGAATACCAAAGTGCTTTAATCTGTTATACAAATTCAAAATAAATTGCAAAGCCCATAATTATTTTGTAAAACTCAAAGTATAAATCCTTACTGGTTAAAATCTTTCCCCAAAGATGCTTCACTGGATACAAAAGACATTAAATTAATTTGACATGCAAAACAACTTGGAAATCTAAAAATGCTCGTACATCATTAAGTGAGTTTCAAACATAAATGAGTGAATGTGCTAATGCCCTATTTTAACTTGTTCACTTTTTACTTATAATTCAAGACATTTTTTCATTCACAATTCAATAATGACTTCAATATTCCACTCATCGGATTTATATATATTAGGGGAATTGGCTCACCCAAATGGACTAATTGTAAAATCCTCCCATGATAGTGAATATAATATTTCACTCATCTCATACTCTAATCCTAATCTAATGGTAACCACTTTTCGAATCAATCTTGGAGAAGCATTAAGATCCACTTTACAATGCAACAAGATTAGCCATCTTAAGAAACAATAGTTGATTCCTAACACAATTTCTATCGATCTAGCTCTTGAATATGTACATATTATGAATTTCCCATTCTTCTTAGGCATAAGCACTATTAGGAATACACAAAGGCACATAATTTATCCTATTAATTCCCATACCTTTTTTTTAACTTGTGCACTTTTTACTTATAATTCAAGACATTTTATATGGGACTTTGTTTGTTAAACTTGTTCAATGCATCAAATCCATTTGATGATACGCATATCCAACCATTTCCCCAACGTTACAAATATTAAATGGGGGGAACGCTCCAAATTACCTATAACTAGAAAATGGGGATTTACCCTTTTTTTTTAAACATACATAAAAATAGATTATGCAGGTGCATTCATACAAATTTATTTAATCAAATTCTTTAAATAAAATTTGTTCTTTTGATCTATCTTGGAAAACACTTTTGCACCCCCCATTTGATCAAATAGATCATCAATGAATGCAGTTGCGTAATCTATTTTTATGTATGTTTTAAAAATAAAATCCCCATTTTCCAGTTCTAATAATTTTATTATTTTCTTGGCTAAAACCAATATTATCAATTTAATATCTCTTTCTTCTACGTTCATAAGAAACAATTTTAACATCATAGTATATAATTGTCTCTCACTTTTTTATTCTTTCTCCTCTTATATCTAAAATTACAAATCTCTTTCACACTTGTGATACTAGTGTCATATAATTGTAAATCTTTGAATACCAAAGTGCTTTAATCTTTTACACAACTTCAAAATAAATTGCAAAGCCCATAATTATTTTGTAAAACTTGAAGTATAAATCCTTACTATTAAAATCTTTCCCCAATCATGCTTCACTGGATACAAAAGACATTAAATTAATTTGCCATGCAAAACAACTTGGAAATCTAAAAATGCTCGTACATCATTAAGTGAATTTCAAACGTACATGAGTGAATGTGGTAATGCCCTATTTTAAGTTCCCTTTAAAAATTTGTGCCCTTATGTAACTCATTACATCTTCTCTCACCCCAGCATAACATTAGATTTACTTTAGAATTATTTGGATTGTTTGAAATTTTGAAAAGATTGACAATATTAACCAATATATCTCTCCTTTAAGAGTTTGTTACCCTAGCAACATATTAGCTACTAAATTTTGGAAAAAAAATAAATCTAAATTAAAACACGATCTTTTAAAAACTTCTTATAGTGTTACTGATATACCTCAAATATAATTACATGTAATGAAAATGGCCACTAAACTGTTTTCATCAATCATCGAAAATAAAAAAACAAAAGGTCTACCTGATCTCCAATGAAGTCAAAATATAATGAGAAACTGGAACACTAATCTTATTATAGACAGGAGGTAAATTGCAAGGACAATTTGTATAACATTGTACACGAACACTATCAGGCTCACTGCCACTAAATATCTACACTCCACCATACACAAATCAGAAATTATATGTCCATTAAATTGGAAAAGAAAGGTATCCAAAACCTAAGGTTTCCAAAACATTATATGTTATGTATGGTTAATAGAAATACACCTTTCAATTAAAAGTAAGAGCAAATGAAAATCCCTGACCTGAATGCATAGACATCTTTGAAGCTGGCCTTGTCTTCTTCACCATCCATGACAACCTTAATCTTATTTGTCACCATGACTAGGATGGACAGAGCAAGTTTTGTAGTCAGTTATTTTAGGATAGTGCGAAAAGAGAATGAATAAATTAATGGCACGTGTGTACAATTTTGTAGTCAATTATTCTATTAATTATATTTCAACGTATGAGCTACATTATGAAGTGCAAGCTAATAAAAAAGTGACACATTTATTTTATTTTGTCGTTTACCGCATATTTCGGTTGACTTGTCAACCCTATTGCATATCCGATATTCTATTTTTTTAAATTAATTCCATGGACTTCATGTCCGCCAGGGGGATCTGTTTTGGAATCTTTTGAAAAGACAACACATGCCCCTCTTGATATTGTTGATCTGTGCCACATGTTGTCTCTAGTTTCGACTATCCTTTAATTTGTTTTTAATTGTCTAGTGACTTGGTTCGAGATCGATTAGCTTGCTTATGAGCTCTCCCACGCTGAGTTGCAAAATATCTCACCTAGCTAATCTTTTTCCTGACCCCCGTTCTGGATCCATAAGTTTATTAATTTTAGTTTATTCTGGGTGTTTTAAGTCCATCAAGGAAATCTAGTTGGGAGACTGTCGGAATTGTGATGCGTTTCTTTCTTAACCGTTAGATCTGTGCGTAGTGGTTATTTTCAACTCCTTTGTCTCATTTTCATTTTATTGATTTGTTTTCTAAGTTTTTTTATTAATTTTCTTTTAAAAAGGTTATAGCTCGGTCTAAGCTCATTTGGCTTGTTATGCACTCGACCAATGCTAGTTATTTTTATTACTACCGAGTTGTGTATCTTGTGTGATGAGTTAGTTCTGTAAATTGTATTACGAGAGCTCAATCGTGACTCAGAGTTGCTCTCTCATAAGGAATTTGTTCATTTTAAGTAAAATCTATATTTCATATTTGTTTGGTGTGTTTTTATTATTAAAATATAAAAATGGTTAGTAATGCTAGTTTCTCAATGGATAAATATCTTTTATTAAATGGTACAAATTATAGTAGTTGGGGAATTTTTTTTAAATCTTGTCTTATGGCTAGGAAGCAGGGAAAAATTTAGTGGTGAATATTCGTTAATTCATGAATATTCTGGTTTTTGAATTTTCAAATTGGTGAATTTTTCGGGTAGGAATTAGGACCAGCTCGCCAAAAAGTTTTGGGTACAAGTTAATATCAGGGGTCAATTCGCCATTCCCGCGAAATATAAATTCTCAAAAATCACCTAAATATAGTCAGTCGGTAGCATGTTGTTAAGCTAGAGGCCGATGACATATAGTATGTTGTCGGTCAGTAGCATAAAAAATGCTACCGGTCGGTAGAATATTTTTATGCTTCTGGCCAACAACATAAATATATGTTTTCAGTCAATAACATAAAAATATGCTACTAACCAGTATCATTTTTTATGCTATTGGATAACTGATAGCTTTCTCCTCCTTACACTGCAAGCGTTGATATGTGATTTTTCCTAAGAAGGTGTATTATTTTGACTGTTGGGAATCATGCTTACAAAGGGATAAATTATTGTCATTCATGGATTCATTTTGCTATGTTGTTGTTGCTTGGAAGTAAAATTATCCTTCCTTAGGCTCTGTAAAAGTTGTGAACTAGGAATTTCTGTTTGCATACTTATTTTTAATAACAGAAAAACCTTGGATCAATTCCATTGATCCAAGGTATGCTTCAATTTCTTACCTGTTCAATTTTGTTAAGTCGACATTCTGGAAATGGAAGGTATTAAGAGAAATGAGTCTTTGTATGTTTACAATTTTTCGGACCCTTCTTTTGAGGTCCTTTTTTACATTTTTGTGAAATACAAAATTGGATCCTCTAGTTAATTTCTTATGACACTGGTTGGTGTAAGAAGGAAAAGGACTTACTTCAGGACTATTAAGGTAAAGCCTTAATCCTAGATCTTTAAGATCTATCCTAACTGGATTCTAACCTAAGGTAAACTAGACCTACCTTAGATCTATGTCTACACTAATCCTGTTGCATCCTAATCTAAGTTGTATGTTTTACAAGTGTGGGATTTGGAAATAACCTAAGGTAATGAGAGGTCTATCTCTAACCTATTACCTAATACTAAACTACTATGGGGTATGGCTTATCCTATGATGGAAAACTTACCTAAGGCAATGTTTAATGACCTAAGGTAAATAACTTTTAACTAGCCTAAGGTCAAATCCTAAACTAATGTTTATCTAACCTAAACTAATGTAAGGTGAAAGGGGACCTAAGGGGTCACATGGAAAATGGGAGGTGGTGGCGATGGTTTCAATGGCATTAAAGAGATTTGATTTTTGAATTTATGGGACATGGTACTGCCAGTTATGGCAGAGGCATGAAGTTAGATGGAATGTCCAGTTGGCATCATCACTAAAGTTAGAGATGCATGCTTTAGTTAAGTTTGAGTTTGCCAATTTTAGATGGCAGTGGCGTGGAGATATAGGCAGGAGAATTGAATGCAAGTGCATTGATGAGCATAGGTTTTGGTGAGAAAACCACCTTGGAAACCATGCAAGGAATTCTTGGAGGTTGTTTGGTCTTTCATTCATTTCAATTTTTTCTCTGCATGGGGATATTTGGTTCTTCGAACCAGCAGTTCAGTTTGCAATCTATTTCTATTTTTGGCTCCTTTGGACTATTTTCGATCCAATGGAGGTATAAGAGGCATATGAGAAAGAAGTTTTGGGTTGTTGACTTCATTTGGAGAAGAAGGAATTGTGGAGGCTCGGCTGGAAATCTTCTTCAAATCAACAGAAGCACTATCAGGCATGATAGGCTCTACCCATTAAGTTGTTTTGCTTTTCTCTAAACATCTTCATTAAAACAACTTTGCTCTTGTGAAACAAATGGGTTTTTATTTTGATGGTTACCTTGCATTCTTTCTTGAAATTCTCTGTATTTTTTTGATGAGGAATCTCTGTTAGATAATATAGTAATGTGGGTCATTTCCTGTTAAGTTAATGGTGAATCATACCTTAAATTTGGTTGACTTGAGTAATGTTGAATATGTGTGAATCCTTCTTGTCTGCTAAAAAGGGGTTATGGAAATATAATGTTGCTTTAAGTTTTGAACTGGGTTTGTCTATTATGGTTGATAGAAGGTAAGAAAAGTATCCTTCTCTATCACATCTTTGATTGGTTGAAGTATTGTTACTTCTGTTGGAACTGTATATATGGATGCTTGGGTTCAATGTTGTGTGAACTAGAACTCGTATGGGAAATAGTAATGAATGAGTGACTTCTTCTTGAACTTTACTGTATAAACTTTCATTTTTTCGAACCTGGTATTTCGATGGAAGCTGGATTGATAATGGGTGTTTGGATTTTTTGTATTTGTGGATTCAAACTCGTGTGGAAACAAGAATGAATGATTTATTTATCCTCTTACCCCTTTCAGTTAAAACTTAGTTGTTTGAATCTTGTTCCTTTATGGAAACTATGTGGTAATGGTTTCTTGGATACTTAGATTTTGGAATTATCTTGTTGAATATAACAGTGTGTGAAGTTCCTCTTTTCTGAACTTTAAATGTTGTTGGGTTTTTCCTTAAATCTTTGGAAGACTGAACTAAAAGTTGGATAAATGAAGTTCTGTTATATTTAAGGAATTTTGAGGAAGTTGGTTTGGTCTGAGTTGATATTTGGATTTATTTACGTAGCTCTGTTGAGCTTGCTAGACGTCGATCTTGATGTCCTTCTTCACTCTAAAGTAGATAATGATCACTTAGACTTACTCGTATTGATCTGGGTAAACATCATAAGCTAACTTGCTCGTATGAGTTGTTGAAACCTTACTGTTGTGGTTTCGTGAAGATTTATTGAATGTATATTCAAATTTTTGGTTGACATACATGACCTAGAACTAACCACTCAGTTCAGTATGAAGGGTTTTCTAGATTCGTCAGTTTCTAGGATCTCTGAGTATGTTGAAGGAATAAATGTCTTGTCGACATAGTATATTTGTGTAGTTGAGTCTATCCATAGGGATGGGGTGAATGGATTTTGGTTTATCTATCATCTCTTAAGCTGACTTGTGCACCTGTAGCTAAGTCATGTCATTCTTTGTGTTGCATCTTCTTTGAAATCAAATTCGGATGGATCTTTCTCTATCCATTCAAAATATGTTTTCTCTCACCTCTGTGAGGATGTGAATGTGAGTCTTTCTTACCAATTTTTGCACTATCGTCCTGAAGGAATGAATAGACTATGGTTCCTTGACTGAAACTTTAATGATTTGGAATGACTGTTGAAGGCTTGTTATTTTCCTATAAGATGTTTAGCAATTCTTGTTATTTCATCTCCTTCTTGATAAGGATAATGTACTACTGATACTGTAATTGTGTCATGATGGGGAGCCTTATTTTGAGAACTGATTTGTATACTACAATGTATATTCGGTTTAGTATCTTCTAGTGCATGATTTCTATTTTTAAAAGAGTTAAAGGATGTTGTGATTGGGTCTGTACCAGTCCTTTTATGACCTTCTTTACTTGGGATAGAATGTTGGAATCCTCATCTAAACATGATTGATTGACTCCTTGCTCTTCTATTCTCTGAGGTAAATTTTTCATCATTGTCTCCTTTGGAAACTGTAAGAGATTATGTGTTGCATTCTCTTTTCTGAGTTGTGAATTGATATTCGGTTTAACCAAATTGGAAGGGAAGTTCTAATTTGTTTTATCCCAGTTCATCCTTCCCTCTTCTGTGTAAATCTTGTTTATAGATTTAATAGGTTCAGTTGCATTACTTTCATGAATGCATTTGAGTAGTCGTTGATACTTCTTACTTATTCACTTGACTTATATTAAAGGAATCAATATTTGTAATAGTTGATTAATGTGAAATGCTATTTATTGAGTGAATACTTTCCTAATTCTAATGTGTGGCCTAACTTGAGAACTTAGGCTATATCTTGGACTTTAAATTAGGATGTAGCATCTGAAATAGGAATTTCTTATTTTATGTTGTAGATGATTCATCCTAAAGCCTTTCATGAAGTTGGAATTAGCTTGGCTGTAGATGCCTTTTTATGAAATTTTGTAATATTGAGTTTGATAGTACTTGTTTCTTAAGTAACTCTATTTTTGAAAAATAATGGAGTTAGTTTCTGTATTTCTAATTCAGATTGAATTATGTAAGAAATAATTAGTACGTGCCTTTATTGGAAGGAGATAAGTAATTTGGGTGAAACATTACTTATCTGATATAATGTTGTAGAGTGTTAATTATATCATGATCTTTTCTTAATGATTATTTCAGGTTGATCAATTGTTCTTCTTTTATGGTTGTTATTACTTATGATTTATTTATTTGCTTGGCCTTACTATTTCATAAAAGCAGAGTTGGTTTTATGAAACAGTTAGTTGAAGGCACATCATTTTAATGCTTAGTGCTTATCATGCTCAGTTCAATGAACTGACCCATGCTAGCAATTTTTGTAGATGGACTTCGTAAGTGATAAAGGAAGGAAATAACTTATATGATGTATTGGTTGCTTAAAGTTTGGATCTTTTATAGAGAAATTTGATTCATTATTGAAATGTATTGAAAGAAGAAAAGTTGTATTCTTTAATGATCTTGATGTTGTTTGACATGAAATATGTCTGAAATGCATGGTCCTATAAAATATGTATTTTACCATGATGAATTGAAAAATATTGAGAGTTACTTATACTTGTTATGTCATTTTCCTTGTGTATTATATGAAGGAAATTTGTAATCTTATTTGCATTGTTTTCATTCTTATCTGAATGGATCCTTATTTCTATTATAACTAAATGGGTTGGATGGATGGGAATTAGTTACAATATCCCTTATTTGAATGCAACTTATTAAGTTGGCATGCATCGATGTTCTTTTATCTAATCATGCATGGTTTATTGAAAAGATGATAATATAAGTATAACTTAACTACCATGACTCATGTAATGGAAAAGGGTATAACAAACCCTATCACTTAACTAGAAAAAGGAAGGTTCACTCCCTCTGGAGCAATACCTTGATAGGTTTCAAAAAAAATGTTTGGTATATGAGATCGTTAATCAATTAGACTTCATCTCTATGAAGTCTACTATAATGGAACCTATTTTGGATCTTAAACAGGCTATGAATGGTTGAGTTATATTAAGTAAATCTTATGATGGATGTTGTTTCTGTTTTTGATTAACTGCACGTTAAGAAAAAAGTTAAATGAACATAAAAGTAATCATAAGTTTATGAAGTTTTGTATTACATTAACAACTCAAATAAGGATGAAAAACTTAAGGGTTGTTGGAAGTAGGGTTCAGCAGGGTTGTTGTAATTTGAATCTTAATTAAGAAATAAATGAGTGTAAATGACCTCTTCTTGAGGTGTGTACATCAAGATGGTAGTTCTGTCAGATGTTGGCACACGCCAACTGCAGGACTGTACCTTCATGAAGACTAGGGTCTTCACGAGGATACAGTGTTGCAGTTGACATGTTGCAACACCCCTCAACATTGGTTCATCTAGACCTACTCAAACCTGGACTTGATCTTAGTTTCTCTCTAGGTCAGATTAGGGATATGATTTAGCATAGGAAGTGACTCACAATGACTTAGGGTAACTAGGCACATTCAATCGACTTAGGTCAATTGAGTATGTCTATATACCCTAGGTCATCGCGAGTGGTTCCCTATACCAAATTATGTCACTAACCTGGGTTAGGGTCAAACCTTGAACAAGTGAACTGACAGAAGTCAGTGAAGACCATTCTAGATAATAGAGGAGTGGGGTGAAGGACGTATTCCATTAGACGAGTATGTCATCTAGGAATAGTAACATGAACAGTATGTTGGAAATCTTTGGCCAAAGTATCACAAGTTGTTGGTTGCGTTGTCCTATGTCACCTAGTTTAAGAAATGGGATTTCAGATGAATATTGGTAACAAATATTCAGATAGGTTTCTTATACAGAACACTCAAATACCCAGAACAGGGTAAGAGAACCAAGTATACTTAGTATACACTTAGTATTCAATACTTTAAGTTAACATGAGAGATCAGTTAGAAACCGAGTCATGAAATGAGAGATCGGTAGTTCACCGAGTCATTTACAGTTGCATATGGTTATCTGTTATGAGATTGATTGGCATGGAATGTGTGTTCTAAATTATGATTATTTAGAACAGAGAACATTATGTATAAAAAAAATTCCCTTGTTTCTAAAGTCTTAAAATGGGAATGTTACATCTTGGTATCAGAGCTGAAGGTTGCAGCTCTTGGACCTATTGTGTCCATAATCTGATAAAACTTAAATTTTCTTGTTAACAGAAAATGGTTAGAACAAGAGGAAATGCTGCAAACAACCCACCACCAGGTGGAGAAGCAACAACTACCCAAAAACTCAATGAGATCCTTGCTGCCCTATTGGACACAAGAGATCGTTTGGCTGTACTTGAACAACAAGTAATGGGAAATGAGGAGGAAGAAGATGCTGGTAATAACAATCAGCCACCTCCTGTGGACAATGCCAATTTGGGAAATTTAGGTGTTGATAACAATAATTTAAACCTACCTGATCAACCAGAAAATAAAAAGGCAAGGCTGGCAGCTGAACTCACTAATGATATAAAAAGGATAAGTCCACCTAAGTTTGATGGCACCACATTAGGAGATGGAGCTGAGAATTGGCTCAGTGAAATGGAGAAGTACTTTGCAATAAGGAACTTCTCAGAGGAAACAAAGGCAATATGGGGAGCATATCAGCTTTCCCATGAAGCATCTTCATGGTGGGACAGCCGTAAGGCTGAGTTAAACATTGATGAAATGAATATTACTTGGGATCAATTTAAAAGTTATTTTAGGCAACGATGGCTGCCACAACTTTATTATGATCAGAAAATGACTAAATTTCAGAACTTATCCCAAGGAAAATTAACTGTAACAGAGTACTGGGAGTGGTTTACTAAACTCCTTAAGTATGTACCTCAGTATCAAACTGACGAGAAGTTCAGGATACAAAAATTTATCATGGGACTGAATCCCATTATAGGAGGAGAGGTGGATGTTCACAGCCCAACCACTATGGAAGGGGTTGTTGAAAAATCCATACGACAGGAACAAAAATTGAAGGCAATTTCTGCTCATAAGGAAGAATTCAGAAAGAAAGTTCCAAACTCCTCTTCATCATCTCTTGCACCTAAGAAAGGACCATGGAAGAAGTTTGGTATGAAAAATAAGTTTTCAACAGATAATAATAAGAAAACAACAACAAATAAGCCTATGTTGCTAATGTACGAAATAACTTTGTCAAGAACAATAATAACGGACATAAGTCCTATGGAGGTCAGAATGATAACTTTAAGGCTGGAAATAAATTTGAGCCTAAAAAGGGACCTGTAGGAGGCTGTTACAATTGTGGCAAGGATCATTATGCAAATCAATGTCCTTTGAAAAAGGATGACCGTAATCAGCAACACAAGATACATGTTGCAGTAGCTGACAAACAGGCTGAAAAGCAAGTCACACCCATAGAGGTTCTGGGTAAGTTATTTGGCATACCTGTAACTATTCTTTTTGATACGGGAGCTACTGAATGTTTTATTTCTAGTAAATTAGCATCGAAATTAAAAAGAAAAGATAGAAAAATGGATAAATCATGGGTTGTACATTATGGGAATAATGTTGTTCATATAGTTAGTATGTGTCTTTTTGGGGCAGTCCTTGACTTACCTAGTTTTTCCACAGAATTTGATCTCTATGTTGCTCCTTTGGGGTCTTATGATGTAATCATAGGTGTTAATTGGCTAGCTGAGCATAAAGCAAAAGTTGACTGTTTTGAAAAACATATTAGTTGTTTAGATGACCTGCAGAAAAAAACAGACATTCAAGGTGTAAAATGTGAAATTTTTGTTAGGAAGTTGTCAGCTATGCAACTTAAAAAGGCCAAAAATAAGGGTTGTACCTTATATGTAGTAAAAATTTCAGAATCTACTGAAGAAAACAGTGATTTCTTGGAACGTTATCCGTTGTTACAAAACTTCAGTGATGTGTTTCTGGAAGAACTACCAGGTCTCCCACCCAAATGGGAATTTGACTTCACAATTGAAATCAAACCTGGAACCGAGCCTATTTCTAAGGCACCTTATAGGATGACTACTATTGAATTAGTAGAGCTTAAGGCACAGTTACAAGAACTTTTGTCAAAAGGTTTGATTAGACCGAGTGTCTCACCTTGGGGAGCACCGGTAATTTTTGTGAAAAAGAAAGATGGAACACTTAGATTATGTATCGATTATAGAATGTTGAACAAGGAAATGATTAAGAACAGATATCCACTTCCTAGAATTGATGATCTGTTTGATCAAATGCATGGTGCATCGGTATATTCTAAGATAGATCTTTGATCTGGATATCATCAGTTACGAATTAAGGATGAGGACATTCATAAAACAACTTTTAGAACAAGGTATGGACATTATGAATTCACAGTTTTACCATTTGGATTAACAAATGCACCTGTACAAATTTTATGAATTTAATGAATAATATTTTTCAAGAATACTTGGACAAATTTGTGCTTGTATTCTTGGACAATATTCTCATATACTCTAAAAGTATTGAAGAACATCATGAGCATTTGAAGATAGTTTTGGAAATCTTGAGGAAGAGATGATTATTTGGTAAGTTATCTAAATGTTCTTTCTATGACATGGAAGTGCACTATTTGGGTCATGTTATAAGCAAAGATGGAATAGTTGTAGATCCCTCTAAAATTGTAGCTATAACTGAGTGGCCTGCACCAAAGAATGTACATGAAGTTAGAAGCTTCATGGGTCTTGTTGGTTACTATAGGAAGTTTGTTAAAGATTTCTCCAAAGTTGTTGCACCAATAACTTCATTACAGAAAAAGGATAAGAAATTTGTGTGGAATGAGAAATGTGAATCTGCATTTAAAACTTTGAAGGATCAGTTAACTTCAACACCTATTTTGGTTGTACCTGACCCTTATGGAGACTTTACTATTGTAACGGATGCATCTAGGGAAGGTCTTGGAGGTATTCTGTTGCAAAAAGATCATGTCATAGCTTACGAAAGTAGAAAACTTAAGTTACATGAGCTGAATTATGCTCCACATGATCTAGAGCTTGCTGCCATTGTTCATGCACTTCAAGTTTGGAGACATTATCTGCTTGGTAAACCTTTTGAACTAAAAATTGATCATCTTGGGCTGAAGTATATTTTTACTCAGCCAAATCTGAATGCAAGACAACGAAGATGGTTAGAGTTTTTATCTCAATATGATTTTGACATAAGTTACATTAAAGGCAAGGAAAATAGGGTAGTTGATGCTCTAAGTCATAGGAAGCACATTTATGCTCTTATAACGTTAAGAACTCAGTTTAAGGATGAGGTAAAAAGTGTTATGGAATCTGATTCTTATTTTCAGCAAGTAAAAACAACACTTACTGAAGACCCAAATGATGTGAGATATAAGGGTTTTCACTTTGATAATGAAGGAATTTTACGGTTTGAAAACAGGGTATACATACCTTTGCTAAATGATTTAAGAAAGAAATTATTAGCTGAATTTCACAATTCACCTTTTTCTGGACACCCTGGTATTACAAAGATGCTTGCTGATATAAAACAACAATATTTCTAGAAAGGGATGAAAAAGGATGTGATTGAATTTGTGACACACTGTTTAGAATGTCAATGAGTTAAAGCTGAACATATGCACCCAGCTGGTTTATTGTATCCTCACAGCATACCATAGTACAAATGGCAAGTGATAAGCATGGATTTTGTACAAGGGTTGCCTATGTCAAGAAATAAACATGATGTTATTTTAGTTGTTGTTGATAAACTAACAAAGGTAGCACATTTTATTGTTGGTAATCTTAAGGATGATTCACCTATTTTAGCGAAAATATTCATACATGAGATTTTCAGATTACATGGAGTACCTGAATTAATCATATCTAATAGAGATCCAAGAATGACTTCAATATTTTGGCAAACACTTAATGCACACTCTAGGAACTAAGCTGAATTTCAGTTCTGCGTATCATCCAGAAATGGATGGACAGACTGAAAGAGTTAATCAAGTTTTAGAGGATATGCTACAAATGTATTGCATGGATCAGCAGTATAAATGGGAAGAGTACCTTCCATTAGTTGAGTTTTCATACAATAACACATATCACGCCTCTCTGAAGATGGCACCTTTCGAAGCATTATACGGAAGGAAATGCAGAACCCCTGTTAGTTGGGACAACATTGAGGATAGAGAGGTGGTTGGACCTGAAATCCTTACAGAAATGGAACAACAAGTTAAAATGATTTGTGAATGCTTGAAAGAAGCAACAGATAGGAAAAAGAGTTATGCTGACTTGAAGCAGGTTGATAGGAAATTTGAACTTGGTGAGAAGGTCTTTCTTCGGTTAAACCGAAAAAGAGTTCTATAACTTTTGGCAAGGCTGCCAAGTTATCACCTCGTTATGTGGGACCTTTTGAAATTGTTGAAGTAATCAACCTTGTAGCTTATCGTTTAGCATTACCTCCTGCTTTATCATGAATGCATGATGTTTTCCATATTTCTTTGCTTAAGAAATATGTTTCAGATTTATCACATGTGTTAAATTGGAATTCCTTGCAGGTCCAAGACCCAGAATAATCATGGTTAAACCTATACGAGTGCTGGAAACTCACCAGTTGCACTTAAGAAATCATGAAATAAGTCAATGTAAGGTCCAGTGGGATCAGTTTAATGAGGAAAGTGCAACCTGGGAAAATCTGGAAGATATGAAAACTACTTTTCCATATTTGTTTGAACAGAATTGATTCTGTTGACTGATAAAGTTTTAAGATTTTATTCTTTTTATGTCAGTAAAATTTCCAGTTTTGGGCAGACATCACATTATTTAAAATGAACAGCTACGTAAATGCTGATTTTGGAATTTTAAAATCTAGTTTTGTTTGGAACATATGAAAGGAAGTATAATAATTTGATTTGTCCTTGATGCAAATTGTGTAACTAAGTTAATCATCGGGATGATGATTCTTTTTAGGAGGGAAGTATGTAACATCTTTGGAAAACTGATAGCTTTCTCCTCCTTACACTGCAAGCATTGATATGTGATTTGTCCTAAGAAGGTGTATTCTTTTGACTGTTGGGAATCATGCTTGCAAAGGGATAAATTATTGTTATTCATGGATTCATTTTGCTATGTTGTTGTTGCTTGGAAGTAAAATTATCCTTCCTTGGGCTCTGTAAAAGTTGTGAACTAGAATTTCTGTTTGCATACTTATTTTTTAATAACAACAAAACCTTGGATCAATTCCATTGATCCAAGGTATGCTTCAGTTTCTTACCTGTTCAGTTTGTTAAGTCGACATTCTGGAATGGAAGGTATTAAGAGAAATGAGTCTTTGTATGTTTACAATTTTTCAGACCCTTCTTTTGAGGTCCTTGTTTTACATTTTTCTATGAAATACAAAATTGGATCCTCTAGTTAATTTCTTATGACACTGGTTGGCGTAAGAAGGAAAAAGACTTACTTCAGGACTATTAAGGTAAAGCCTTAATCCTAGATCTTTAAGATCTATCCTAACTGGATTCTAACCTAAGGTAAACTAGACCTACCTTAGATCTATGTCTACACTATCATGTTGCATCCTAATCTAAGTTGTATGTTTTACAAGTGTGGGATTTGGAAATAACCTAAGGTAATGAGAGGTCTATCTCTAACCTATTACCTAATACTAAACTACTATGGGGTATGGCTTATCCTATGATGGAAAACTTACCTAAGGCAAATGTTTAATGACCTAAGGTAAATAAATTTTAACTAGCCTAAGGTCGGATCCTAAACTAATGTTTATCTAACCTAAACTAATGTAAGGTGAAAGGGGACCTAAGGGGTCACATGGAAAATGGGAGGCGGTGGCGATGGTTTCAATGGAATTAAAGAGATTTGATTTTTGAATTTATGGGACATGGTACTACCAGTTTTGGGAGGCATGAAGTTAGATGGAATGTCCAGTTGGCATCATCACTAAAGTTAGAGATGCATGCTTTAGTTAAGTTTGAGTTCACCAGTTTTAGATGGAAATGGCATGGAGATATAGGTGGGAAATTGAATTCAATGGCATTAATGAGAATTGGTTTTGGCAAGAAAACCACCTTGGAAACCATGCAAGTGGAATTCTTGGAGGTTGTTTGGTCTTTCATTCATTTCAATTTTTTCTCTGCATGGGGATATCTGGTTCTTCAAACCAGTAGTTAAGTTTTCAATCTGTTTCTATTTTTGGCTCCTTTGGACTATTTTCAATCCAATGGAGGTATAAGAGGCATATGAGAAATAAGTTTTGGGTTGTTGACTTCATTTGGAGAAGAAGGAATTGTGGAGGCTCAGCTGGAAATCTTCTTTGAATCAATAGAAGCACTATCAGGCATGATAGGCTCTACCCATTAAGTTGTTCTTCTTTTCTCTAAATGTCTTCATTAAAACAACTTTCTCTTGAAATCAATGGGTTTTTATTTATGATGAATACCTTGCTTCTTGCTTGAAATATCTCTGTATTTTCTGATAATGAGTCTTTGTTAGATAATATGGAATATGGGTCATTTCCTGTTTAAGTTAATAGTGAATCATACCTTGATATTTGTTGAGTCTTGAATAATGTCAATATGTTTGAACCTGCTTGTCTGCTAAAAAGGGTTTATGGAAATATGTTGTTGCTTTAAGTTTGGAACTGGGTTTGTCTATTATGGTTGATAGAAGGTAAGAAAAGTATCCTTCTCTGTCGCATCTTTGATTGGTTGAAGTATTGTTACTTCTGTGGAACTGTATATATATGGATGCTTGGTTCAATGTTGTGTGAACTAGAACTTGTATGGAAACAATAATGAATGAGTGAACTTCTTCTTGAACTTTACTGTATAAACTTTCATTTCTTTTCGAACCTTGTATTTCGATGGAAGCTGGACTGATAATGGGTGTTTGGATTTTCTGTATTTGTGGATTCAAACTCGTGTGGAAACAAGAATGAATGATTTATTTATTCTCTTACCCTTTCAGTTAAAACTTAGTTGTTCGAATCTTGTTCCTTTATGGAAACTATGTGGTAATGGTTTCTTGGATACTTAGATTTTGGAATTATCTTGTTGAATATAATAGTGTGCGAAGTTCCTCTTTCTGAACTTTAAATGTTGTTGGGTTTTTCCTTAAATCTTTGGAAGACCAAACTAAAAGTTGGATAAATGAAGTTCTGTTATATTTAAGGAATTTTGAGGAAGTTGGTTTGGTCTGAGTTGATATTTGGATTTATTTACGTAGCTCTGTTGAGCTTGCTAGACATCGATCTTGATGTCCTTCTTCACTCTAAAGTAGATAATGATTGTTTAGACTTACTCGTATTGATCTGGGTAAACATCATAAGCTAACTTGCTCGTATGAGTTGTTGAAACCTTACTGTTGTGGTTTCATGAAGATTTATTGAATGTATATTCAGATTTTTGGTTGACATACGTGACCTGGAACTAACCACTCAGTTCAGTATGAAGGGTTTTCTAGATTCATCAGTTTCTAGGATCTCTGAGTATGTTGAAGGAATAAATGTCTTGTCGACATAGTATATTTGTGCAGTTGAGTCTGTCCATAGGGATGGGGTGAATGGATTTCAGTTTATCTATCATCTCTTAAGCTGACTTGTGCACCTGTAGCTAAGTCATGTCGTTCTTTGTGTTGCATCTTCTTTGAAATCAAATTCGGATGGATCTTTCTCTGTCCATTCAAAATATGTTTTCTCTCACCTCTGTGAGGATGCGAATGTGAGTCTTTCTTACCGATTGTTGCACTATCATCCTGAAGGAATGAATAGACTATGGTTCCTTGACTGAAACTTTAATGATTTGGAATGACTGTTGAAGGTTGTTATTTTCCTGTAAGATGTTTAGCAATTCTTGTTATTTCATCTCCTTCTTGATAAGGATAATGTACTACTGATACTGTAATTGTGTCATGATGGGGAGCCTTATTTTGAGAACTGATTTGTATACTACAGTCATATATTCGGTTTAGTATCTTCTAGTGCATGATTTCTATTTTTTTAAAAGAGTTAAAGGATGTTGTGATTGGGTCTGTACCAGTCCTTTTATGACCTTCTTTACTTGGATAGAATGTTGGAATCCTCATCTAAACATGATTGATTGACTCCTTGCTCTTCTATTCTCTGAGGTAAAGTTTTCATCGTTGTCTCCTTTGGAAACTGTAAGAGATTATGTGTTGCATTCTCTTTTCTGAGTTGTGAATTGATATTCGGTTTAACCAAATTGGAAGGGAAGTTCTAATTTGTTTTATCCTAGTTCATCCTTCCCTCTTCTGTGTAAATCTTGTTTATAGATTTAATAGGTTCAGTTGCATTACTTTCATGAATGCATTTGAGTAGTCGTTGATACTTCTTACTTATTCACTTGACTTATATTAAAGGAATCAATATTTGTAATAGTTGATTAATGTGAAATGCTATTTATTGAGTGAATACTTTCCTAATTCTAATGTGTGGCCTAACTTGAGAACTTAGGCTATATCTTGGACTTTAAATTAGGATGTAGCATCTGAAATAGGAATTTCTTATTTTATGTTGTAGATGATTCATCCTAAAGCCTTTCATGAAGCTAGAATTAGCTTGGCTGTAGATGCCTTTTTATGAAATTTTGTAATATTGAGTTTGATAGTACTTGTTTCTTAGAGTAACTCTATTTTTGGAAAAATAATGGAGTTAGTTTCTGTATTTCTAATTCAGATTGAATTATGTAAGAAATAATTAGTACGTGCCTTTATTGGAAGGAGATAAGTAATTTGGGTGAAACATTACTTATCTGATATAATGTTGTAGAGTGCTAATTATATCATGATATTTTCTTAATGATTATTTCAGGTTGATCAATTGTTCTTCTTTTATGGTTGTTATTACTTATGATTTATTTATTTTCTTGGCCTTACTATTTCATAAAAGCAGAGTTGGTTTTATGAAACAGTTAGTTGAAGGCACATCGTTTTAATGCTTAGTGCTTATCATGCTCAGTTCAATGAACTGACCCATGCTAGCAATTTTTGCAGATGGACTTCGTAAGTGATAAAGGAAGGAAATAACTTATATGATGTATTGGTTGCTTAAAGTCTGGATCTTTTATAGAGAAATCTGATTCATTATTGAAATGTATTGAAAGAAGAAAAGTTGTATTCTTTAATGATCTTGATGTTGTTTGACATGAAATATGTCTGAAATGCATGGTCCTGTAAAATATGTATTTTACCATGATGAATTGAAAAAGATTGAGAGTTACTTATACTTGTTATGTCATTTTCCTTGTGTATTATATGAAGGAAATTTGTAATCTTATTTGCATTGTTTTCATTCTTATCTGAATGGATCCTTATTTCTGTTGTAACTAAATGGGTTGGATGGATGGGAATTAGTTACAATATCCCTTATTTGAATGCAACTTATTAAGTTGGCATGCATCGATGTTATTTTATCTAATCATGCATGGTTTATTGAAAAGATGATAATAGAAGTATAACTTAACTACCATGACTCGTGTAATGGAAAAGGGTATAACAAACCCTATCACTTAACTAGAAAAAGGAAGGTTCACTCCCTCTAGAGCAATACCTTGATAGGTTTCAAAAAAAATGTTTGGTATATGAGATCGTTAATCAATTAGACTTCATCTCTATGAAGTCTACTATAATGGAACCTGTTTTGGATCTTAAACAGGCTATGAATGGTTGAGTTATATTAAGTAAATCTTATGATGGATGTTGTTTCTGTTTTCAATTAACTACACGTTAAGCAAAAAGTTAATGAACATAAAAGTAATCATAAGTTTATGAAGTTCCATGTATTACATTAACAACTCAAATAAGGATGAAAAACTTAAGGGTTGTTGGAAGTAGGGTTCAGTGGGGTTGCTGTAATTTGAATCTTAATTAAGAAATAAATGAGTGTAAATGACCTCTTCATGAGGTGTGTACATCAAGATGTGTAGTTCTTGTCAGATGTTGGCACACGCCAACTATAGAACTGTACCTTCGTGAAGACTAGGGTCTTCATGAGGATACAGTGTTGCAGTTGACATGTTGCAACACCCCTCAGCATTGGTTCATCTAGACCTACTCAAACCTAGACTTGATCTTAGTTTCTCTCTAGGTCAGATTAGGGATATGATTTAGCATAGGAAGTGACTCATAATGACTTAGGGTAACTAGGCACATTCAATCGACTTAGGTCAATTGAGTATGTCTATATACCCTAGGTCATCGTGAGTGGTTCCCTATACCAAATTATGTCACTAACCTGGGTTAGGGTCAAACCTTGAACAAGTGAACTGACAGAAGTCAGTGAAGACCATTCTAGATAATAGAGGAGTGGGGTGAAGGATGTATTCCGTTAGATGAGTATGTCATCAAGGAATAGTAACATGAACAGTATGTTGGAAATCTTTGGCCAAAGTATCACAAGTTGTTGGTTGCATTGTCCTACATCACCTAGTTTAAGAAATGGGATTTCAGATGAATATTGGTAACAAATATTCAGATAGGTTTCTTATACAGAACACTCAAATACCCAGAACAGGGTAAGAGAACCAAGTATACTTAGTATACACATAGTATTCAATACTTTTAGTTAACATGAGAGATCGGTTAGAAACGGAGTCATGAAATGAGAGATCGGAAGTTCACCAAGTCATTTACATCTGCATATGTTATCTGTTATGAGATTGATTGGCATGGAATGTGTGTTCTAAAAAAAAAGGGAATTTTTTCGCTTGCACCATATTTTAGGAGAACATATTTCCCATTGAGATGATCATTTTAACTGCTAACATAAAAAAAATCAAAACAAATCCCATACAAAATTAGCAGAAGTATAGTTTTTCAGTCACTTTTTTATTTTTATTTTGTGCCATATTTTTTTCAAAAAATTACGTGAGCACATATTTCTCGTCGAGCCAGTCATTTTAACTGTTATTTTCAAAAAATGATTTTTCAAAAAAAAGATTACGTAATTTTTTGGTTCCGACATCATATGAAGGAATTCGGTTGTCAAATATAATTAAGCTAGTTTTAGAGTCGTTTACAACTCCTATCAAAGGGGATGAGAAGATAGTTAATTATTTAGCTAAAATTAAGACCATTAAATCTCAATAATATATGTTGTCATCTGATAGCATAAAAAATTTCTACAGGACGATAACATATTTGCATTTTGGAGAATTTGGATTCCTCATATTCACCATTAGTGCAAAAGTCAATTTTCCTAGATTTTCCAACCAATTTCTAAGAATTTTTTTAATGGGGGGGGGAGTCTTAAAAATGCTAAGAATTTCCTTGCTAGAAATTTTTGAAATCTTGTGACTAGTGTGGGAAAATGACCCACTCGTAGATGAGATACACCTGAAAACCTTAGCTCTTTTTTAAGTTGTTAAATGAAGTAATTAGGAATGTCTCAGAGATCTCAATAAGTTGTTTCCATCCTTTTGCAAAGCATAAAAGATTAATTTCTAATGACATATAAATTTCAAAATCATGTAGGTCATATGGACTCACCTGCATGTTCCTGTAAGCAATTAGAAACTATGCATGAAGGAATTCGGTTGTCAAATATAATTAAGCTAGTTTTAGAGTTGTTTAAAATTTTTTATGAGTTCAACTCCTATGAAAGGGGATGAGAAGATAGTTAGGACTATGCTTCATGCTTAATGTGCCTAAGTTTCTATTGCTAAAATTAAGACCATTAAATCTCAATTAGATGGTTGCAACTATGAATTGTTTCAAGATAATATTTTGTATTCATAATTCAAATAAACATTCATACAAATTTCAGAAATTATATATCTATTCTTAATTCTAAATAACATAATGAGAATGATCTACCATGATTTAGACACATTGTCTTCTCTGTACAAGTGTTGATATGTGATTTAGACACATTGTCTTCTCTGTTAATTCAAGAAGAGTGTGTAATGGAGAATTTGGATTCAAAAGAGAATGTTTCTCAATAATTATTCTCTCATAATCATAAGTATTCTCATAATAGGAATAATAACAATCCTAATCATAAGTCTAATAATAGATCAAGATTGAAATGAACTCTGAAGCCTAATTCTACTAAAAATAGTCAGAACTTTAATTCTACTAAAAATAGTCAGAACTTTAAAGTCAAATTTAATGGAACTTGTAACAAGTATGGAAAATTTTGGCATAAAGAGTTTTATTTTAGAGTAAAGACTAACAAACTAGTTAAGAATGCTAAGAATATCAATCCTAATATTCAAAAGAAAAATCATGCAAATATTGTTGATTTCTCTCTGCCTGTTCGCAGTCTATTGCTTTGTATATTACCCATCTCATCTTCAAATGAAAATGAATGGATTATTGGTAGTGGTGCCTCTAGGCATGTGAATTGCATTTCTGGTATAACTCTCAGAAATATTTAAATGTGAGGAAAATATCTATCTAGGAGACAATTCCATCATTAGATCTGAAACTTATGGGGTATAGACCAATGTTAAGTTGTTAAATGAAGTAATTAGGAATGTCTTGTTTCCTCAACTGAAATAGAATATTCTATCTTTCTCTTAGCTAACTAAAGAAAATTGTAAAGGTGTTTTGTGGAAAGATAAGTGGTATGTAAAAGATAAGTTCAGTAATGTTATTACTTCTAGTATTCATAAAAATGGTTGTTCATAAAAATGGGTTGCGTATATTTGATGTGTTCTGTGTATGAATCTTGTTTTTCCTCTTCTAGAAAGGATATTCAGATTTGGCATGAAAGACTTGGACATATAAATTTCAAAATCTTGTATGAAATTTATAAAATGAATATTTTTTTTTGGTCTTCTAAAGATGAAGTTAGATTATGAAACATGTGAAATTTACACCATTTACTTGTCTAGAAGGAAACATTCCTACATGGTAAGAAACATGTTGAACCATTTCACAAACATAAGGATCCTAACTCTTCTCAGTTATTAGAAACTAATTTATAGTGATGTGAGAGGTCCACTTGAAGTTCCTTCTCTCAGTGGTGCCTTGTATGTTTTTTATTTCATTGGTGACTTCTTTTTGCTGTGTTCTTTTATTTAACATAGAATGACTTGATCTTATTTTATTAAGAAGAATTCTATTATCTTGTCTAATTTCAGGAATTTAAAGCTTTAATTGAAAATGCTTCTAATATGGAAATTTAAGAGAATTAGGACTAATAATGGAGGTGAATATGTTAGTAAAATTTTTTATGAGTTCTATGTGTTCATTCTATGTGTCATGTATGATTCAAAGAGAGTTAACTACTCCTTATTCTCCTCAGTAAAATGAAATTGCAGAAAGGAAGAATAGGATTGTCTTAGAAATGGCTAGGACTATGCTTCATGCTTCTAATGTGCCTAAGTTTCTATTGATTAAATTACTAATCTATTGGATGAAGCCATGTATACTTTTTTCTATATTATTAATAGATTTCCTACTAAATCTCTTCATTAAGATACTCCTCATGAGGTATGGATAAAGAAAAACCCAGATATTTCTAACTTAAGAATATTTGGCAGCCCTGCTTCTATCTCTAGAAGACACTAGTTTTGCATAGCAGAACACTTGTGACACATAATATTTTCATTGATTAAACGGGAACATTACATAGGCCAAATTTATAGGTGAGGTTGTTCTTAATATTTAGGAAACAACTAACAACAATAAACCATATATGTAGGTTGTTTAAACCTATGTAATAATCTGTAAATACAAATATAAGTTGTTATTAATAACTTATATACCAACAAAATATATATGTGATTTTTTATTACAAATCACTCACTAACTATTCAATAACTATCTACCATGAATAATTACCATAGTAAATACTAAATCCTTAACATTACCCCCCCTTAGTGTTTACATGGTAGAAAAAACCTTTGCACTTCCTCTGTAGCTTGTCACCTCTGCGTGCTCATGATTTTGACACACACTCAAAATGAAGGTAGAAGAAGGAACACATTAATTTCTTATCAACCATGTACTTTCAGGAACACATCTGACTGACGAGGATGGGAACATGATCAAGAATAATTTTCGTATTAACCAGTCCCTCTAGGGAACACATCTGACCTAGCAGTGTGGGAAATCAAACAGGAACACATCTGAACAACCTTCAATGGTTTTATAGAGGCTAACCACAAACCTAGGTATGAACAGGAACACATCTGATTTTTTAACCTCTTCAAGACTCGTGATGTTGAATTTCACTGTGCTATTTTTTATTCACTATGTTATTACATTCAGGAATTATGTAGGAATACTCACATACACAAGTGAAAAGGAACATACCATGTCTGTTCTTATTTTTTCACAACCACATTGAAATCCACACCAAACTAAACTTCTAAAATCAAACACACTGCATGCTAAAATAAGGCACACTACTCTAAATAAAAATCACACACTTACCACCAAATCAGTGAAGTGGCCCTATCGTTGGTGATTAACGAGAGGCCGTTGATTATCCTCTAACCTCCATCTATATGTTGCTATAATCAATTCAATATGACTTATACACTCAATAGTTTCCACATTGGGTTTATTTTGTCTCCCACCCCTCAATGTGAAATAATTTATTTTGCAGACATCGATTAATACCGAAAATATGCCCATGAGGTAATTTTTTATTTTTTACTTTTTAGACTTTTACAATGACTCGACAATCTAATTTGACAACAAAATTGTTGACACAAAATGCTGACACTTGATGACTAAAAAAATACTTTTAACAATATTACAAATTTACCTATAACTCTTAATTATTTGATGACACATGACTAACAAATAATATAAAACACTATATAGTCAAATGACTATTAAAATGATATTTTATGTTTAAAACAATAACAAAGTTTTTGATAGAAAAAAAAGGACTTTACAAATCAACACAACCTAGAAACAAACCAAATACTATACTGATTCAAATAGACATATAAACCTAAGATACATTTCTATGTAGGCTCAACTCATAAAGAATAAGAAAATTTTTAATAACGTAAATGAACCTTAAGCTTTATTCGAACTCATTGTACTAAAATAATAAAGATACATAATAAACTGACTTAACAAAATGACTTATTCATAAGGTGGAACTTAAACGTGGAAAACTCCACACAGTTTTCAGCAATATGCGACATCTTTAGTAAGGATGTTTCCTAATAGTTGGATCACCATTTTAGACAATGCTGGTCTCACACATGTATTTTTTAGGATGGGATATGAATCTGCAAGAAGAATTCGACCCACCAAAATAATTGGATGCATAGAAATTATAGTCGACTAACAGTCATCACGACATGAAGGATGTTTTAGCTCCTACAAAAATCTATAATCAACTGATAGTGTGTTGAATGTCTTTAAGCTCACAGCGATAAACTTCCTTCAAAGAATTGTTTCCTCTATCACACTTCTAATATGAAAAAATTGGATGCATAATAACCACTAAAAATCAATCCAAAGATGAACAAAATGCATGATGTAGCTCTATTGGTAGCATAGAGTTTGGCATTATTGAAATATTTTTGAAACCAAAACCAATAAAATCACTGTCAAAGTAATCTGAATGATGCAATATATATATCATGCTAGATGCAAAGTGAAGAATACATAAAGTAGAAGACATATGCATAAATCATACATGGGTTAACCGGTGTATATAATTATGGTGAATCACAATCAATGCAATAAAAACAGGTTAATGTTAATGCAGCTTTGGACAATATATTGGTTGAGATATGTGTTCATCTTGATACCACTACGTAAATAAAATGGCTTTAGAATGCATTTTACAAAATTAAAAGTGTTGTTTCACTATAATTTGTAACACATAATTAAATTTCTCGTGATTAACCGGGTCAGCCAAGAACCATAGTGGCTCTTCCTCGTACAACACATCATATCTCTATTATTTAGCTTGATCACCTGCTTGTATACCAAATCTAGAAGACACACATCGTTTTGCACAATAGAAACACATAATATTTTCATTGATTGAACAAGAACATTACATAGGCCAAATTTATAGGTGGGGGTTATTCCTAATATTTAGGAAACAACTCACAACAATAAACCATATATGTAGGTTGCTTAAACCTATGTTACAATTCGTAACTAAAAATATAAGTTATTAATAACAACTTATATACCCAAAAAATATATGTGATTTTTTTATTACTAATTATTCAATAACTATCTACCATGACAAAAGGAAGAAGCTTGATCCAGCCTATTACTCTTGTATTTTTTGTTGGCTATGGTTGTAGAACTAAAGGATTAAGATTCTATAATCCTTTTAGGCATGACATTATTGAAAACATAAATGATCAAGTCTTAGAGAAAACATCTCTACGATGTTTCAAAACCCTCCTCTACTACTCCTGAGATAGAGCCTTATAATCCTTCTCCTAACATTATAGAAATAGAAGTTCAAGATGTTGATTATCATGATCTAGATATTATGGAGATTGAGGGGGAGTATTCTCAAAATATCTTACATCCTAAGATTCCTAAATGGGCTCAAAGTATTGTTCAAAATTCTCAGCATACTAATCTTAGAAAGCTAACTCATAATCAAAATTCTTATCATGCCTTGTTGACCCTCTATGAGGTATAACCATAATATTTTGAATAATCCTTTCAATATGATAGATGGATCGAGGCTATGAAGGATGAATAAAATACTTTGATTGAATAAAATACTTGGGAACCTATCCCTCCTCCTTATAAGAGAAGCATTTTTAGGGTCTAGATGGTTGTATAAGATCAAGTATAGCTCTGTAGGAGAAATTTATAAATTCAAGAGAAAGGATGGTAGCTCATGGTTTCACTCAGAAACATGGTCTTGATTATGTTGAGACTTTTTCTCATGTAGCAAAAATGAGCACTATTAGAATTATTCTTGCATTGGCTGCACAATATGGTTAGGAGATTGACCAAAATGGATGTTAAAAAATGATTTTATTAATGGTGATTTAAAATAAGAAATATACATGAAGAAACCTAAAATTTTTAAAGAACCTGGTAAGGAGCTTCGTGTTTGTAAGCTCAAAAAGTTTTTTGTATAGTCTTAAGCAAGCTCCTAGATCTTGGTATGCTAAAATTAACATTTTCTTTCAAGATCTTATCTTCTCTAACTATTTTTCTGATAATGATTTATTTGTTAAGTTTTGAAAACAATCATGTTATCATTATTGTCTTGTATGTTGATGATATTTTTATTACTAACAGTGATAGAAATTTAATTGTTAAGATCAAAGAAAAGTTAAACAGTGTTTTGAAATGACTGATTTAGGTTTATAAAAGCATTTTCTTGACATGATTATATTTCAATATTATAAGTCTATTGTTACATCTCAATCTCAATATGTTGTGAAGTTTCTGAGAAAATTTAATATGATTGATTGTAATCATGTTACCATTCTTATTGAAGTTGGTGTTAAATTAGATCCTAAACCAGCTTATGCTAAATTTTATCCTAGTCTATATAGACAACTAGTTGGCAGTCTAATTTATTTGACTATCACTAGACCCTATATTTCTTATACAGTAGGACTAGTTTCAAGATTTATGCAAAACCCTTATGAGGATCATTGGAAAATGGAAAAAAGAATTTTGAAATATATTAAAGGAACAATTAACATGGCGTGTTTAATTCTTATTTTAATCATGCACAATTATTTTTTTATTGTGATTCTGATAATGTTGGTGATGTTGCAGATAGAAATTTTACTTTTAGATATGTTTTCAAGTTTGGTGCAGATTCCATCACTTGGATTACAAATAAGCAAGCAATAGTGTCTATATATTCTACTAAAGCAGAGTGTGTAAGTGTTATGGAAGCTACAAAGGAAGCTATGTGGCTGAAAATACTATTGGATGAACTGCACATGGGCATCAAAGGGATCAATACTCTTCTATGTGACATCAAAAGTTGCATTTCTCATGAAAATAATCCAGTTTAGCATCAAAGGACCAAGCATATTGAATTTCATATGCACTCTATTCGAGAGAAAGTCCTGAATGGAGATATTGATCTCAAGTTCTGTTCAATTGAAGATCAAGTTAAAAATATCTTCACCAATCCATTGTGCGCTATGAATTTTTGCAAGTTTTGTGCCTTGTTGGGCCTTTCATAGTTTCCATTGATGGGAGTGTGCATGACAATTCCACCTCTTAGTGACTATTGTAAACTTCCAATACTTCCTCCATTTTTTAATAATTAAATGTGTCATTTTATGTGAAGTTACTTGTAAATCCCAACGAATATTTAGTTATAGGAATGCCTTAGTTTATAAACAGATCCATAATCTGATGTAATTTTTCATATGTAAACAACTTGTCTTAAGAATTTTTTTATGGGAAGATCTATATGATTTCCCTTGTTTTCATGCTAGATAGAGTCATTGTTGTTGATTCTTAGATCTGTAAATCCTTTTGTAGAAAAAGATAAATTTGGCATTTATTGTTTTTTTCTTCGCACTTAACATCAAGTGGGGTGTTGGGGTTGATAATTTCAAGTGGGATATCAATGACCCATTATTAAAATTTTATTTATAAACTTAAGTCGTTGTTCAAAACTTTGAAAAGAGTGAACCGGTATTACCTCTCACCCATCCTATATATATATATATATATATATATATATATATATATATATATATAGGATGATCCCTCATGGGATTGGTAAATGATTGATCATATACGCTCAAGCTATTTTTATATATGTGAGCTATTATACTGCAAAACATTGGTCTGCTATTGTTATCTGTGAGACCAAGGAGTGAAGTGGAAGTGTTGGGTTAAAGACTTGATAAATTCTTAATACAAACAGTGATTTATCAATGGGGTTTTTTCCTTAGGTTTTCCCCACTTAAATATGGTGTTATCTATGTCATCACTTTCCTGTTATTTGCTTTCATATCTTGCTCATCAAGCTTTGTCATTTACTATCTATTTTAAGCTAATTTTGTGTTTTATTTAAATGGACACTGTAATATATAATCTTCGGTATTTTAATTGTGAATTTATAATTGGTTAATTATATAATACGTCTACACTATAATAGTTTGAATCCAAAATCATACACAATAAGTGTTAATCTTCTCAAAAGGGGAAAAACTCAAAGCCATAAAACCAAAGCCATTATTCAAAATCCAATCCACAAATAAGAATCTCTATGCTTTTGAAGAAGGGGAATAGAGATAAAAATACCCATTTAATATTTTTTCATATACCAAATAAATTGCACCATTGCCAAGATATCACAAGCCTCCCAAAATCCTTATATCACATAGAATTTATTTATCCATACCTCCTTGCAAGGAATGGATATAGATTCCAAACCATATGGATCCATCCCCCCATCAACCATATGAAGGGAGAATTTTATAAATCCCAACATGGCTTGCCCATCAAGCCATGTTGGATAAATAGTGATTTCTCCATCTCACCTAAAATACCAAAATCCACTCCCCAAAAGAGGTGGATGGAGAAAACAAATAATGAAAAAACAACACATCACACATACATCCATAACAAGTAACCATATCTCTAAAAACACAAGTAAATCAAACCACAAAATTTATTGACAAAATTGAACAAGGATAAGATTTGTGTGGCATTACCTCACAAAAAATAACAACCAACACCATAACAAATCCCATCCTTCCAAGCTCCTAGACCCTCCAATCTCTCTAAATCTCCATGAGTGAAAAACATGAGGCAAGAAGTTCACACACCCTCCAACATTGAGGAATAAGGAGGATTCAAAAATATTCACACCAATGGGAGTGTGACATGTGTCACCCATCCCCATCTCAAAACTAATATACCCTAAGTCTTTACCAGGAATAATACAAAATTATTATTGGAGGAGAATCTATCAAAAATAAAAATAAAATCAATTAAAATTCCCTCCCAAATTCCAAGTGGTTCCAAAAAAAATGTCATGATGATGGGGACACAATAGGGCCAAATGGGAGGGGAAAATCCCTTGGAACCTTGGGAGGAGTCCCCCTACCCATATGTATGGTCCAAGGGGTCCATTTTTGAGTCAATGAGATCCCCAAAAGGTAGATCACCTCTTATAAATTCCACTTTTAGCCCAAATTCAAGTTTGGGAGAAGTTACTAACTTTGTGAGGTGGTGGGCCCCATATAGCCCATTATTAGGTGGTCCCAAACCTCCTTAAATATGCTTATAAAAATTAAATTATCCCAAATCTAATTTGGTACCATTAAACCCGTCCAAATCAAATGGAAAAACATGTAAAGCATAAAATAGGCCTAAACACATAATTAGGATAATTAACACAAAATTAATTTCAATGGAGACAATCATGCTAAAGTGACCAAGTCGAATGAATAACACACATGCACATATATGGTTTTTACATTTCCATTAGAGTTAATTACATGCAAGGCAATACCAAACAACCATAAAAGGATAATTTTGTCGCAAACAACCAATTGTGCAATCTCAAAGGTGCAACCCCTGAGTCTTATGTTCTCATATGTCATGTACCTATCACGTACACACTAAATTGAAAAAATCATACCTTCTTGATACAATATGTTAAATGAATCAATCACACACATCTCAAACAATTACACCATACACACCCAACCAACCAAATAGTTACAAATTCATCCATCCAGTATATAAGATATTAGAAGTCGCGATAACTTGACCATGACATGATTCACAATTTTTTACTCAGTGCAGGCTACTCTATAATTCCATCAAAGTCTATATACTGAATCATCCAAATCAGTTACACCACAACCATACATCAATGAGACTAATAATCATTTCGGAAATATATTATATCCAAAATTTCATCTGTGTAATTCTAAATCATTAATATCCATAACATCGTAAATATACCCAATAGTAATGATAAAGGCAGTAAATTGGCATTACATGCCTCATAAAACATCCTTCCAAGAACAAGTTAGAATTAAGTGTCAATAAGGTAATAAAATCATGATTATTCATATCCAATATTTATGCTAACATCAATTTCAATGTCCCAAACAATAACGACACAAGAAAACAACATCATCAAAGGGAGAGAAACTTGTGGGCACAATAACCCCTCCCCTAGAAATAAACTTAGTCCTGGAAGTCACGGGAAGCATAAAAAAATTGATCTCTCAAAGGTATCACATTGTATTATGTAGTTGTTTGAATCAAAAATCATGTCCCATAAAAACCTATATTGGTTCATCATCAAGAGTATCTAGGAATAAAATAATGTTAATCAAGAGAAACAATATATACCAAGAATGTTCATTAGCATCACCATCTAAATTCTCTACAAGATTCCTCATGAGTGGATGTAAAATATTTGGGTCACTTTTAAGGAAATCGTTAATGGGTGAGCCAATGGAATTACAATTTTTATCTTAGAAATGTTGTTGAGTCATCCGCACATGATGTGCATGAAGCCACCCATGGGTGTTACAAAAACCATATGAGAAGAGAGAAAAGTTTCCAAATTTACATGATAATTCATATCCTAGCTTGCACGTACCTTTAAAATATGGGAAAATTGTTCACAAGACCCTCAATTTTTCCCTAGTATTAGCACTATTCTTTTAGTGGTCTAGGATGAGGGGTCGCATAACACCAAACATAATGAAAAGGTGATGACCTGATTAGGGAAATTTATTTACATGCACACAACAGAAGTATGAATAAATTATGTATCTCCCAAACAAACATAAAGTTAATATTATTTTTCTAGTTTTATCTTGGGGTCATATAGCTTGAACCATTTGCTTAAACGTCATAATTCATACCCAAATTTTGATTTAGAAAATCAATAAAGGAAAGATCAATTGGTTATTGTTTAAGACTTTATCAAAGTGTCTACCATAAAAATCCACACTACCATATCCCAAAAATGTCATTATCACTTACTAAAACAACAATTAACTAGTTTCAAACTAAACAAGACGTATTAGAATTTTACTAAGATTACAAGATTTACCATTTTAGCCAAAAGAAAACATGAATGAGCTAGGTGGGAAAAGTATCCAAAAGGGAGTTTCAAAACTTATCAAATTTTCCAAGAAATAACCAAATTATTACTCGGATGAGCTCAAAACATAATGTTATTTTACATTTTCCCCAAAGAGGTAAAGAGGACAAATATTACATTTTCTCCAAATGGAAAGGAAGATTTCAGTTCTTTCTCAATATCTTTAACATATGTTGTTTAAATTTTTCAATTAGCCTAGGTAACCAATGGCCCAAAAATTCTAAAGGGTGGGTATCATTTTGAAACTAGAGGTATGACTCCATTTTCAAACAAGGAACTTCAAATTTACCACCCCATTGAGTGGTAAAAGCAATGGGGCTACATTAGTCAAGAGGGCCCCAATAATAACCACAACTCTTATTCTAATTACAATGCAAGATATTTTTGCTAAAGACTGCGTCAATTTACAAGAATGACATTAACTAAGGTAGGTTGGAGGATTAGATAATAACCACTCTTGGATTTGCAATGTAGGGTTAAGAAATTGTTTAATATAAAGTTAACAAGATTTTTCCAAGCTGATTAAAATATCATACGAGATTTTCCTAAGGGTCAAGTAACCAAATGAATATCCCAAATGTAAGATGATATAACCTCTTATTATTCAAATTGCATTCACTCATTGTACCAAGAGAGATAAGACAAGTTCATAAGTCTACTTTTCATGACCAAAACTTAGTGTGTAACCAAGATTAGAATAACATAGTGTAATTGAAATAAAATTGAAAATTATTATTGCCAAATTACTTTACCCTCCGAATGGCCAGAATGTAAACACGAATTTCAGTGTGACTGGGTAACATGGGATCACCTCTCAAGATTTGGGACTTGGGCTCGAGGTTAACCTCTGAAGAAGGCTAGATTTCTCTTCCTAAACTAGGTGCTCTACTGCTCCTATTGTAATAAAATGGTTATATAGACCTATGATAACATTTTCATGGGTTGTAGGGAAATATATTTGCAAAGAATAAAACTATACTAGGGATGGTGATGCACCAAATAAAGGGTCTGGATAAACTGAGAAAGGTTTGGTTTGAAGAGGATGGTATGCACCATAGGACAACTCACCTATTATAACCTGGAAAGGGTAAGTAACTACCACATACTAAGAAGAGAGTGTAACCTTTTCTAACCTTGGTTTCCCAAAAAAATATTCCTATCTTACGGTGAAGAAGAAGGAAACTGGGAAGGGTGAATAGACACCAAAACTCAAGCGCATGCAATAACTCCACCACTTGATAAGCACAAAACTTCAAGAATCTGTAATGTAAACTCTGAACTTGCACAATACACTTATATGTATGAGAAAGTAAAAAATAAATATAAAATGATAGAAGGACTAAGATTAGTCACAAAACACACACTTTATTACTTCAATAACATGCACAATTCTTCATTACATTTGGAAAAGGCAAAGATTGTCATTATAATCTTTAAACAAGGTTTGAAAGTTCCCTCAACATACAAGAAAACCTTGTAGAAGAAGGAGGAATTTTTGAGAGATATGTCAAATGTCTGACCAATACGTAGCAATCTCTATTCTATCCCCCCCTTTGGAATGAACATCCAACTTACATTTATAGAAGAAGATGTGAGAGAAGATAGGAGAAGTAATCAATTCCTCCCTAAATTGAAAGTACATGATGGTCAATTTACTACAAAGTTGGTTGAAGCACTCGAGAAGCTTCCATCATGTGTCATTAATGGCCCGTCGACTTAATCTTCTCAATTAATTAAAGGAATATTTAAATAAAATATTTTACTAATAATAATAAATATTATTATTGAAATATGTAAACAAAAATAGTAATTTAATTATTATTTCTAAAATAATAATAATTTAATGAAAACTTCAGGTGGGACCCCCTTAGGATTGGTTTGCACTGAAGGGGGGGGTTCATGAGAAATGGTCAAAAAAGAACAATTTGGTGGTTGACTCACCGAGCCAACTCACTGAGTTGGTGTCAAGCTCCTATCCTTCACCATGATTGAGCCATCATAGCATCGAACTCACTACCAACTTTGTCTCCACCGATCTCTTCCATTGATTGATCTGCTCCACTCTAACTCCTTAGATGAGCTCACTTTGCATTAACCTTGACTCGTTTGGGTCAAGCTACTTTCCATGGATTGGAAAGTTTTGTGAACTCCCTAAAAATTTCACTCTCCGTCTAACTCACATCATGACACCGAACTCCTCCCTGTCTCATGTTTGCCACGAGCTCTACACCATGTCTTGACCAACTCGCTATGTGCATGGTTCAACTTGCGGGTCCACCACAGAGATCCATGTTGACTTGAGTTAATGGCATTCACCTCCTATGAGCCATTAACATCTACAACCTATTTCAACTCACCACTTACATTTTACTTAGCTCATTCTTAAACATTTATGCCGAGATCGAGCTGAGCTTTCCATCTCATGGATCAAATCCACGAGCTTTGAGCTTTAAAGTCTTCATTCTCCTTGATTAACTCCATTTAACCCTTTTGTGAATTCTTCAAACTCCTCTTTGGTGTCATGCATGCATTCACGAAGCTGAGTCAAAGATCAATCTCTCCTTCATATCAATCGAGTTCATCTCAATCTCATTACAACCATCCACCATGCTCCTCACATTCTATGTCTTGACTCAACTGCATGAGCTTAAAATAGTCCCCCAGTGGATCTCCACAAGCTCTTATTCTTTACTCAACAAGCTCTCAAAATACCTTGGGGAATGACTCCTTTAATGACTTCAATCACATTCTTGTGATGAATTCAATCACATTTGGTTCGCTCTTGTTAGGTTATTTGTTGTGCATGATGTGAGCTGACATGGCTCCTAGCTTGAGCTACCTCCTTAACTTCCATGGCTCGGAATCACTTTTCCTCGATGAGTTATCTCCTTTAACCCATACGGGACATGAATACCATTTCAATGCTAAACCGGATCATGATTCGTGTTACCTGCATAATAGCTTGCCACAAGAATGAGACTCAGCTCTACAAGCCTGAGACCATATTTCAAACTTGACCATGCATCGAACTATTGGAACATGGAAATCATCCTGAGCTAGCTCATCCTTATGTCCTTCCATGAAACCTTCCACATAAACCGAGTCATCGAATGACTCACCTGATAACTCAGCGACAGACTTGGACTCCCCATGACTTTCCAAACTTGTTAAACATTACTCTACCTCCATGCACTAACTAGATGCTTTGGCATCCGACTCAGTTTCTTGTTGACACATTTCTTTGGTGCAATTTTTGTCTTAGCTCGCCATATCATGATTCCCACTTGGCCATGCTCACCTACATTTTCCACATTAAAGGCAAGAATGCGGAATCTGGGCATCATTTGGTCATGTGCTATTTTGGCTAGATGGCTACTGATATTTCATTCTCCACTAGCATAAAGGAGCTTCATTTTTCCATGCACGGGTATGGATTTTACACCATGAAATTACGTAAGGGGAAATTTGGGTCTCCGAGGCCACTTTGACCATACATCATCTTGACGAGCTGATCTTGAATTTCTGTAATCTCTCATAGCTCACCATGCCATGAACAAGCTACATTTACTTTTTCCAACATTCGATCTGAGCCCCAAATCGAGCCATTCTAGAGCTATTCTGATGCATCACTAAACACAACTCTACCTGCAACCACCCTCTCCTTGGCTCGCCTTCTTTCACTCCTCAAAATTAATCAAGCTCATCCTTTCAAGTTCTATAGCTGAATTCCTCTTATCCAATCTGTATTGTTTCCTAGCTCAGTTCATGAATTATTCATCCATCAGCATGTTTCGACACTTCACATCCTTTGAACCGAACTCAATATGGATCTCAAAACATTGATCTTCTTGTTTCTTTAAACTCATTTATCTCCTGCCGAGCCCAATTTGTATCAACTCATTTATAACTCGACCTAGCTTGTTTTCTCCATGATGCCTTCCATCAAACCGACACTGCCACACCTCTTCATTCATGAGATCTATATATGTTTGCCAATATCCTCTCCAAAATACCTAAGCTATGTGATTCACATGATAAAGCCCCATGGTGAGCTCAGTTTTCCAATGCTTAGCTCACTCACCTCCATGTTTGTCGAGCTTGTTGTGTGAGCTTATTCTAACTCCATTTCCATATTGTTGTTCACCTATGGGAAATAGATCCACCCGGTTACCTTGTCGATGACTCGAGTTGCAAAGTTTGAGCTCAAATTCCATTCCATGCTTCAATATCCATGTGTCGAGCCTACTGTGACCCGGCCATCTAAATCTAGAATTGATGCTTCATTTTACACTTTCTTATATGGTCGAGCTAAGTTTCTATTACCTCTATGTGGACATTCTATAGAACATGACTCCTCATCAATGCCCATCCCATGCACATTTTACCTTATACACCTGTTTATCTCAATTGAGTTTTGTTCTCCTGCATCGAGTCAGATCTCAAGCCTCAAATTGATTCATTAACGATGCACCGTGATCTCCTTATCCTTGGTGAGGAGAATAAAACCTACCCCAAATTGAATAGTGTACTTTCCTATGAATGTCTTGACTCCAACCTGAAAAAAAATGTATCCACTTGCCCAACATTACCACCGAAACGTGATCATTAACCTATCTCAGTGAATGACTCATCATTGCGACACATAATCACCCAACACCGAGTTGTACCTATCATCATACCAACTTGGCTTGATTTAAAGTTACTTCACATTATCGAGTTCTTCCTAACACCATCTTCCAATTTTGAGCTCAATAGCCCATCATTTTTTATTCACCCAAGCCACCCTACGATATGAGCCAGATCTAGAGCTCTTGACAATATACACCAAATAACTCGATTTCATCAACAATTGAATTGGATAGTCTCTTCTATGTAATGAATTTAACTTGAGCTGCCCAATGTATCTTGATAATCTACAACTCGCTGAGCAACTCGACAGGTTGTTTTGAGCTCAAATCCCCCTTATCTCACTTTATATGATCCTAACATGATTTTTAAACTTCATGACTCTGTATTAACGCTGGAGAGGTAATGGAAACACAATAGACCCTTTTAAACATTAAATTGACCATTTTTAATGGTATTCACTAAAAGGGGGCCCCAAAACAAATTTTCTTTCTCTGAAGAAACCTTATAAAATCCAAGATGAAATTTACTGCTAATGTTCTAGAATGGTTAATGGAGCCTCCTTTTTAGTTTGAAAGCATGATAGGCCTCTGTTATCCAATTTTGTCCTCTTTTTGGAGACCTCTCGGGGATGATTTCCTGTTAAGAATGATTCTAGTAGCCTTAAATCATCCAATGGGCATGGAGTCAATGTTGGAATCCTGAAAATTTCTATGATACATCCCAAAGTCTCTCGTGTATTATTAATCTTGAATTCTATAGTAACACTAGGTATAAAAAGTACTAAATCTAAAAAACGTTTAACACCTACAGAGCACTGTGAAATTTGAATAAACATTTGAGGAATTGGGAAATTCTAAAAATATTTTGAAACTTGAATCTTTCTTTCTCCTAAAAATCCTCCATCGATGATACATTGTGTAAGAACATCATAAAAAACAACAACAAGGAAAGAAAAAGAACAAAAACACATAATAATGTGAAAAAGCACTTGGAGGAAAACACCTAACTAAACTGTATAGGAGGTGAAATGATCTCAAAAGTGAGCTTCGAGAAGTAACCCATTCACATGAATGGATAGTTCTTCTCCTTTGAGCCTAGAAAGATGAAATGAATTCACCTCTTTGCAACTCATGATAATAAATGGACCGCTCCAGAGAGCGTCAAACTTGGTGTGCTTTCCTAGTTTGGCTCTATCTTTATCCCATTTTAGAACTAAATCTTCCTCTTGAAAATGCATGTCGGATGCCTTATTTTCAAAATATTTCTTAACCTAAGACTGATGTTTCTCCAAAGTCTTCATAGCCTTGTTTTGTTTTTCTTCCAACTCCATGAGTTCAACAAACTTGACTGTCAGAGGATCTTTCTCCATAACTTCAAGTTGATGAGATAACTCCAAAGAAGGTGACTCTAAGGAGAGTGGAATTTTTCCTTCTCTTCCATATACAAGCATGAAAGGAGATTTTTTGATGGCCCTTTTAGGTGTGATCTGATCTTCCCATAAATCATTTTTAATCTGTTTGTGCCAAGTCCTCTCGTGAATCTCCATTATGTGCTTGATAATGCTTGTAAGGTTTTTGTTACTAGAATCAGCCAATTCATTTCCTTGCGGATAGTAATTATACGAAGTATTCAAGTATACCCCATTATTAACATCCCATTCACTCAAATTTAGACCAAGAAACTCCATTTCATTATCTGAAATAACAGTAAATGGAACACTGAACCTTATCATTATAGCTTCTAAGAAATCAAGAACTACCTTTTCATTTCTTTCCTTCAATGCTACTGCCTCTTTCCATTGATTAAAATAGTCCATTGTAATAAGGACCCATTTATGTCTATCACTAGATGCAGGATTAATCATTCCAATGAAATCCAACCCCCATTGAACAAAGGGTTGGTCCACTTGAATTGGATGTAGTGCAAGAGCCGCCAACTTTGACTTCCTGGTGAAAAAGGCACATTCCTTACACTTCCTTACCTAGAGATGGGCATATTTGAACAAATCTAGCCAATAGTAACTGGCTCTCATGATCTTGGTAGCATTTTTTCATGCATAATAATGTCCTCAAAATAGGCCATTGTGAAACTCTTCTAGTATCTTAATTACCTGTTCCAGTCCCATGCACCAAAGGAGAACACTGTTCAAATCCCTTCAAAAGAGAACATTATCTACCAGAACATATGGAATAGACTGAAGATGGAAATTCCGTCTTTTATTTTTATCCATGTTCATAGGATATACTCCTAAGAAAAGAAAACTCTTCATTTTGGATAACAATTCAACCTGATCACCACCTTCATCAGTTTTTAGGAGCGTCATGTTCTCATCACCTTTTGCTTCCATGTCTGCAGCAAGTTGTTGACACAAACATTTACCTCTAAAAAGTTTGGTAACTTTAATATTTACATCATACTCCATCACATTTATGATCCATCTAGCATGTTTCTTGTACATATGTTTTTTTAGCAAAAAGTCCTTAACACCTAAATGAGACACCATCAGATGAATTTTTTTGTTAGACATCTCCTGAGGTAAGTTCCACTCTCTATCGGCAGCTAATTAGGAGTCTCATTTACCTTACCTACACTAGACTAGATATCAGCTTTGCAGTGAGCTATCTATCCAGGTTCATGTAGGAACCCAAATTTTGTCATTAGAAAGCAGCAAGGCACATTTTGAGATATCTTAAAGGATCAGTGGATCTTGGTCTAGAATACAAGAAGAATGACAACTTCTTGACTAGATATTCAGATTCAGATCATGCAGGTAACATTGATGATAGAAAATCCACTTCTGGATTTGTATTCTTTATGGGATCATGACCAATATCATGGGGAAGCAAGAAACAACACTTCGTTTCTCACTCTTACATAGAAGTCGAGTATCATTCAATACGAGAAGCTTTCTGTGAAGCGATTTGGCTACGTCGCATACTAGAAGGACTTGGAATACCACAGGACAAACTGAACACCATGTATGTTGACAATGAAGGTGTTCTCAAACTTGTTTGCAATCCAATTTTTTATGAGAGAACAAAGCACATTAAGGTACATGTTCATTTCATACGCGAACATGTGTTGAAGCACAACGGCTTCAATATTGTCCAACAGCTGAACAACGGGTAGATATCTTCACAAAGTCACTTGCACGTGACAAGTTTGATTTGTTCAGAGAGTTCCTCTCCTCATCCCTTAAGACAATGCACAATTAAGGGGGGGAATTTTAGGATAAATTAATTATGCATTATATGATTAATTATTTAATTAATTTTATTAATTAAATAATAATATTATATGATTACATTATTAACCATATTATAATTGTATGTTGTTATATGGTTTTAAACCATATTTATCTTTTTGTTTCACAAGGATAATTGTTACAATTATTATAAGAATTTATATGCTTCCCAGATGTATTATTGGAAGTAGTTGTGAGTATGGTTTTATCTGTGCAACATATTTGTTTGTCTACACATTCTTGTCCAATATGTATAAATATTGCATCACTCCATTGTAATGGTTAATCAATTTCACATTAATAAAATATATAGGCTTCCGTCCCGGTTTGTGAAATTACACTTATAGATTGTATAAACCAATTACAAAAGAACTGATAATATGAGGATATGTTCAATTTATTAAGGAAGCATCTTGGGGAGATTCAGAAGAAGTGAAGAAGCCACATGAAAAGGTAAATACACATATAATTGTTGATGAACCAAAAGATGGCAGAGTAAAAAATGTACCAAGTTAGACACCCATTTCACAAAGGGGTGAATCTTCTAATGGAAGCAGCCGTGAAAAATCATGTAAGTACCACAAAATGAAGCATCTTCATCATCATCAGACTCATTGCAGCAGTAAGGAAGAATGAGTGTTCAAGAGATCTATAACCAGGTAAGGTATGAAGAAAATGAAGATGAAATGATTATTTTTTCTTTATTTTCAGCAGCTAATCCAATTTATTATGAGGAAACAATTAAAGACTAGAAATGGTGTGAAGGAATGGATGAAGAAATGCATGCAATAGAAAAGAATTAAACATAGGAGCTAGTAGATCTTCCAGAAGGAAATGAATTCATTGGATTCAAGTGGGTTTATAAAACTCAGACTACTATTAAAGGAAAAAAATGAAAGACATAAGGCAAGATTAGTTGTCAAAGGATACAAACAAAATCTTGGACGTGATTATAATGAGAAATTTTCTCTAGTAGCAAGACTAGAGATTGTGAGAATAATTATTTCCATAACTACTCATCAAAAATGGAAGGTCCATCAAATGGATGTCAAATTAGCTTTTCTGAATGAAATATTAGAAGAAGAAGTGTATGTGGGACAACCACCTAGTTATGAAATTCTAGGGCATGAAAGAAAGGTATACAAGCTGCTCAAGAAAGCATTGTATGGACTCCAAAAAAACCCAAGAGCTTGGTACAGTAGGATAGATTCCTATTTGATAAGAAATGGATTTAGCAAAAAAATTAGTGAGCCCACACTGTACATCAAAGAAAACAATGGTGAAATTTTAATTATTGTTTTGTATGTAGATGATTTAATTTTTACTGGAAATGTAAGCAAAGCAATAGATGGATTTAGATCATCCATGAAGAAGGATTTTGAGATGACTGATTTGGGATTGTTGAAGTACATTCTTGGAATTGAGGTTAAGAAAATAGAGAATGGAATGTTTTTTTCTCAAGAAAAGTATGCAAAAGAAATTTTGCAAAGATTTAGAATGTTGGATTGCAAACCAACATCTACACCAATTGAAGCAAGTCTGAAATTAAGAAAAGATGATTGTAGCAGCAATGTGGATATTAAAATATACAAAAGCATGGTAGGAAGCTTGATGTATTTAAATGCAACAAGACCAGATATAATTTATGCAGCCAACCTTATTTCTAGATTCATGGAGACACCAAAGAAGACACACTGGCAAGCAGGAAAGATTATTTTGAGGTATGTGAATGACACAAGAAATGATGGAATTTTATATGTTGTTAATAATGATATTTAGTTAGTTGGATACACAGAGAGTGAATGGATAGGTAGCCTTGATGATAGAAAGAGTGCATTTTGATATGTTTTCAATGTTGGATCAGGAGCCATTTCATGGGCTTCAGAGAAATAGTCATTTATTTCATTGTTTATAGCTGAAGCAAAGTATATTTCAAAAAACTTAGCAGCTTGTTAGATGATTTGGTTAAATAAAAACCTCTCAGGATTACATTAAGAGAAACAAGGACGTTCTACAATTTTTAGTGATAATATGTCTTCAATTGCATTATCTAAAAATCTAGTTTTCCATGGTAGAAGAAAGCATATAGCTATCAAATATCATGTAATGCCATGAAAATTTGTAGATTTAAAAGAATGTTTAGCATATAAGTTTTAGATTTATTTTCGAAAAAAGGTATACATACTGCCATTTAATAGATTTTTTTTTTTTTACAAAAGTTTTTAAAGGTAGATCACAACTAAAAATTATCAGATTTAGTATACAATGCATAACTACATTTTTTTTAAAGATTTATAAACAACAATGCCTCCAAATGAAGACATTGAAATAAGAGGGCTCATGGTTTCATTATGATTTCAAAATGATAATATTACCATATTCTTGCACTAATGAAGGAAAAACTTCCTTAGTAATGACTAAAGTTTACAAGTAGCAACAATTACAAAAACATAGGAATTTACCAGAAGGTAAAGCTTCACAAAGCCACATTTAATTACAAAATGAAAGTAATGCCCTCAAAATATGAAGATGACCAAGAGGACCAAGATGGCAAAGAGGCTCCAACTATCTCCAAACTTGAGTGTCCTTCCAAGGATGCTGAAATAAGAGACAAGGCTTGTTTACCACCCAACCAATAGGCATCATCACATGCCTTTCCATGGTTGGAAGCCATGCTAGCCTCCCCCAAGCCCATGGGAGAGAGGAACAAACTTCCACAATGTGCACAAGTAAAATGGGGATAAAACAAAACAAGAATTACATAAGACCATTTAAACACTTAGACATACCACACATGGTAAAACAACAACATGAGGTGAACAAGGTCAACCTCACAAAGGGGGAAGAGAAGAAATAGGATGCCCAAATCAAAGGTGTCCAACCATAGGAGCACCTACAAAAGCATGTTTACAAAACTCCTTATTCCTCCTAATCATTCATCCTCCTTATTCCTCTTTTATGTCATAGAAATCCTTCTTGGGAGGATTTTCAAACCCACAAGGGTTTCCTCACCAAGAATGGGGAAAGGTTCAAGCCATATGAACCTTTCTCCCACCTCAAACCATATGAGGGGGATAAGAAGGGACCTTCATGGCTTGACCAACAACCATGAGGTTTGAGAGGGAAATCCCTCTCTCTTCCCCTACATTCTCCAAAAACCATCAATCCAAATGATGGTGGAGAGAAAACAAAAGAAACAAACAAAGTACAAAACAAACAAACTACATTCACCATACAACTTTACAACACATCATTTCACACACATCATTTTATTGACCAAAAGCATAGTTAACAAGATAAGCACAACTAGGAAAGAAAAAGATTAAGAATCCTACCTCTACAATGCTTTCCAAGACTTTAAGCTTTTCCCTTTTTCCAAGCAAACCTCCAAGCTCCCAAAATTCTCCAAGTTCTCCCAAAAAAAATGAGCCAAGAAGACCCCTTCCTTCCACATGAGGAAGAATAAGAAGGGAACCCAAAAGTTTCCTCACCAATGGGAAAGTGACAAGTGTCACCCCCTCTCCTCTCAAGAGTCAAAGATTCCAAAAACCAAATAAGTAAAAGTAAACTCACCTTTTAGCCCTTATCACCCAAAATACTAAAAACGAAAATAAAACAAAGTGGAGCAACTTTTAACAATTACACACAAACCAACCATCTTACATGGATGGTGACTAAGGAGGGAAAAATGGGAGGGAAACTCCCTCCAAACCTTGGAAATGAGCCCCCCCTACCTATTAGGTAGGGTCCAAGGGCCCATTTTCATGCTAAGGGAACTCCCAAACTCAAAAGGGGTCCCTAAAAATGCCTAAAATAACCCAATTTCGGGTTTGGCATGCTTGGGCACAAGGGTAGAGGGTGTGGGGTCCACCCAAGGTTCACATGTGGTCCCCAATCCCTTCTACCAACACACACACACTTACCCAAAACCAACACTTAAATTAAGATGAGATCATTAAACCCCTAAGCTAGTTTACTTAATAAAACACACCCTAAACATAATTAATTTTACAAGACATAAATACATTACAATTGAGGGTTCACCCATGGTGCCAAATAAATACACCTATTCTAAGGCCTCAAACATTTAGCATGGTTAGGACTCAGCCCGTGGGCCACTCGTGCACAATTGCATAGCTGCCCTGAAACCCATGCTCTCCTATACCTGTCACCTGCACACTCATTGCACACATTAACCGCATCTATCCAATATAATAAACATCATCTACACATCACAATTTTAATCAAACTTATAATGTCCTAACATCATTTTACAATTGATAGTGTAATGCATATAATTATACACATAGTTTGCCACGAATCATCCACAGATAAAATTACAACGACATACACTTAGGCTAGCATGAGATTACCATTATTAAATCCAGAAAACTATATCATTAATCAAATCGACCACAAGAAACAATATCTAACCAATGAATATCACTATCATGTACCCCTATTAGTGTCATCAACATCACAAGAACTATATCAATATATGAATCTAGTCCAATTGGCGCTACGCGCCCAAAATACCATAATGTCCATGAGGATAAGATAACATAGAAAAATGTCCAAAATCTATCAGAGTCTCAATCAAAACATGTCTATGCATAAAGGAACCAACAGATAACTGGAGCTATAAAAATGTGGGCACTACATCCCCCTCTCCTAGAATTAGTCTTCCTCCTGGAAGTCATTGGAAGAGATAGGGATATCTAGCCCTCAGTGGTGTAGCATCCTCCCAGGTAGCTGATGACTCGTCATATCGGTCCCACTGCACTCTAACCTAGTCCAAATCTCGACCCCGAAGGGCTAACCTCTGGTGCTCTAGTATGCGTACGAGCTCCAGTCTCCACTTCCCTCCATCCTCTACCTGTAATGTCTGACCAATCCAAAACATGAGAAACATCTGGTACATATCTACAAAGTACAAAAACATGAAAAACATCATGGGCCCATGCAAGGCATGGTGGCAAAGCTAGACGATAGGCAACTGGACCGATGACCTCAAGAATATCAAAAGGCCCCACAAAATGAGGTGATAGCTTAGAACCCTTTCCATAATGGATTAGACTCTTATGAGGATGAACCCTCAAGAAGACTTTGTCACCCACTGAGAAGTGACGATCAATCCTCTTGGTGTCTACATACACCTTCTGGCGTGCTCTAGCCTACTCAAGACGTTGTCTAATCAGAACAACCTGCTGCTCTAAATCTTAAAGATAAGCTGGTCCCAAAATAATCCTTGTCATCTAGTCTGTCCCAACTCAAGGGTGTCCTGCAAGGTCGACCATACAACACCTGATAGGGAGCCATGCCAATGGAGCTATGATAACTATTGTTGTAGGAAAATTCAACTAAATGCAAATAATCTTCCCACTTCTTCTTGCTGGTCCATCACATACATCCTCAACATGTCCTCAAGAACCTGATTAACTCTCTCTGTCTGCCCATCTGTCTCTGGATGATATGCCGAACTGAAATTAATCTATGTACCCAAAGCATCCTGAAAAGAAGTCCAAAAAACTGATGTGTAGATGGTATCTCTGTCATTGATGATCATCTTCGGGATCCCATGCAATCTAACAATGTCCTCCATAAACACTTTGGCGATGGCCTGTGCATTATAGGTAACCTTGGTTGGCGAGAAATGTGCAACCTTGGTCAACTTATCCACAGTGACCATGATGGCATCATGACGATAAGAGGACATAGGGAGTCCTACTATGAAATCCATGGAGATCACATCCCATTTCCACTCAGGGAATGTCATGAGGGTATAAGAGTCCTGTGGGATGAGAATGCTCTGCCTTGACTCTCTGACACTCAAGACAACGTGCTACAAAATCTGCTATGTCCCGACGAAGACCCGACCAATAATATAACTCTCTCAAATCGGCATGCATCTTCTTCACTCCTAGATGTGCTATGTATGGGGCTCGATGAGCCTCAGTAAGGATGAAACTACACAGATCGCCTACCTTAGGCACATAAATGTGCCTATGGAACTGAATCAAACCATCAAACTCTAACATGCATCCTGAATATCTTCCCTCAAAAGAACCCTGAGAATCCAACATCTACCTAGCACCCTCATAAAACCTATCCTCTGGAAGATGCTCAAGTATCCTGCCTCTCAAATCTGACTGCAGTGTCAATGAAGCAAGCACATGTCATCGTCTACTAAGTGCATCTGCAACAACATTTTCCTTTCCTTTGATATACTGTACCTCCATGTCATACTCACATAGGAACTCCATCCAACACCATTGACAAGCATTGAGGTTCGGCTGAGAGAAGATATGTTGTAAGCTACAATGATCTGTCCTCAAGATGAAAGGTCTACCCAAAAGGAAATGTCACCAATGCACAAGTGCATGAACAACTGCTGCAAGCTCCAAGTCATGAGTAGGATAGTTAAGCTCATAGTCTTTGAGCTTACGCAACTCAAAGGCAATCACCTGACGCTCCTGCATAAGAACTACTCCCAAACCCTCTAGTGATGCATCAGTGCAAACAACAAAATCCTCTGTCAGGTCTGGAACTGCTAAGATAGGTGTCATGGTTAACCTTTCCTTAAGAAATTTGAAGGCTTGCTCACACTTCTCTGACCAGTCAAACTTCTTCCCTTTCCTCTGAAGGGAGGTAATAGGGTGAGAAATCCTAGAAAAGTCCTGCACAAACCTGCGGTAATACCCTGCTAAACCCATGAAGCTCCTCACCTCAGTGACTGATGTGGGTGCTGGCCAATCCATGATAGCCTGAATCTTAGAGGGATCTACAGAGATACCCTTTCCTGAAATAATGTGCCCCAAGTACTGAATCTCTGTCTGAAAGAAGCTACATTTTTCCAAGTTCCCAAACAACTTCTGCTCTCTCAAAATCTGAAGCACCTGTCTCAAATGCTCCTCGTGTTCCTCCTCGGAACGAGAATATATCAAAATATCATCAAGGAACACTATGACAAAGTGATCTAGGAAGGTCCTGAACACTCCATTCATGAGGCTCATGAAGATAGCTGGGGCATTGGTCAAACCAAAGGGAACAACAGTGAACTCATAATGCCCATAACGTGTGTGAAAAGTTGTCTTATGAATATCTGCATCTGATATGTGCAACTGATGATACCCTGACTTGAGATCGATTTTGGAGAACACTCTAGCTCCCCGCATCTGATCAAACAAGTCATCAATCCTGGGGAGTGGGTAATGGTTCTTTATTGTGACTTTGTTGAGCTGTCTGAAGTCTACACAAAGCCTGAGAGAACCATCCTTCTTCTTCACAAATATGACTGGCGCTCCCCAAGGAGATACACTAGGTCGAATGAGACCCTTCTCTAACAACTCCTCTAACTGAATCTTGAGCTCATGAAGCTCTGAAGTCGTCATCCAATAGGGTGCCCTAGAAATTGGTGTAGAGCCAGGCACTAAGTCAATGGTGAAATCCACCTCCCTACTAGGTGGTAAACCTGGAAGCTCTCCTAGAAACACATCTGCATACTCCCTCAAAACTGTGTGATCATCAAGGGGTGAATGCTCTGGAGTACTGTCTGAATGATCACTGATAGTGATAGCAAACAACTGAGAAACCCTTACGCATGCTCCGCTTGAGTTGCTTAGCCGAGATCATACGCAAGGAAATAGGTCTCTGCATCCCTGAAATCACAACTACACTACCAAGATCATCCTGACACTCAATGACCTTCTTTCTACAATCCACCTTGGCTCGATGAGCCTCGAGCCAATCCATACCCAACACTACCTGATAGGATCCTAAAGGAATAACTCGAAGGTCAAGTGTAGTGGAGAAGACTCCCAAATCAAGTACACAACTCTCCACATACGAGTCCACAACGAGTTTAGCCCCAGAGGCCAACTCAACCTGCCAACTATCTGGTTGCCTAGCCACCACTAGCCCACACTGGTCTACTACAGAAGGAGATACAAAAGAATCTGAAGCACCTGAATCAAAAAGTACTGAGACAGAAATACCCCTGATAGTACCTATCATCTCAATGACTGTGGCCTGATGCTCAGCCTGGCGGTTGTCAACCGCTGCATATACATGATGGGCACGTCCCACATCACCCACCGTCTACTCGGATCTAGGAGCTCTCTGCATATCCGTAGTAGTGGGCTTGTGCGGACACATACACACATAATGGTCTGGAGCCCCACAAATAAAACATCCTCCTGTACCCCTCTGAGATGGGGTCCCTCCTGTACTCTGGCGAACTGAACCTGCCGGTCCAACCCTAGCAGACTACTACGAGTGGGCTGGCTGATGAGTGATGAGTACCCGGCCTCCTGTCCCTAGATCCACCAAAACCACCTCTAGATCCACCTCACTGAAAACTCTGAGTCTATCTACCCCTCTGATGTTGGTGTCCCTGATGTTGTGTCTACTGCGGTGGGTGCGGTGGAGCTCTCGATGCTGTTGGAGAAGACCAGAATCCTCCTCTAGGGGGTGGTGCTGCACCCCATGCCCTCTGACTCTGAAAGGCCTGTATCCTATCCTGGAACTTGCTCTTATTTCTATCTCGGTGTTCTGTGCACCTTGGTCCTATTCTCCTCAGCTAAGTAGGCCTTCTCAATGGCCTTCTCAAGTGTGGGAGGAGATAACATCCTAACAACTCCTGCTATATCTACATTCAGGCCCCGAATGAACCTGTTTACCTGTAATTTCTCATCTTGCAGGTAGTCTACATACTGCAAGAGATCCAAGAACCTACTCTCATACTGCGCCACTGTGCCAGAGCCCTGTTGTAAGTCATGAAACTCATCGATCCTCTTCTACACAAAATGCTCTGACATATACCAGGCCCTGAACCACTCCTCAAACAACTCCCAGGTCACTGTATCTCGAGTCAAATGGAGCTTCCGCTCCTCATTCCTCCACCAAATGCCTACTGCATCTCGGAGGAGGTGTATGGTGAACCTGGCTTTGACATTGCTCTCATGAGAGTGCAAGCCAAAGCAGCTATCCAGGCTAAGGAGCCAGGACTCTGCCCCAAAGCCATCTGTCGAACCAGTAAAAGTAGGTGGCTGAAGGTGAAGAAGGTCTCGAATCACACTACCTGTGTCTCTATCCTGGTGATGTGGTCTAACAGGTGAAAGGGGTCACCTATCTCCAAATGGTCCCTCGAAGCTGTGTGATCGGCTATGACGAAACAAGGCCATCCTCTCGCCAAGGATGGAAGGGCTGCGTGACCTCTCTCGTCTCGGGGTATCGTGCTCAGGTGGCTCTGAATGTGCATCCTCACCAATCAACTCCTCATCTCCCAACTGAATGTCCTCCTCTCGCGGCTCTTGTGGTGGTGGAAGGCACTCCTGCACGATGCCTATCAGCTGCTGCAGGGTCTCTAATATCTGAGGCCCAAAATCGGGGGCCGGCGGCTCCTGCGTAGGTGCACTACGTCCCGAGCCTCGAGCCGATCGTCCCCTCTTGGGTGCCATCCTGAACCCGAGGTAAAAAAAAATGTTTGGTTTATAACTTTTTTAAAGTTGCGGAAAGCATTTTTTTATAATTATTATTATTGCGTATTGTTACATATTATTATACATGCATACATATTATGTAATGTCTCACCCCAATGACAATGTAACCACCCATGTAATGCAACTAAAATTCAATAATTTTTATTTATTTTAATAAAATAAAGTAACATAATTAAATTTTTCGAACCCTTAAACCGATCTCCATTATTATTTATTTTAACTAAGTTAATTTTATTTAAATACTCATTTGGGTCATTAGTTATTTAATTTTTATTTTTTTTTTGAGTCTACTAAGGTAACATCTCAATTTCCTTCCCATTTGAGTTTTATTAATTTGTATTTTATTCACCCACACACCCCACATAAAATTATTTTACATTCCCATAAAATATCATGACTTAAAGGGTGTAGGGTTTAAAGAGAGCCCTTGGATCAAACAAATCTTGGCCCTTGATTTTGAATCTTGCCCTAAAGTTGCCCTAAAATTTCTCTATGTTTTCTTTTCTCTCTTTTAGATTTCTTTTCCCATGTCATTTTTCTCATTTTGTTTCTTTTTTGCAGGTTTGTGCAGGTGGAGGAGCTATGGAAGCTTGGTTTCATGGAGTGGTTGTGTGTATATTTCCCTTTTCTATTTTTTTTTGTTTTAAGAAGACAAACATTGTCCATGAGAGTTTGTTTACACACACACACACACACATATTACATATTTATCACACACATTTTACAATTCACACACATTATCTCATGAATGGGAGAAGATATGTATGTAAAAAAATACAGATTTTGTGCAAATAAAAGACTGTATTTGTTGGCAGTTTTTTTTAGGGACTGTAATTTTTTTTGTGTTTTGTAGGGAGGCAGCGGCAGAGTGGCGGTGTGGCCGATTGGGGGCAAGGGAACGGGCAGGGAGAATGGAATGACGCAGAAAAGGGGGTGGAACAGTACGGGGAAGGGGGAGGCCGGCGTGGTAGGGGTCGGGCACATAAGGTTTGGAGGGGTGGCGTGGGAGGAGGGGCGGCAGGGGCGTGCAGACGGGGGGAAGCGTGGGTGGCCAGGTGGAGGGGGTACGTGGTAGGGTGGTGGGAGGAGGGGAGCAGGTCGGGTGCGTAGGGGGCTTAGGGGAGCGGCAAGGTGGGGTGGAGGGTGCTGTGCGCATGGGGGGTTGGGGAGGGGTTCGACCCTCCCCAACCCCCCAATTTTTTTTTTATTTTTTTTTTTTTTTTTGTTATAAAATTTTACGTTTTAAAAAAAAAACTAAAATTCTATTTTATTTATATTATATATATATATATACGTATATATATATTTAATAATATTATTAATTATAATATAACACTTATAGTTGTAATAACATACAACATGTCACATTGAATTTGTTTTTTACATTATAATATGACCGACTTTTTAAATAATAATATTTATAAATATATTTGACATGAGTATTAATGTATTTACCACAAAAAGGAAATGTACAAGATAAAGTAATGTTTTATTAATTATTTTTCAATTGATATAAATTGCACATTCTGTAAACTGATTTATTATTTATGTAAAAGAGAAAAATATTATGTAGTAATGTATTTCTCAACTAAAGTAGTAAGAACTATTCACTTTAAAGGAGTTGCTACAAAAAAAAAGGAAGTATTATAAATTTTTTGGCAAATACATTTCACTTATAAATTGATATGTAAATAATTTTTAAGCTTCATGTAAAGGGAGGAACTTTCCTTCATGTAATAACTAGTTTGTGAAAGAAAATCAATGCACATTTTACAAGAGAAGGAAAGAAATGTAACAAGATTTCAAAAAAACAATAATTTCTTATAGCAATTTTCCTAAAGAAGATTACCATCCTTCAAATAAACAACTTTCCTTTCAAATAAGATTTACACAACCATTTCAATTTCACATGGATTTCAAGAACTAAAACTCAAAATAAGGACAATATATTTTTTATTTTTATTTTTTAAAAACAATAAAGATAAATAAAACAGAAATTACCCAAAGAGTCTGTGTGTTTGAACCATGGCTTTGATACCAAAATGTAATGCCATAAAAATTTGTAGATTTAAAATAATGTTTAGCATATAAATTTCAGATTTATTTTCAAAAAAGGCTATACATATGCCATTTCATAGATTTTTTTATTTTTTTTTTACAAAACTTGTAAAGTAAACACAACTAAAAATTACAGATTTAATGTATGATGCATAACTATATTTTTGCAGATTTCTAAACAACAAGACCTTCCAAATGAAGACATTAAAATAAAAGATTCATGTTTTCATTAATATTTCAATTCTCCTCTTTTAATACAAGATTCTTGCAATAATGAAGGAAAAACTTCCTTAGCAAATGACTAAAGTTTACAAGTAGCATCAAGTACAAAAATAGGTATTTACAAGAAGGTAAAGCTTCACAAAGCCACATTTATTTAATAAAATGAAAGTAATGCCCTCAAAATATGAAGATGACCAAGAGGACCAAGATGGAAAAGAGGCTCCAACTATCTCCAAACTTGAGTGTTCTTCCAAGGATGCTGAAATAAGAGACAAGGCTTGTTTACCACCCAACCAATAGGCATCATCACATGTCTTTCCATGGTTGGAAGCCATGCTAGCCTCCCCCAAGCCCATGGGAGAGAGGAACAAACTTCCACAATGTGCACAAGTATAATGGGGATAAAACACAACAAGAAATACATAAGACCATTTAATCACTTAGACATACTACACATGGTAAAACAACAACATGAGGAGAACAAGGTCAACCTCACAAAGGGGGAAGAGAAGAAATAGGATGCCCAAATCAAAGGTGTCCAACCATAGGAACACCAACAAAATCATGTTTACAAAACTCCTTATTCCTCCTAATCATTCATCCTCCTTATTCCTCCTTTATGTCAAAGAAATCCTTCTTGGGAGGATTTTCAAACCCAAAAGGGTTTCCTCACCAAGAATGGGGAAAGGTTCAAGCCATATGAACCTTTCTCCCACCTCAAACCATATGAGGGGATGAGAAGGGACCTTCATGGCTTGACCAACAACCATGAGGCTTGAGAGGGAAATCCCTCTCTCTTCCCCTACATTCTCCAAAAACCATCAATCCAAATGATGGTGGAGAGAAAACAAAAGAAAACAACAAAGCAACAAAACAAACAAACTACATTCTCCATACAACTTTACAACACATCATTTCACACACATTATTTTATTGACCATTGCATAGTTAACAAGATAAGAACAACTAGGAAAGAAAAGGATTAAGAATCCTACCTCTACAATGCTTTCCAAGACTCTAAGCCTTTTCCCTTTTGTCCAAGCAAACTTCCAAGCTCCCAAAATTCTCCAAGTTCTCCCCAAAAAAATGAGGCAAGAAGACCCCTTCCTTCCACATGAGGAAGAATAAGAAGAGGAACCCAAAATTTTTCTCACCAATGGGAAGGTGACAAGTGTCACCCCCTCTCTTCTCTCACGAGTCAAAGATTCCAAAAAACCAAATAAGTAAAAGTAAACTCACCTTTTAGCCCTTATCACCCAAAATACTAAAAATGAAAATAAAACAAAGTGGAGCAACTTTTAACAATTACACACAAACCAACCATCTTACATGGATGGTGACTAAGGAGGGAAAAATGGGAGGGAAACTCCCTCCAAACCTTGGAAATAAGCCCCCTACCTATTAGGTAGGGTCCAAGGGCCCATTTTCATGCTAAGGGAACTCCCAAACTCAAAAGGGGTCCCTAAAAATGCCTAAAATAACCCAATTTCGGGTTTGGCATACTTGGGCACAAGGGTAGAGGGTGTGGGGTCCACCCAAGGTTCACATGTGGTCCCTAATCCCTTCTACCAACACACACACACTTACCCAAAACCATCACTTAAATTGAAGATGAGATCATTAAACCCCTAAACTAGTTTACTTAATAAAACACACCCTAAACATAATTAATTTTACAAGACATAAATACATTACAATTGAGGGTTCACCCATGGTGCCCAATTAATACACCTATTCTAAGGCCTCAAACATTTAGCATGGTTAGGACTCAGCCCGTGGGCCGCTCGTGCACAATTGTGTAGCCGCCCTGAAACCCATGCTCTCCTATACCTGTCACCTGCACACTCATTGCACACATTAACCGCATCTGTCTAATATAATAAACATCATCTACACATCACAAATTTAATCAAACTTATAATGTCCTAACATCATTATACATTGATAGTGCAATGCATACAATTATACACATAGTTCACCATGAATCATCCACAGATAAAATTACAACGACATACACTTAGGCTAGCATGAGATTACGATTACTAATTCCATAGGAAACTATATCATTGATCAAATCGACCACAAGAAATCAACATCTAACCAATAAATCTCACTATCATATAACCTTGTTAGTGTCATCAACATCATAAGAAATATATCAATATACGAATCTAGTCCAATTGGCGCTACATGCACGGTAAAATACCATAATTTCCATGAGGATAAAATAACATAGCAAAATTTCTAAAATCTATCAAAGTCTCAATCAAAACATGTCTATGCATAAAGGAACTAACAGATAACTGGAGCTATAAAAATGTGGGCACTGCATATCACTTCATTCATGAATTGGTCAACAAAGGAGAAATTGAGCTTATATTTTGCAAGTCAGAGCAACAACTAGCTGACATTTTTACCAAACCTCTATCAAAGAAAAGGTTTGAGTATTTGAGAGAAAATATGGGCATCATAGATGGACCGCCTAGCTCTAGAAATTAATTATCAGTTTTTGTATGAATTTTTATTTTAGCTCAAGATTAAGGGTGAGTGTTAGAATTAAATGTTTCCATAATCTTGATCCACATGCAAAAGTCAAAATATTTTTCCCACTCCTCTAACCTCCTCGCTGAAGGGGATTAATTAATTTTTTGGTCGTTGATTTTTAATCTACCCAACACTTCCACGTGGTAGCATTCTGCTGACCCTCCATCAAAATCCTCCCCACAGATGTTAAACTCCTGAGATTTGAAGATATCTTTGGGTTCGTGTTAAGCCAAATGAACCGGAAAGGTAGTATATTAGCATATATATAAGGGGGAAATATAATAGAGATATGAAGCAACATAATATAACAGAAAATAGAGGAGAATAAAGAGCTGCAACTCAAAGAAAATAGAGAAAGGGAATAGATTATGCTATAACATATAATAGGAAAATATAGAGAGGAAATATATAGAAAGAGATATATAGCAACATCGAGAGAAAAAAAATTAAGAAAATAAATAAAGAATAGGACACAAGAAGAGAAACAAGAAGAAAAGACAGAGAAACACTCTAAATTGGAAACATTTTTTTAATTGAAGTTTAATATATATATATATATATATATAGATAATATAGTATATCTATCTCTATATATATCTATATATATACCTCATACTATCTATATCTATCTCTCTATTGTGTGTGTGTGTGTGTGGTTTTTTCTATTGTGTTTTGTTTTCCCCTATGTTGTTCTTTTACACACCCTAAATATTGTCACCAAAGGGTTAGCATTTGTATAGTTTTTGCTCAAAAAAATGCTTGAAGCAAAAGAAAGAGAAACCAAACATTTGCCATAGTATAGCCTAGCATCCCAATTTGTGCTTGTGTAAATTATAAGTTTATTTGATTACCATCTCCTTTTAACCCATGGCTTGGTACTAAAGGCAAGAATAATTCTAATTCTTGACTTGACAAAAACTTAGTATCGGATGTGCTATTACATGGTTCTAAACATTTTCATTGACTATATTTCCTAGAACATTGTGTTAATATTTTTTTACCAAATCTTTCTTTTATTGTGCGTTATAGATTTTGATGGATCAAAAAGAGAAATTTCTAGAAGACTTAGCTCAATTCATGATGATTAAAGCTCACCATTTTATTCCACCTTTGTTTTCTATTCTTTAAGATGATTAATTCTCCTAAAAAAATGGATGATGATTTAATTTACAAAATGGTGCTATTTGCTTATCATCTTGTATGGTAGTGTTGAAACAGTTGATCCTATTAACTTTTAAGAGTATACAATTGTAACTCACATCACTCATAGAAGGACGTTAAAATAACTCTACCAAGTGGGAAATGAGGACAAGAAAGAGAACACAAAATATGATTTTTAAATCAATGATGAAGTAAAAATGAAAAGTTTCAAATAAATTTATGTTTCAATGACAACAACTGAATCTTTCTAAAGATGTCTTGGATTGAGTGCATAACAAACAAGACATAATTTTGACTCTAAAATCCCCTGGCTTATCATACCAGTATCGTATACATTGGGAAAAAACATTAGAATCAACACAAGCGCATTGGAACCTCTCTCAAATGTATTTATTAAACACACAAAAATCCACATGGGAAAGCAACAAGGGAAAATAAGCCAGAACTAGGAAACCATGTACAGAGTAGAAGGAAATATTTACAGGGGAGGGAGAAGAATATAAAAATTTTACAGAAACCCAACAACATGATGAGAAAAGTATGTACCATTGTGGAATAGTGAACTGAAATAAAAATTTGAGGACTAAAGGTGATCACTTATTATACCAATGCTTTGTGATAACTCCACATAGTCTAAGAAGAAAAATAGAAATCAATAAGCCATCCTCAAACTGATATTGTAAAAAAACTCATTTGATACCCAATGACCACTCTAGTGGTTGTTTAAAAATATTCTCCTTTGACAATGGGGAAATTCTGAAATAAAATTTATACTAATACCAAGCTTTGACCTGCACGAATATTGATTACCTCCTTCCTGATATTTACAAACTGATTACTCTAGACTTGTTTCATGACAAGTCTTGGCAACTGTAACACAGTATTCATGTCCCAATTTAACATTGAATACATTCATGTATGAGTTAAGAAAGCATCGTGACTTACCTTTCTTAAATAAATAGTAAAGGCACAACATCTTTCATATAACACATTTCAGTAACATAATCCAATTCCATTGATTTTTCTTGTGATTGTTTTAGGTTTTCTCCCCCCGTGCCAATTATGGAGTTTGGAAGAGGTTGAATTTTGATTCATTTAAATTACCTTTATCATATTTTTTATTACTCTATTCATATAATTGTTATTTTTAGTGTGTGATGACTCAGGAAGACATTCTTTTTTT